>CAMXCT020005523.1:33746-396246 GCA_947184155.2 Cladocopium goreaui
CATAGATACCGGTGCAAGCAAGTCCGTGATCGGCGAAAAGCGAGTGAGTGCACTTTTGACTACTTTGAAGGCAGAACACCGTGAGATGGTTAAGTGGAAGGAATCTGAAACCGTTTTTAGATTTGGTAACAATGGTGTTTTGAAGAGTGTTGGTGCGCTGTTTGTACAGTTTGGGAAACAATGGATGAAAATTGAAGTGGTTCAAGGAACCACGCCTTTCCTCATTTCAAATGCCTTTCTTCATGCACTTGGCGCAGATGTTCTGGTGAGTAAATCCTGTTTGGAAGTGTCTTCTTGGGGAAAATCCGTGACACTCACCAGAAATGCCAAGGGGCTGTTTATTGTCAAGTTGTCAGACTTGATTGATGCGGCTAGCATGAGAAGTAATTCAGAAAAGTTTGAGGAAGTCATCACTTTGGCAAGTAGTAGAATTGAAAATCGAAGTAGGGAGGTTTACTGCACACACAAGCAGCAGCGGCAGCCAAACACAATGTCAAGTACATCTTCGACGACTGCTACAGCTGCTGTGGCTCAACCTCAAGTTGACCGAGAACCAGATCGGCTTCAAAGTCAGTCCGCTCTTTCTCAAGCTGACAGCCATGACTCTTCCAAGTGCCTCGGGAACGCCATTTCCGGGACTCCAGACAGAGATGCTAGACGCGATGCTGTCCGGAGAAGTGGATGCCTCTCTGGCCTTCGAAGATCGACAACTACCAGAGATCAAAAGTCGTCGCCCTCCAGGTGTGATGACCTTGAAGGAGTGGGGTCAGTTGAAGTTCCCGGAAGGGAAGTGGCGGCACAAGTCCTTCTTTCAGGCATACCAGGAGGACCCAAAGTACGGCAAGTTCATGAAGGAGCACAGGAAACTGGTGTCAGCTTGGACACTGAGTTTTCAGGCTTACGTGGAAGCCATGGACAGGATGCAGGAAGATTGCTCGAAGGCCTTCTACCAGGAGTATGCCAGACAGTGGGCCAAAGCCGAGATGTCCAAGATGTATCCGAAGGCAGAGATCGAGAAGAGTCAAGGACCAGAGTGGGAGCTGTTGACAGGAGGGGTGACATCGCGTCCGATGAGCACGATGTCATCACCAAGTCAGAAGCGCCCCATGGAAGAAGAGCAGTCGCAGATGGCGATCGAGGTGCAGCAGAAAGAGGAGATGATCACTCGCATGGCGATCTTGCAGCGCGAGATGGACAAGATCAAGGCCGACTTGGAGGGAGTCTGAATGAGAGGTCTAGCGTAGAGCAACTTGAGACAGATCAGCAATTGACCAACCAATTGCTCAAAAAGATTGAACTAGCAATGGGAACAATTGAAGCAGAGCTGACCTGTCTTCAAAAGATATGGCCGACGCTGACCGACTCTCAGACTTTCCAGAAGTTTGGAAGTGATCTTCTGGAGATCTATTGTGAAGAACATTCTCAAATCACAGAACAAGCTTGTAAGCTGGGATTGAAGGCCAGAAGATTCACTTTCAGTGATGGAGATCTTTCTACACCAGAAGGTCAAGCTGCGCTTTGGAAAGTTTTGGAGGAAGAGCGACCGAGAGAAGTCTGGATGGCACCAGAATGCAAATATTGGGGCAACTTCAGTCGCAGAAACATGGGCAGGAGCAAAAGCACAGAACAAATGATTTCAGAGGGTCGCAAGAAGCAACGTGTTCATTTGAAGCTTTGTAATGATGTGTATTGGTATCAGATGGATTGTGGTGGTCAATTTCATTTGGAACAACCCCAAGGGTCGGAGTTGATTTATCAACCGGAAGTCTATGATATTTACTGTGGGACCCTGTGTACTGTTTTTGATATGTGTGAAGTTGGAAAACTACTTGCCCCACATGTGATGCGACGAGTGTCTGGAAACAATTTCCTTAGGAAAAGGACGCATGTCTACACTTCCTCAAAGATTTTCCATGATGCATTTGACCACCGATTGTGTCCTGGGCATCATAAGCATGCTCCAATTGCTGGCAAGATCTATCATTTGGGTCGGTGGATTTCTCTCTCGGAATATGCTGCAAGGTACACCTCCGGTTTTGGTAGGAATGTGGCAAGGTATGTTTCCTGTAGGTTTGATGAGAAGCCACTGGTTTTGGATGAGTTGCATGTTTGTGATGTTGATGAAGCTTTTGTTGCCGGAGTTGTCAAAAGAAAAAGAGTGTCCGCTGCAGCAGTTCCAGAGAGCTTAGAAGAGCCGGTTTCAGCAGAAGTGAAGCGTCCAAGGTATCACTGCAAACAGACACCAGCAGGTGACCACGGATGTGCAGCCAGTGAATATTGGGATGGCATTTTTAAGAAAATTGAAACCATGGTTCCACGGGTAGGCAAACGTGTTTTGGATGATGATGGGGTTTTAGCTCAGATTCAGAAGGGGGCCCCAAACTTGAAGGTTCAGAGGGTTGAAGCCTGTAGGGGAACTGAGAGGTTGCGCCTTCCTGGAGCTGATGCGGACCCAGAAACCATCCCGTTGAGGATGACCGTGGTCAAAGACCGCATCACGGGTCAGTCAATGGTACTTGGCCCAGCTGAGGAATGGGCGGCTCTGCCAAAAAGGCAGCAAATTCGAAAGGGTCAATCTGCAAAGATGAGCCTCACCATTTTTGGAAGTTTTCCAAAGTCAGGGGAGCTTGAGACAATGGGGTCTGATAAGGAAGCAGGTACTGGGGATGATGGTGAAGATGTTGTTGTGGTAAGTAAAGACCCTCCCAAGAATGTTCCGGTTCATGGACCAGGGTACATGTTGTTGAATGGTGATGAAAAGGCTCAGATTCGGAGGTTGCATCACAACTTAGGCCATCCACATCCACAGAAGTTTGCCTGGTTTTTGAAGGAAAGGCATGCGGAACCTCATTTGGTTCAAGGAGCTCTGGATTATCAGTGCGACAGTTGTGCGGAAACAAAAGCTGGTCCAGACTCCACCCGTCCTGGCACAATTCATGAGAATCTGGGATTCAATCAAGTGATTGGTATGGACACTGCTGTTTGGACTAATAGTGTTGGTAAGAACTTTCAGTTTTCTCATATCATTGATGAAGGGACTTTGTTTCATGTTGGTTCTCATGTTGTCAGTGCGGACACAGATTCTCAAATTCGAGTCTTTGAGAAATGTTGGATGTTATGGGCTGGCACTCCACAAGTTGTGTATGTTGACCCTGGCACGGAATATACGGCAGAAGCATGGCAGGACAGAATGCAAAGGCATGACATCCATGTCAAAGTCAGTGCAAGTGAAGCACACTGGCAACTGGGGAGAGTGGAAATTCACGGATGAAGATGTTGAGTCGCATGGATTTGGAGTCACCAATAAACTCGGTTGGGGAGTTTGAGCAGGCTTTGGTTCATGTGTTCAATGCCAAGAACAGTTTATCCAGAGTGAAGGGATACTCTCCCGAACAAGCTGCCCTTGGAATTGCCAAAAGATTGCCTGGGTCCGTTGTCTCTAGTCAGGGGGTAGGAAGTATAACTCTGGCTGAAGGGACTGGTCCCGAGAGCGAAGCCTTTCGAGCCAGTCTGGAAAGACGCGGCAGTGCACGCAGAGCTTTCATAGAAGCTGATAATTCATCCAGTCTTCGTCGTGCGCTTTTGAGGCGGACTCGGCCAATGCGAGGACCTTTTGAAATAGGAGATCTTGTGTTGTATTGGCGTAGGAGGGGTGCCAATCTACGTAGAGATCGTGGTCGCTGGTATGGGCCAGCGAGTGTTGTTGCAGTCGAAGGGTCCAAGAATGTTTGGTTGAATCATGCTGGAAAGCTAGTGCGCACGAGCCCTGAGCAACTTCGTGCAGCCAGTTTTCGGGAGTGGAAGCAGGCCAAAGAGTTGCTCACAGAGCAGGGATTGGTAAATGTCCCATTTTGGGTATATTGGACATCACCTTATAGTAGCCATTATAGACCATATACCTAATGGTTGGGTGATGTTCAATGGGGACATTTAATGACCCATGCAGAGTCTGGCCCAGGGAACTCAGATTTACAGAGAGCCCTCAATGATGGCAGTTTCATTGATGTAGATGGGGAGGATTTTCCTGACTGGGAAGCTGAAACAGAGGGATATGACCCATCAATTGGGGAGCCCGAAGGAGAGTTGTCAGTTCAGCCACCTGGGACACCTAATGGGGAGTTGAGCAATCAGTCTGAACCGCCTCAAGGAGTGGAACAGTCAGAGAATGAACTCCCTGATTACGTGCGTGTGCCGGTTCCAGAAAGTGTCAGTGAGTCCGATGGTGATGCCTCACAGGAGGGCGTCAATCGTGAACCAACGGATGACCTTCTGTTTGGAGATGACATCACCATGTCTGCAGATGATAGGTGTTGCCAGTTCTGGGAGATTGAAATTCCTGTTGAAAACCATGAAGAGCATGCACTGTTTTGCGCTGGATCAGCAGATGAAAGTGTGTTGTTGGTGACTGGAGCAAAGAAGAAACGAGTTGAAGTCCGTTTGAGTGATTTAAGCAGTGCTGACCAACAGCGCATGGCGGTGGCCAAGCACAAAGAAATAGGCGCCTGGCTCAAATATGGAACTGTGAGAAAAGCATCCAAAGGAAAAATTCCTGAGGAAGCAATCATGCGCTGCCGATGGCTGCTCACCTGGAAATCAGCCTCACCTGAGGATCACCCCAAGGATGTGAGTGAGGGTCGTAAGGCAAAGGCCCGGTTGATTGTTGTTGGATACGAGGATCCTGGAGTTGGGGTGGTTCAAAATGATTCACCCACACTCACCAAAGATGGAAGACAGACTGAAGACAGATGGTGGTGCAACAGGTGAGTAGTCATGGTTGGGAACTAGTTTCCTTCGATGTCTCAACTGCCTTTCTTCAAGGCGAAGGAGACGGCCGCTTGCTTGGTTTGTATCCCACCCCAGAGTTAACAGAAGCCCTTGGGTTGGAACCTGGTGATCAGTGTCAATTGGTAGGTAGTGCGTATGGTCGTGTTGATGCTCCTTATTTGTGGTATTGTAAGTTTCGTGACTCGTTGTTGCAAGAAGGTTTTAAACAGTGTCCTTTTGATCCTTGTGTTTTTACTCTTGTTTCTGTTGATGAAAAGGGGAAAGAAAGAGTTCATGGTTCCCTAGGGGTTCATGTCGATGATGGCATTGGGGGTGGGGACAACATGTTTATGGCAGCCTTGGAAAGAGTCAGAAAGCGTTTCAGTTTTGGATCATTTGAAAAAGGGTCCTTTGTCTTCACGGGCATAAGGTTTCAGCAGTGGGATGATGGCAGTGTGGAGTATGATCAGATTGACTATATAGAGAAGATTAGGCCAATTGAAATCCCAAAACAGAGACGTACCAATGCTGAAGCTGCGCTGAGCCCGAGTGAAGTGACGCAGTTGCGAAGTCTTGTTGGAGCTCTGCAATATGCAGCAGTCCATACCCGTCCCGACATTGCGGCCAAAGTTGGAGAGATCCAAAGTAGGGTGGCAAAAGCAACAGTCGATGACATGATTTTTGCAAATCGAGTGTTGCCTGAGGCAAAGGTTCACCCTGTGACTTTAATGACATTGCCGATTGCCCCTGAACAAGTGACTTTCTGTGCCTTCTCCGATGCCTCGTTCCTTTCAGGAAAAGAGAAATATGCCCATCAGGGAGGTTTGATTTTTGTCACGACTCCAGAGTTGCTGGAGAACAAGAGATCAGTGGTAGCACCAGTAGCTTGGATGAGCAAGAAAATTCAACGGGTAACTAGGAGCACCTTGGGGCTGAAGCAGTGGCATTGAGTGGGATGTTGATCGTTTGTTGTGGTTGAGGATTTTGTGGCAGTGGTTGAATAACCCCTCGATTGAATGGCAGTCCCCCGAGAAAGCGTTGCACGAAGCCCGACAAGCTGCTCTTGTGACCGACTGTAAGAGTGCCTATGACCTTCTGACTCGCACGGCCGTTCCACAGTGTGAGGAGCATAGGACCACCATTGAGTGTTTGCTCATCAGAGAAAGATTGCAGGCCAATTGCGTAGTGAGATGGGTTACATCAAATGCTCAGCTTGCAGATTGTTTGACAAAGAGCATGGATGCAAGCGTTTTGCGACAGTGTTTGAAGAGTGGTCAGTATTCTTTGTTTGATGAAAATCGAGTGTTGCAACAGAGATCTGACAAGCGACAGCGTTTGAAATGGGCCAAAGAAGTGACGTCCAAGTCTCCAGAAAATGAGACAGTTTTGAAATGTACAGAAGAAGTCCGGCAGGACACATGGGAACAGGACTCAAGTGGCCAGGTTATCCGCGTACATCATGTCACAAGATATCAGTTGTTTTCTCCTGTAGGAATTCTGGATTGTCCTGTTGATCTTAGAACCTTGGGGTTGGAGAGAGTAACTCATGGTTGTGATTCGAACGGGCATAGATGGTACAATAAGGATTTTTGGCCTGGCACGAGAGGACATGCAAAGATGTCAAACCTCTGGACAGGTAAGACCATTTTTAAAGTAAGGGGTGTGTGAAACTTCCACAGTTTATTGTCCTGGTGAGCTTGACGGTTGGACCTCAGCTGCCATCTTGGCAGTCCTTGTTTTCCCATGGTCTTACATGTCAGGGAGGTTGTTTACCATTTGCACCTTGGCCGCAACTATTGGTTCACCTCCAGCGGTGGGCAGCGGTGCGGATTGAGCCATTGGTGGGAAAAGCAGCAGAGGCGTTGCTGCTGGTGGCTGCTGTTGAAGCGAGGCTGCTTCGCAGTATATATATATATATTAATGTGTATATATATATATGTATATATACATATACATATATTATGTATCTGTATGTGTATATATATATATGTATGTATGTATATATACAATGTGTATATTATATATAATGTATATATTATATATATATACTGTGTATATCATATATAATGTGTATATTATATATAATGTGTATATTATATAAAATGTGTATATTATATATAATGTGTATATTATAATATATATATATACACTGTGTATATTATATTATTATATATATATGATGTGTATTATATATATGTATATCATGTATATATATATATATACATTACGTATCTATATATCTATATCTAATGTGTATATTAAATATATATATATATATTATGTGTATGTATATATATATACATATATCATGCACTGTATATATATATATCATATGTATATATCATATATATATACATATTGTGTGTATAGATATATAATGATATATATATATACATATTGTGTATATATATATATACAATCATATACATATATACATAGTGTGTATCTATACATATTAGGTCTTACCTTCAGACTCTCAAGTTCTTAGTCCCCAGCAATTCATGAAGATTGCGTCAGGTTTGGCCAACTTCATCAGCTCAGTGGTTACCTGTTTTTGATGCATGTCCTTTTCTCAACTCTATGGCTAATGAATCCAAATGATGCCCAATGTGAAATCATTTTGTCAATCTGTCACCCGTGCCTGGAAAGGCATAAAGAGCTTTTTTCTTGCCTCTTCCTCATCTTTTGGAATGCCATAGCCTAAAACTGCAAAGAACGTCAATGCATTCAAACATATTCAAACCATTCGGCGCTCTCTGTATTGTTCTCAACCAGCTTTGACAAAACAAGATGTCAAGAACTGTCAAGATTTGACCTTCGACTCTGAAAATATCTCGGTACTTATCGTACTTGTACTATCTTGTACTATCTTGTACTGTATGTCTCAGTATGTCTCAGTGTCCAGCTCATCCAACTGTCACAATAGACTATATCGACTCCAGAGATCGCCTCTCGACATGTCACGTCTGAAAGAAAGAACTGTCTGACTGTCCTTTAGAATTTAAAAATATTTGATAATATTTGCAACATTTTGCAACTAAAGAATGGTCTGCTTGTTCATGTTCGCTGCCTCTTTGGCAGTCGGAAAAACTGTAACTTTCGACCTCAACACGTCAGGATAGACTCCTCACTTGACTCAGCAGCTCTCTTCACTTCAGCCGCGGGCTCTCTGAGAAGATATGCATTGACAATCATTGAGTTCAAGACCCTGATTTTTCCGTCAGTGCGTTGACCTCTGTCCACACCTGGAAAGTCAAGAAGGTGATTGTGGTTGCGCAAAATCTTGCTGATCACTTGTCTGGTCTCCTGGAAGTCAAGTCATCCAAAGCTGTCACGAAAGAGTCAACAAAGGTCAAGGTTGTCATGCACGAGCACCGCAAAAAACAAAGCGGCAAATCGGATTTACAAAAAGGATGGCTAAGCTCGGCTCGGATTTTTCAATCGCGCCAGAGCCTGCCTCGGGGCAGATGTATCGATGTGAGGTCCCAACAACTGTGCTATCTATGCGATTTGCAAGTGGGAACGGGACTTGAATTTACCATAATTTACCATAATCTAATCTAATAATCTACCTAAGAATTTTGACGCATTTGAAAGGCCTAGCTGGGGCTAAGGGACAGACCAGGTTCAGGTTGTAGCCCATCAATGCGGCAGTGCCTCGATGCTGGATGCTGAAACACGTCTGTGGCCATGCAATAAGTGAGAACTTGGAAAGTCTGAGCATTCTGAGGCGTCAGCGCATCAGGTCATACGTGACCTCAGAAACATATCGAATCCAGTGGTTTCGCTGTTTCAACATGGCTGGACATGATGCGAGTCAATCACTTCGGGGGACTGTGACGCTGACATTGTTTTCCAGGTCACCCATATATGCCATGGTGAGGCCATTGATGGAACCCTGCAGCATGAGGTTGTCGAAGCAGTGTCTTGCAAGTTGAACAAATGCACGCAATGCACGATGTCTATCGATGTTTTGGATGGCCATGATGCCTTGTGCTCAAAAATGGTGAGCAAATCTGCGCACATCTGCATCGGGTGCCTCAAGGGCCGGAGTGGATGCTTTTGAAAATTGCACCCATCTATTTGTCAATCCTAGTTGTCAATCCGTTCACAGCTTTGTCTTATGAACTTCCTTTGCAAGTCAAGTACGCATAGTCATCAAGTGCGTTGATGACCGGTATTGAGGACACCTGAGCAGCAAAGTTGCTTTGAATTGTGGGAGATCTGGGAAAAAAAAAAACATAGAATGACGACAGCCATAGGCATATCACACTTGCTTGACTTGCTAAGCCTGAGCCCATCAAAGCTTGAAAATGCTTGAAAGCCCATTTCACTCATCTTTTTCGATTCTTCGCAGAGCTTCACGCCTGCCGCATTTGGAATCATGTGAATCAAATGAATAGGCCTGAAGTGGTTTCTTCAAAAGGATTCAGGCCGGAGAGTGAAAGCTCAAAGTCTACAATGCTCGCACAAATGCTCACACAAGTACTCAAACGAGCATGCCACTGCATGCCTTCACTGGAATTTGGAATTTCTTTGACCAGAGTGGGGAAAATGGCAATTCATCGAAACACTTGGTGACACACAGTCCAACAGCTTCAGAAAGTCTTGACAAATCTTGACAAGGCAATCAAGCTCTTCGCATTCAAAGGAATCAGAGTCGAGAGCGTTAGAGTTCCGTAAGGTCTTCAGCTGATTTCAGCTGTCTGTGTCGTCTTCCCATTGTTTGCCCTTCGGCTGCTGGCAGCTTGGACACATTGGTCCTCAGCTGCCATAACCCCGAACCGCAGTACCTGCTGGAGCATCGGCCTGACAACAAGGCTATAGCCTATAGCTGCTCTCTAACAGTCATGCACCTGTGACCAGTGACCTTACCCATACCTTTAAACATCCTTGAGCACACTTCTTATAGCATACCTCTACAAATGTCCTTCTGTGGAGAAGCACTATATCATGATACCTTTGATGATTGCGTGCCTGGAGGCAAAACCAAAGGCTTTAGATCCGAACATGGCTCCATGGAGCCTTGCTGTTGTGCTATTTGAATCACTTTGGACTGCCCTGTGCCTTTGGGCCCGAGCTTAGCGATTGTCGTCGTAACTCCTGAAAGGATCTCATCGCTGTAGCAGTCCCGAAACTCGACATTGCTGCCATATGAAATTCGACTTGTCTTGTGCCCGATCTTTCCGACAGCTCTCACTCAGTTGTGCAAATCTATCCATCATACTTCTGGAAATAACTATCCCTATCCGCCTTCATCATGCTCAAAAAGCCTCAGGTGTACCGAGATTTGATGAATTTTGATGGAGCAGAGTGTGATCAAACATCTGCACAGGCAATACTTGCGACTAAGCGGCTACTGTACTCGAACATGCTCAGCCTCAAGGCCAAACGCAACCGACGCAACCGAATGGCCCGGATTTGCACAGCATGCACAGCACTTGCGTTGAACAAACACACCGATGCTTCTTGCCATCTGCCATGCAGCCCGAGCAGCAAGAAGCGAGCATGCTTGCGATCCTCAGCACCCTGGCATGAAATGAAGAAATAGGAATTAAACGTTGCACATAATAGCTACATCATAGAACCACTGTACTCAACAAAGTAAAGTGATCGCATTTGCGTCAACCTCGCAGGTGTGGGAATTCCAGCTCTGCTTCAGAGCACTCGAGAAGCAGGTGTACTGAGTGCACTGTAATCATCTGACATCCAACATGGCACTGGGTCCTCATCGCCAGTCTCGACCAGTGAGGTCAGTTGCGCAAGGATTTCCTGTCAGATGACTCGTGTCTACTCAAGCCACAGCATGGCACGGAAGATACAACAGCCCGACCAAGAGTGGGAGACAAGTGTGAAGATACTCAGCACACATACAGAAAAGAGAATACAGCAGCCCCTACAGTTTTTTTTGGCAAAGTTCGGTCAGGCTGTCAGGTGTCTCGGGAGAATCGAAGCTACCGCGAGGGCTTTGTATGCCATTGTCGCTGGTGCTGGAGACTCAGGGTTTCGAACTAAGTTCAACAAGACCAGAAATCAGGAAACCAAATGCAAGATTCAAACGAATATTATATTAGACTATATTAGTTGGGGGACCATACAACTGGCATTGATTTCTAGGTTGTGTCAATGCAACAACCTAAACCCGTTTGAAAACCGGAGGCTCTCTCGAATTCAGGCTATTCACCCCTGCCGCCAATGGGAATCAAACGGTTCAGGGCTAGTACGTTCATGTATTTTCATGGCTAAAACCTAAAACGATTGCCTCTCAGTGCACTTTCACGAAAATGATGATATTGATCTCTGGACTCCACGCTGGGCTCTGTGGAATGGATGATTCTCTGGGAATTTGGGCCAGCCGCACATCTGGCGAGCCATCTCACCCATCTTCATGATCACTCCCCCCAAGCAGCAGGTCTCACGGTATATGGCCTGCGTTGCCAGCAACGCGGAGGCCGTAGTTCGGCTGGTGCCCCGCAAGGCTGCGGCGGCATGGCGAAGATCTTGGTGAAACGTAAAACCATAGTAGTCTGTGCGAACATAAAAGTTCTGTTCTCCTGACAGGGGAGATAGGGGAGGTAACATGTCCATACATGTCCTACTTCAACAATTTACAGTAAGCATCCCCCTGGGCAACTATGGGGGATATCATCTCCATCATTCATTGAGGCGGTGTTCAAATCCCCAAAATGGGTGGGACATTTATCGCTTTTACCAGACACCACCAACCCATGTCCTGTAAGAGCAGTTTCGCCGCCTTTGACGACGGAGTCTTGATCAGAGATCCAAACTTCATAGAACACTCTGTTTCCGAGCTTTTCTTGGACTTGTGCAGGGAACAGGATCCTATTGAAGCGACACGGAGCAATGACCAGCCCAGTCTGAACGAGCATCTTGCAACTGGCGGCATTGCTCGCTGCTTTGTAGTAACTGTCGCCCCCAATGCCTGGGTGCTCAAACTTCCCTGAAGGAATTTTGAATTCTTTGCCCAAGGCTCCTTTGTTGAGCAGCAGAAGGTACCCATGCTTTTCGTGACGTGCGATGACAAACACATCATGGACATTTGCGAGCTGTGCTCTGACAGCCGGGTCGATGTATGTGCTGGCCATGGTTATCTCGGCCTACCCCACGTTCGAGGCCCCGGGACTTTTAAACACCAAGGCCACGCGGAGAGCGTAGACTCGATTGAACTCAAGCTTCACTCTTGAGCCAACCATGCCGAACCCGGTGAACACCGCAAGAATCAAGAAAAGATCACTTGAAAGGCCCTGGTCATCAGTGGTCATCCTAGTCAATGTGTTCGAAGGATCTCATGAGATTGAGTCACTACAGTCACTATGCTTCGTTTGCAAGCGAAGTGCGATTTGTTTGCAACCACCTGCCGATGGCGCGCACCTCCTTTGTCACATTCGGAGCTTCAGCGCAAGCTGCAAGAACGCGTTCCTGGAAACAGGCAGCGGTCGAGGCGGTCGATACAGAAAGCATCACTTCCAGCGTCTCATCTCATGTAATTCTCATGTTGTATATTATTTCATTGTAATATCATGCTGTCTCCTACCTACATTTACAGATACAGACAGTTCCAAAAGTCCTGCACCTATCTTTCGTGGTAGAAAGAGCCCCTTGTGCTTTGGGTGGTTGAGCACAAGTTCAACCATTGACGTGTATCTGTATGATTGAAGTTTGTCATATGTAATGACCCGTTGTGTAGATCAAATGAAACTGCAGGGCCGTGAAGAGCAGAGCAAAAGGTCAAGAGCTGCTGAGGCCTCCATCAGGGAAACATATTCTCTGTAGGCCGCATGCCATTCCAGCTGCTGCTCCTAGCTACGAGTGTTCACATTGTTCACGTCATAATCGTCCGGCGATTTTCTGAGAGGCTCTTGCTGCGACGTGCCTGCGATTCAAGCGCAGTGTCCATGTCAATGCCTTCGAAGAGCCTTATGCAAGAGCTGTGCAAATTGCTGAGTGTTGAGCTGGAGAGGTTTGTGTTTTGAAATTTGAAAAGGTTTGTGCCATTGTGTGGACTAAAAGAAATGCATTCAAAGCAGCGACAGCTTGGAGGTCATGAAGGCCTGTCAATGTGCGATGCAAAACATGTCTGGTAGAAAATGCAAGTGCGAAGCATCCCAGCATCCTCAAACAAGTGCAACCTCCGTTGTTGGCATTGTTATGCATTGTTTGGTTTCTGAGCTCTTTTCAGATATCTTCAGATATCTTCAGAGTATATCTCAGGTACAGACTACTTTGCTTACCTAAGAGAGTCTGGCAAAGGCCTCTGCTGCTGATTGGATCTCATCCATCGCGATCGCATCTTCCAGCACTTCCACAACATCCGTGGCCATAGCTAAAGCGCGTGAGGCTTGTATGATTTGTATGTAAGTCTCTGGTCTGCATTTTTCTTGCTTGATTGAAAGGAACACATAATGTGAAAGTATGTGAAAGTAAGCAAGCGCTCTAAAGAGAAGTCCATGCATGCTGTAATTCTTTCGATATGGGTACCTGCTGAGATGTGTTTTTGCACAGTAAACGGTTTGCAGCTTCCAGCAACATCACGGTGAACGGACTTCGTGTCTGGAATTCGTCCACAGTTCTTCGCATTGAAAACTTCCGGCGAAAGAGACATCATATCGCCTTACCATCATCAAATCGCACACTCCCTTTACTCTACACTGTCTACACTGTTTAGACATGCTTAGGATTGTTTAGGCATGTTTAAACATATGCATACATTGCTTTTGTACGTTTCCCTATGCCCTCCAAGCCAAGCTCTGCACCTGCGCTAGGCTCCGCAGGCCCTTGCGGCTGGTGACTCGTGCTGTGATGCCCTGACCTCAGGACATCTCAGGACATTTGGAGGTGAGTCACGGTGAGTCACGGTGAGTCACGGTGAGTCACGGTGAGTCACGGTGAGTCGAGAGCAAATCGGGATGCCGGGTGGGTGCAGGGTGCGGAAAGGATGCCAAATCCGGAAAAGTCGTGTCTCAAGGATTTTTTTCGGACTGTATGGAAAGGCACAGAACATTTCCACAGAACAACATGGCCAGCCCGGCTAGCAATAAAATGCCAATTACAGAGGTTATGTCTGATATTTTGAGGAATAATAGGGAAGCGAAGTGAGAAAAAGCAACATGAAACAACCTTGTGTCACGAAATGTTACCAGAAACATGAATCACAAGATATCACAAGTAACTAGATTCCTAGATGCACATAGATGCACCCAAACATAGTCTAAATATGTCTGAATGATTCTGAATGCTGAGCTGGCAGTTCTCTGTGAAGCCTTGTTCTGCCAACTTCATCTGTTGTCCAGGCGAAAAGAATTGGAGGGGCCGGTCGAAACTTGTGTTCGAATGCTTTTCCATCCTCATGTCCTGTTTCTTGGACATATGTGAAGCGCTTTCACAAGCCCCTCAGTCAATTCTTGAGCTGTCCGTCCTCCTTGGGAGCCGCCAGGGTGTGAAAAAAGAAATTATGAAAGCGTGCTACTATCATTCCAAATAAAATGTGTTAGTCGTTTTCCAGGAACTGGATGAATCTACGCCAGCGACCTCCTTCCTCAAGTTTCAACCTTGAGATAGCCTGAATTGACAGAGGACATCCTAAAATTTTATAATGTTTATAGAAAACAAATGAAAAATGACAGAAACAAACTATCAGTGCCTTGCTTTTGTTGGTGCTCAGGTCCTGTCATTCACAACTCACTGACGGCCGATGCCCTGGCCCTACAATCTTCCACCCCCCCAGGTCCTGAAGCAGGAAAGGATCTGGACCTACACAGGGTGCAAACGAAAAACAGAAGTGAACAGAAGAACAAAGAATGATGCATCATCAAATGTCAAAACTTTCATGAGATGTTAAAACGAATGCACTAAATCCCCTCAAAATCGCCTGCATCCATTTCTTTCAGTGAGCCATAAGTGAGAGACGCAAAAGCAGACCGGATAAAGTCGTTTCCGCAATTTCTCTGCATGTTGTCCCACAGCGGTAAGCTGACCTGACACAACCCGGATCTATCCTCTCTCCACAGGTGGCTGCAAAGAAGCCCTAACCAGCCCGCAAAAGCCATGAGTTTCGGTTTGGTTTATTTGCTTTTGAGTCATTTTGACTAACCCAAAACATACTGACATAGATTGAGATTGGGTCTCAAACGGTGTTTGAAATTCAAAGTAAAAAGCTTTGTTCATCTGGACAAGGGACACAAACACCAAGTGCAGCTACTGCTGCTGAAGCTGATGCACAAATCATGTCAAGCCGCTGGGATCCTCAGGTCAACACTTCAACGCCTGCTGACCTCGGTCCTCGACATCTTGACATTCCATAGACAGTCCATAGACATATCTTGACAGTACGGCAGGCATATCATCGAAGCGTCACTTCCCTGGACTTTGCTCTCCACTTTCCTATCCTGTGCGGTCCGTGGCACGCGTTCCTTGCGTTTTCCCTTACTGCAGTAGTTCTGTTTGCTCCGCTTGTCAAGTTGTCACCGGATCGGGGCACATCGCCCCCACAAGGTCGTTGTTCTTTTCGCGAAATGCTGAGGGAGCTTGAAATCGATCTAAGCAGGTCATCCCTTGAACCAGGACATGGAGGACATGGAGGACATGGAGGACATGATCAAGATATGTCAAGACATTCAGATCTTGTCGACCACAATTTGCCGAGCTGCTCTACAGTAGTGTTTTCAGTTTCAAGTTTTGCTGGTTGGATCTGTTTCTACTGGTTTCCAATGAATGAGGTTCATCACTACACCAGGCACAGACTACCCATCTATACAAGCCTTAGGACTCGTCTTCATAAAAGAATAAACGCGAGAGATGCTTGACCTTACGACTTAGGAAATCTTAGAAAATCCTTGCCTTGCCATGCAACTACCAGTCCAAGCACCCCCGGCTACTCTGCTTCCAAGAAACTCACAAGGTCCTTTTGCAGCCTCATCAACTGATTTGTGTAGAGAAGTCAATGGTAGTTTCTTTATTATTTTATGTCCTTCATTTCAAGTTGCATCCACACCGTCACACACCGAAATTTTCCAAGAAGCCACATCAACAAAGCCATGCCCAGGCTCAGGCAACAACCCAAGCCACAAGACAGGCAATAGAAAAGGACATAAAGAGCTTCAAACTCCTCAGCGTTGCAAAACTTTAGCGAAAAGCTCAGCTGGTCACTAAACACTCACTTTCTTCTGCATCTTGAAAAACGTTGTCTAGGCACACCCAGTGTTTGAGGATCCTCTGGCACGCGCCGTGTTTGCAAATACTAGAGTGCCAAGACGCATAAATGCAGAGAAATCCGATGAAGCATATCAAAGCATCGGTGAGAGCCCCCCAAAAGTCTCCAACTGCATATCGGAAGAAAGCCACTGCTCCTTGCCTCAATTCAAAATACCAGCAATTGCAACAATGCCGACAACGACAACCACAACAAGCTGCACAAGAACCTTCACAAAAAACAAAAAAAACACGGCAGCGACAATAAGGACAACAAGGACGCTTTCAGTAGACGAGATCACCATCAGCAATCAAAGTTAACAGCTGCAGAAACAGCAATAAGCGACCCAACAAGGAACTTAAACTTGCAGAGCAACTGACAACCACCAAGGACGGTAAGCATAATGGCGACAACAATCAGAACAAATCAAAGTCATAAAGCTATTCGTGTAGCAAATGAATGTGACATAACCAATGATTCTACATGTGTTTGACATGTAATGTACAGGGCCTTAAACAACATAGAACAACATGAATACAGAACCCAATGGGACAAGGATAAATCAAAACAACATCATGCGTTATGCTGGATAGAACAGACGGAACTGTACAACCAGTCTCAAAGGAGACCCAGGCACCCAGCTGCAATTGCCAAGACTATGTGCTTCAGGCAGAAGCGAAGTGTGGGTGGGTCATCATCAACACAACCTGGATCTAAATCCCCCATTCAATCACCAAATCTGTGGGGAAATCATGGGAAATCTTGAAAGAGTTTGAAAGAGTTTGAAAGTGGGAAATGGCAAAAATGGCAAAGCTGTTGCGTCAAAGGGACCGCTGGTTTTGCTGTCTGGGCATGGCATTGACCCGAGATCTCGGTCCCAGCCTGCCCTGGCGGAACTACATTGGTACCGGTGTGGCCCTTGAGCCAAAGCTGCAAAGACTGGCTTCAAACCCTCAAACCCTTAGAACTCCCAGTCAAGCACTTGGCTTTAAGGTTCGGACACATGCGGGAAAGCACTCTTCCTGTGTCCTCTTGCAGTTTGGCAGAGGACAGTTCCGGACGTCCAGCTACACTTCTGCAATTTGATGCTCTTCGGCTTTGCTTGAACTTCAAGGCGCGTTTGGAATCTCCTGAATGCTTTCCTTCGCACCCAAAGGAGAATCGGCTATAGAATAGAAGATCGCCTGGCCTCGCTTCTGTCAATAAGGCTTCGGTGTCCGTCGAACGATGCCAAGTCCAAGCTCCAGGCCTCCCATTTGATTCATGCCGACCTCTAAGGACACTCGCGTTCCTTGTGAGGGAAAGCTTGAAAAAGTATCAGGTGTTGCCGGTGTTGCAGCAACGCTTAGCTCCAAACGCAATGATGGCTTCTCGAAAAGGGTCAGTAACGAGCAGCCTCAACAATTTTACTTGCAGGCAAACTGGCAAAACCATGCAAAACCTATAGGCGAACTCGGTTACATGCGCTGGGTGAAAATCTATAATATCAGCACAATCTGAATTTCTTTCATGCGGTAAAATTGACTGCAGATTGGAAACTCAGTATGTCTAAAAATATGCTAAAAGTTTAAAAGCATCAAACAGTAGGAGTTACACTAGATTCTAAGCTCGGTCTCAGGTAGCAGCCCTTCAAGATCTCAGAAAATCGATCAAAGCCAGTGTCCATGAAGGTCCTCAAGCAGGCCATCTGACATGCAGCATGATGCCACATGTCCGTTTAATCCTTGACACCGACGTGCGGTCCACAGGAAGCATCACTGCGACACAGAAATCATCAGAAATCTGTGCCTTCTGGACTCCTTCATTGCTGTTGCAACTCTCAGGATATTCATGACCTGAACACAGCCGAAGCCTTGCAGCTCTAGCCGAAACGAGCCAAATGAAGTGCCAAATGAAGTCAAGTGCAAGCTGTAGTGCAAAAATGTGCAAAACACAAAGCTCAAGGGGCACCACGGCACCTCTTCCCGGGACAAATCACACATGGTCAACAAGTGCCTCGCTGTCCTGTGGAAGCAGTACTGATACTGAGAAAGTGCTCCAAACGCAGAGGGCTGAGAGGAGTCAACCGGTAGAGCCAAGTGCTGCTGAGAGTTTGATGATGTTTGATGATGTTTCATGAGTCCATCACAGTCCGTTAGGTTGTCAAGGCGATGATTCATGATGATCCTACGTCAAATCAACACTTCACGGCCAAAGTGCGAATCCAGGATGTCCTCTCTACGGGCAGAGGTCCATCACTGTTCTCGTAGCCCAGCCTGGCATATGCGCAGTTGCAGCTTCAGAGACTTTCGTCATCAGAGTTTCCGGGTGAAGTTAGTCGGGCCGGAAAATGGAAAGCACATGCCGACCGTACGCAAGTCGCTTGACGGATCTTCTTCTACGCAGGGAAAGAGCAGCAAGAGCGAGCAAACTGAAAGTCCAGTGGGAACAGAACGAACAGCTGGACGAACAGCTGGACGAACAGCTGGACGAACAGCATCTGGTTGGAAGTGCATTTGGCCTGGCCCTGGCCAAACCGCGCTTAACAACCGCAGTGAAGATCCAGACTTCCATCGTGCTGCGGGACCCAGTGCGCAGTGGACAGCACTACTCCTTCGAACTCGTACGATTTTTTGACATCATGTCTTTGCAGCGTTAACAATATATACTCCCCCCAGCAATGTTTGTGGAAACTAACTAGCATCTTGCCACTCGAAACTAGCTGTTCTTCAGGCAAGGCGGGTAGGGCGGATAAGAAAAAGTCAAAGAGAAATGAAATCTGGAGCATTGCCTCATTCCACTTCATCCCCCATTTCAGAGTTGCAAGATGTTGCAAGTCCAAGCCGAGGCGACCTTCTGGTAGGCGTACTGCCGTTGGCATTGTGTGCAGTGTAAAGGAAAGATGTGGCATTGTCAAATTTTCCAAGCCTCAGTCTTAGGGACACAGGTATCCATGCGTAATGTCTGCAAGGTCTCAAAACGATGCGCATGACTCTTACACGGACGTGAAGAAAACTAGATTGAACTCCAGGCTTTTGCAAGTGTCAGTTGAAGGACTGCTGAGTCACAAACTCATCCTAGTCCCAGTTCATCCAAGCAAAGTGTGGAAAACACAAATTGGATGTTGACTGGGGCTCGCACCAATCCTGCTGCTCCGCCATTCTGACACAACCTTGGAACTCAAAAAACTCAGCTGTCAGACTATATAGGGATGCTGCGTGACTCTGACATGGATTTTTGGTTCTGATGCCAATGGCAAAATCGAAACTACTCTTTGAATCACGCACATGAAATAATTGAAATGTAAAGAAGTGAATCAGTTGGATCCAGACTATGACGTATCAGCTGTCTGATAGAAGCATGGCTTTGTATTGCTCTTGCCAGCTCTCTCAGTTGAGGCTCTGACTTTACTGAAAAGCCCAGTGGCGAAAGCGGCGATGCACTGAACCCGCTCGGGAACACAGCTTTGCAATGCTTGAGCCACCAACAAATCGGATTCACCTTTCGAGTGCAATCTGGCAGGCCACTGGAAAATACATGAAAACACAACTTCCGTACATGTTTTTGATGGTCATGCAAAATCAACGAATGCTCAGGTCCGTAAACTAAATTGGTGCTGCTACAGGAGAACAGAGGTTTTGCCAAGTCCCCTTAATCGAAACAACCCGCTTCTATTGTTTTGTAGTAATCGCACATGTTCCTACCACAACAAGAAAATGATCCACAAAATCCGCAAACCACACGCCTTAACAGGTGGTGGCCCATCTAGATGGCTCAGAGAAGCATTGATCTGGCCAAAAACGTCGGGTTTGTCATTTGAACTATTGATGGATGAACAAGTTTCAAAGCATGGGTCTGATGAAAGCTGTCAAGCATGCGCCTCCCAAAGACGCATCTCCAACAAATCCAGCTCTGGCCTTGGCAAAACTGGGCATCATGTACCATCTACATCCGCTCTATATTCAATACCAGAGCACAGCCACTCATCTTGACTGTCGGTTTTGTTTGAGACTTCGACCCGCCGCCCATGCCAGTTGTGACCTTTGCGTTCCGTCACTAATTTCAAATGTCCTTGACTCACAAGGTCACCATGGAAAAGGGAACATTGTGACATATGGTCTCCACGCAGTTCTCTTCAACTTCGAGTCTTTTCTACTAAATGGTTCTCTAGAATGGGATGGAATTTAGAACATGCCAGCCTATGCCAGCTTATATGAATTGTAAGTCCCCAGCTGGTTCCAGCAATGTGTACATTTTAGGGATCTACAATGCGTCAATGATGCCCTGGCGATGTCACACTGCAGACTCAAAACTCAGGACGGGACATCAACCACTATTCGGGGAGTCTTTCGTCCTTGCTAAATTGCACGCTCAACTGAAAGTGCAAATTCGCTGTCCGCCACAAATAATGTCTCAAATTCTCAAAGGCACGTCATGTAAAATCATGTAATGAAATCATGTAAATGATACGAAGTGATTCAGAGAATTCCATGCAATTCTGTGCAAATCCTTAGCTTAGCTTCTGGAGCTTCTCTTTGCACAGCCAAGGCACTGGACCCGTCAAGGAGATGTCGCCACATGGGATCCCTGCACAGCGTGCCATGCGCATTTGAGGCGTGTCAACAGCACTTCTAAAGAAATGCTTAATGGATCTCAATGATGATCTCAATGACATTCTCAATGGTCAAATCTGTCACAAACACTGCATCAAAGCTTTGAAGTTGCAAACCTCAACATACCTCAAGGAAGGACCCAAGTGCATTTCAATGACTGAGAGCTTGGCTTGCAATTTGGCGAAGCCAAGTGAACCTTGGCAGTTTAATCCGGATATCAGCATCAAACTGCAGGATCCAGAGCACCCTACCATTCGATCTCGATGAAAAGGTGCTGGGGGTGAACGTTCGACCTAAGTTGATTCGACTCGATTCGACTCGATTCGACTTGGACCTCTTCTGATCTGCGAATGCTTTCTGATGCTTTCTGTCGCACTTCTGCCCAAGGCGCCAGATTCTGATAAAGTTTCACCACAGCCTTATCCGATCAAAGCCCCAGTGCAGGTGCCATGATGGCCACGCTATGTCAGTTGGTTGACGTCATTTGTGAATAACGCACTTCAACTCACTTCACTCTTCAAAAACATTCAAAAGGGGTCCCCGACGTCTCGCACTTCCGCACCAGCATTCCTGCTCTATTATCTCTATTCAACCAAAGACATCTGGTCAGTTTTGCCATGTCTTGCCATGTCTTGCCATGTCTTGCCATGTCTTGCCCATGACAAAGGCACAACTTTCGGTGCACAAAATGTGCCTGATGCCACCAGGTGATTGTATCCCCATTCGGCAGAGTTCTTCGTAGACACCTAACCTGAGGTCAAGACCAAGCTGATAGGAAGCAATGCTGTATGGGAAAAAATGCGTAGGTGGCAAGAAACACACCAACTGTGGGTTCCGGCAGCGTCTTTGGCTGAGGCATCTGCAAACTCCCCAAACGGCAAAGGACAAAACCGACAGCTGATGAAAAACAACACAGCGATCCTATATAATTATTACGAACGCACAACAAAATCTAGATTCCACTTCCTGTGTGGGCCAGCCTGATGTTTCTTGGGCAGGATCAGAACCTCCAGATATGAAAAGCAGTCAAAGCACATGAACTGGAGGCTAGCGATTGATTCAATGACAACGTATCAAAATTTGCCAAGAAAAAAAGGGTGCGCCTTCACTTCCGCAGGAGTTGTTTCGGCCTTTCATGTAAAAGTGATGTCAGGCTCGCAAATAAGTGAATGCCAAGAATTGAATGGTTGCGTCTTCACGAAACGGCAGTGAAAAAGAATTCCCCTTACAGAGTGAGAACCTTGCGATTCCGATGCGGAAAAAAAAACGCTGAGAACACAACACATGTTCCAAGTCAAGCCTCTTTCTCCTCCTCCTCCTCTTCATCAACGTCAGCAGGTTTTGCGATGTTATCCTGCTGAATTGCACGTTTCACTGGTTGTTTGCAACCACTCAATTCAGGCAACCCGGACCTGGGTTTCTTCAGTGTCCAACTGTGGGGCCGGGTCTGCAGTTTCTGGTTCAGGAGCTTGTGGTTCTGCGGCTGCTGGTTCCTTTGCACTTTGGCAAATAGCTGGAGGGTAGAGCTGGTCGAGCCGCTGGAGACAGTTCCATCATGTTCCTACCCAGGTGCAGTTAGCCAATCTGGCCTCTTTTGGTAGGAATCGGTCAGCATTCTGGAAAGAGGTGCTGGGAGCTCCCCCTGGCCACGGTTTCAGGAGATCTGGGATGCTCTATGATAAGTGTGTATATATATATATGTATATATATATATATGTATATATATATATATTGTGCTGTATTAATTTTTAAAAAATGTGTTTTATTACTTATATATATATATTGTTATATACATATATATATATATAATTTATTTATTTATTCATTTATTCATTTATTTATATTTATTTTATTTGTTTGTTTATTTATTTATATGTTTATTGCTGATTTATTTTTTAAGTTATATATATATACATGTGTGTATATATGTGTTTTATTATTTATTTATTTGTTTGTTTATCTATTTAGTTTTATTTATTTTACGTCGTTTAATTTTTGATTTATTTATACATATATATATATATGCTAACCCCCCTATATACCTATATATTTTTTGGTAGTGCGTGGTCGAAGGTAAGGCAGTGAGAAACAGAACAAAGTATAAAATATGAATATGTAGGAAGCATATGACAAGCATGACACAGTTTGTGTAGACATAGATGTATGAAGAATGTGCGAGGATCCGCACGTCCCAGGAAACTATGAACCTGGTGACGACGCGGAGGGATATGCAGAATTTCAACCAGATGCCATACTTTGGGAAGCTCCACGGAGGCCCGGCGAGGTTCAGAGGGTGCATTGATGTCCTTGGCAACCCAATGCGCCTCGTCCAAGTTGTCCTCCAACAGCTCGGTCTCTTCAGCTGCAATGAGGCCCCATTCACCGCCTCGTTCAACCCAAAAGTTGGGACGGCGAAAGGCACGTCCACCTTTTCCTTTGCCACCAGCGTTGACTTCCTGCACCCTCAACTCTTCTTCAGCTCCTCAAAGGGCATGTTCAACATGATCAGCGTTGAGGGAGTTTCTAGTCGAGCTGAGGATGTTCAGGCGCTGCTGGGGCAACAGGTTGCAACATCGGAGCATGAGCCATCCAATCAGCTCCGGCGGCAACACCTCATCATCCGAGGAACTGGAAGATCCGGATGTAGCCTTGCGCTTCCCAGACCTTGATGGTGAGGATGTCAGGGTCTTCGATGAATTCTTCGGGCTCCTCATCAAATCCATGTTCTTCAAGATCTGCAGCGGCAGCTGCAGCAGCAGATGGCCTCTCAGGTGTCGGCATCTGCTCGGGCTCTGGCACAGTCTCCTTTGAAGACGATGTCGGCGAAGGTGACTCAGGTGGATTTGTCACTGGCGACTGTCCACCTCGGCCCAGCGTCGATGGCGATGGAACCAACGACCCATCACTTCTCCCAGGACTCGTTGCGACCTCGGACTCATACCGGGCCCTTTTCAAGGCTCTTTGAAGGCTGCGGTACGACTCACGCACCGTGGCACACCATGTCGCCATTGACATGCCAGTGGGCCTTCGGGGTCGCACCAGCAGCTCCTCAGCTCTGGCGCCGGCATCTGGCACGGGGCACCCAAGCCAACTTCTCCTCCAGGTACTCACTCTATCAAGTGATGTCTCCGTCCCAAGCGCACTTCAGATCTTTGTCTTTCTCCGCCACCTTGTTCGGAAGGAGATTGAACTCACTGACTCAGGCACAGATTGCTCACCACAATTGGTGTTATACTTCCAGGCTCAAGCACTGATTGCGTCACCACAAGACGACGCTCAGCAAAGCTCGCCCAGTGATTGCCACTGCCCAGCAGGCTCCCAAGTAGAAGAGGTTCAGCAGGCCACGCGCTCTGAGACTCGGCCCAAAGGTCCCCAAGGACTTCTTCTCCGCCGCAAAGCTCTCGTAGAAGTCCTTTCGGTAGCTCCGCTGCCAGTGTCAGTGCGACACCGGCAATGCAAAACTGGTCTCGAGTGGATAGGGTCCAGGCAAACGTGTTACACTTCTCGATGTGCGGCTCCACTCGTTTTCCAACTCTCGGCTGGAAGTCAGCGCTGCTATGGCGCACAGGTTCGGCACAGCGTTTGGAGTGAAAACGGTAGCACAACGTTAGCTAAGCTAACTTGGCCAAAGGGTTCCCTTGAGTTGAAAAATCCCAGAGGCCGCGCATGGTCATGTGACTGACTCCAACATCGGAGGTGAATTACTCAAAAGGCTGAACCATAAAAACTGACATGGGAACCAAGAAGTTTTCTGAGAGCCTTACTTCTTACTTCTTGCTTCTTGGTCCTGGCGGCTTGCAACCGTTGGCAAACGCTTCAGAATTCAAAATTGTCCTAAGGTTATGTAATGTAGACTCAGCTTGTCTATGGTTCTTGGAGGATGGGTGCTATGGCATCTCACTATAACTTGAAAAAAGAGGTGTAAAGAATAGTATTGCAATAAAAAAACACTGCAAATAGCGATGAAAATCACAATTTGGTAGGTACATAGGGGGGTACCATATATATATAATATGTTCTTCATTTATTGATTTATATATATACATACATACATATATATATATATATATATATATATGGTCACCGACAGAATTATGGAAAAAAATAAAACGTTTCAATTTACAGGCGCCGCCTGTCTATGATAGAAAAGTTACGAACCTTTTTTTTCCATAATTATTGTTTCCATAATTATTTGTTTTCCCATAATTCTGTCGGTGACTGTATGTCCATCGATTCGCAATTTGAATGCATTTTAAGGGGGAATATTGAATTATAGAAAATATGTGTCTAAAGATCTGGTATATGCCCCTAAGTCTTCCCTTGATATACATAATATCATGTGATGTTCGCAATTTGAATGCATTTTAAGGGAGAATATTGACTTATAGAAAATATGTGTCTAAAGATCTGGTATATGCCCCTAAAGCCTGCCATTGACATACATAATATCTGGATGTTTCCTTTTGCCAAGCCACCAATTGGGTTGATACTACATACTTGCATTTGCATACATATTTCCATAACCCCCAAAAGAAACGGGTTTGAATTGTGGATCCATGACATGTCCAACAGGTGGAGCCCCAAACATTAATTATGGAAAAAAAATTATGGAAAAACCGGTCAATCTGCCCTAGCCCCCTGATTTCACAGGAAAAATCAATTATGGAAATAATGGCCACCTCCAAGAATTATGGAGAAAAAAAAAAGGTTCGGATCACTTCCGGGATATTTTGAACCCTTATGGGGAAAAATCCAATTATGGAAAAATCGGACGCAGGCGCCGCCTGTCTAAGTTGAACGTTTTATTTGTTTCCATAATTCTGTCGGTGACTGTATACATATATATATACATACATATATATATACATATATATATACATATATATATATACATATATATATACATATATATATACATATATATATACATATGTATATATATACATATATATATATATGTGTGTGTGTTTATTTATAAATATGTATATCCATATATAAATATATATTAATTAAAAAATACATACATATATATAATATAATATATAATATAATACTAAATAATATAATATGTTATAATAAATAATATAATATATATACATATTATTATATATATATATTATAATATTATATATATATATTATAATATAATATATATATATTATATTATATGTATATATTATAATATAATATGTATATATATTATATTATATATATTATAATATATATAATATAATATATATAATATAATATGTATATAATATATAATATATAATATATAATATTTAATATATAATCTATAATATATATAATATAATATATATATAATATAATATAATATATATAATATAATATATATAATATAATATAATATATAATATAATATAATATAATATAATATATAATATAATATATAATATAATATAATATATGATATAATATAATATATAATATAATATAATATAATATATAATATATAATATAATATAATATAATATATATATACATACGAGCCCGGTCCCCAGATCGCCACACACCCCTCCCCCCAATGGTATGGTCCCCCCTCTCCACCCCCCAAACCTTCCATGTGCACGCTATTTGCAGCATTTGGGAGGCACCGCCTCCCATCTGTACACTATTTACAGCATTTGGGAGACAGCCTCTGATTGGCATGCTATTTGCAGCATTTGATAGCCACAACCTCAGCACTGGACCCTGTCTAGCTGTCTGACATATCAATCTAGCACATACTCCCCAAAACCTGTCTATGTACTGCCTATAGTAGTGTACCTCACATATGGCTTATCACTCATTGTGTGCCTTTATGCTACACTGTTGCTACCTATCGATTATATACTCAAAGCGTACCTGTGCATACCTATATAATTCTATATGCTATGTGCTTGGATGCAGTATGTACCTACAAATATATATATATATACACACAGACATACACTCCCTAAATATAATGCCCAACCCATTATATATATATACCTATTTGCAAGGTAGTGTATATATACATTGCTTCATCACTACCTATATTACCTGTATACTGTATACTCCTTCTATACACCCTACATATACTGCCTACACATGTTTCATAGCGTACCTTTTTACGACTCATTGCATAGCGTGCCTATATACTATATGAGTATATACTCCCTGTAAGCTCCCTAGGGTACCTATACTCTCAATACCCCCTATATACTGGAAATCAACCACTATTTACAGCTGCGCAAACACTGCCCATTTAGGACTGTTGTTGTTGGGAACCCTCCCAGGCCACAGGGGGAGGGAACCATAGATACACAAACACACGTTTGAAAGTACCAGCTCCCCAAAAAAAACCACGCCAGTGTGGCAACCAATCTCTGAATTGGCGCGAAAGAATGTCTCTTGTTGCCTCAGAAAATTTCATCAATTGGCTGCCAAATTTGAAGACTTGCTTTCACAGGCAGCGGCCATGCGAGGAGCAAGGTGGCAGCAGCTGCGAATGGTAAGCAAAGCCTTTGAGAGATCGAATGGACGCTTCAAAGCATTACAAATCTAACAACGATGCCACTTTTGGTGTGGTAAAAGACTTCTAAGTGTGTGGGCCAGCCCGGCTCCAACAGGCGCTTCAAGGCACAATCACGACTGCAGTCCAACATGGCGCAAATATGGCCCTGGCCCGACATGGAGAGGTCGGCAGCCACAGACACGCCTTGAGGAGCCATCACTCTGCCCAAGGATCAACACCAAGACTAGAATGACTAGAAATCATATGACAGTTCAAACCTTTCACTCACATGATTAAATTTCTGTAAATTATGAAAGTTAAATAAAATCTGATTGAAATCCGTAGAAAGGTTTGAATTCTGATTCTCTTCTTGCTTTTGTGCCAGCTTCAGGCATGGCCTCGGTCTCGACATGCCATTGGAAGCGTCGGCAACATGCGTCAATAGCTTTGAACAGCTTGCCCCTGGTGCCCTGGTGAAAAGGACCCTGCTCGCTCTGACCTTTGGATACTTTGCGCCTCTGAACATATTCTTTATCCCGCGAGAGTGCTCTTGTATGTGCCTTCTATATACGTAGCTTTATTGATTGGAGGCCACAAGGGGCAAAAAGCTTGGCAGTTACCCAAGCGACAAAGAACAATCAGAGGTGGGGTGGAATTGGCCCTTGAGTAGTAAAAGCACGCGTTGGTTGTGGGAAAGCCCATTGCTTGTTTCTTGGTTGCTCTTTGTCATGAGGAGGATAAATACAGCCATGTTACGGCGGTCCTGCAAAAAATGGTAGAGGAAAGGCGTGAAGGGATCAGATGCTAAAGATTCAAGAGGAGTAAAGAGGATCTGTCATCCACAAGTTGCGAAACTGCTGTGACTATCTGTGACTCTAGTACTGTACTGCCACGCTAAAGTGTAGCCATGGGTAACCCCAAATCGCTGCAAAGACTGCCAACAGTTCACTGATGCAATGCACTGAGGAGCTGGTGCTCTACATTTAAAAACATTGAAAGAAATGCAAAAGGGATGCCAAGGATGCAAAAGGGGGGGTAAAAGCCACTGGTACAAATGAAGGCTTTAGGCATGCAAGTGCAACCGATAGATGCGCCTACTATTGACCATCTTCATGCAATACAGGTGCAACAATCTTCATGATTTGAAAATGGGGCCGTCACTTTGATGTAGTAAGGCTGAATCTGCAGTTGAAGTGCCTTCAACAAGCTCATTTACAGAATGACCAGATTAATTAGATTACCAAACAAGGCCTTGCCCTGCCATGTGCTCTCAATACCTTTTTTTCACACATTTCGCAATGCGTCATTATATGCTTGAGGATGTCTGTCTTGAAACCGGGAACCACTGCAACGCTGTCAGGCTTCACAACACTTTCAAATCGGTTTCGACAACAAAGTCATGCAATTTCAGAATGAGCAGTCAAGGAAGCCAATCACTTGCTCACGCAGCGCTGCATTCAGCCCTACAGCGACAAATTTCATGCCCAGCAGTTGCCACAGTTTTGGAAGCAGCTGCTGGATCTCATTTCCAGCATGAGCAATCTACGTCATACTGACTTATACTACGCAAATCTAAACGTGCCCTTGCCACGCTCACTCTCCTTCCTTCTTCTCTTCGCCTTCCTCCTTGTGGAAGCTCACGTAGGTCTTTGGGCGCCGTGTCGCCAGCAATGACTGGTCGAACTGGTCCAAGTGAGCTGCGTCACCTTGGTGCACCGTCTCTGGCGCGATGGATGGCAGGAAGTGATCAGAGTGATGAGGAGCCACTGCATCAGGAAAGAAGGCCGTAAAGCTGGATGCCATAGGGCCAAATGCATGTCCATGGTGACCATCTGCCAAGCACGTCGAGTGCCCATCCTGGCTGTGCTGACCATCAGAAACCAAGTTGCTCACCAAGGACTTCAGGGCCATGTTGCACTGCAGACAAAGGTGTCTTTCCTAAATCCAACAAGAATGTCTCGTACCAAGTGGCGCTCTTGATCCAAAATGCAACAGAGCAAAGTCTGGACAGAGAAGCAGATGTAGGCTGACCAGGACCCAAGATTGCTTGATTAAAGCTTAGAGCTTAAAGCAACGTGCAACAATCTTCATGATTTGAAAATGGGGCCGTCACTTTGATGTAGTAAGGCTGAATCTGCAGTTGAAGTGCCTTCAACAAGCTCATTTACAGAATGACCAGATTAATTAGATTACCAAACAAGGCCTTGCCCTGCCATGTGCTCTCAATACCTTTTTTTCACACATTTCGCAATGCGTCATTATATGCTTGAGGATGTCTGTCTTGAAACCGGGAACCACTGCAACGCTGTCAGGCTTCACAACACTTTCAAATCGGTTTCGACAACAAAGTCACGCAATTTCAGAATGAGCAGTCAAGGAAGCCAATCACTTGCTCACGCAGCGCTGCATTCAGCCCTACATCGACAAATTTCATGCCCAGCAGTTGCCACAGTTTTGGAAGCAGCTGCTGGATCTCATTTCCAGCATGAGCAATCTACGTCATACTGACTTATACTACGCAAATCTAAACGTGCCCTTGCCACGCTCACTCTCCTTCCTTCTTCTCTTCGCCTTCCTCCTTGTGGAAGCTCACGTAGGTCTTTGGGCGCCGTGTCGCCAGCAATGACTGGTCGAACTGGTCCAAGTGAGCTGCGTCACCTTGGTGCACCGTCTCTGGCACGATGGATGGCAGGAAGTGATCAGAGTGATGAGGAGCCACTGCATCAGGAAAGAAGGCCGTAAAGCTGGATGCCATAGGGCCAAATGCATGTCCATGGTGACCATCTGCCAAGCACGCCGAGTGCCCATCGTGGCTGTGCTGACCATCAGAAACCAAGTTGCTCACCAAGGACTTCAGGGCCATGTTGCACTGCAGACAAAGGTGTCTTTCCTAAATCCAACAAGAATGTCTCGTACCAAGTGGCGCTCTTGATCCAAAATGCAACAGAGCAAAGTCTGGACAGAGAAGCAGATGTAGGCTGACCAGGACCCAAGATTGCTTGATTAAAGCTTAGAGCTTAAAGCAACGTGCAACAATCTTCATGATTTGAAAATGGGGCCGTCACTTTGATGTAGTAAGGCTGAATCTGCAGTTGAAGTGCCTTCAACAAGCTCATTTACAGAATGACCAGATTAATTAGATTACCAAACAAGGCCTTGCCCTGCCATGTGCTCTCAATACCTTTTTTTCACACATTTCGCAATGCGTCATTATATGCTTGAGGATGTCTGTCTTGAAACCGGGAACCACTGCAACGCTGTCAGGCTTCACAACACTTTCAAATCGGTTTCGACAACAAAGTCACGCAATTTCAGAATGAGCAGTCAAGGAAGCCAATCACTTGCTCACGCAGCGCTGCATTCAACATCGACAAATTTCATGCCCAGCAGTTGCCACAGTTTTGGAAGCAGCTGCTGGATCTCATTTCCAGCATGAGCAATCTACGTCATACTGATTTATACTGCGCAAATCTAAACGTGCCCTTGCCACGCTCACTCTCCTTCCTTCTTCTCTTCGCCTTCCTCCTTGTGGAAGCTCACGTAGGTCTTTGGGCGCCGTGTCGCCAGCAATGACTGGTCGAACTGGTCCAAGTGAGCTGCGTCACCTTGGTGCACCGTCTCTGGCACGATGGATGGCAGGAAGTGATCAGAGTGATGAGGAGCCACTGCATCAGGAAAGAAGGCCGTAAAGCTGGATGCCATAGGGCCAAATGCATGTCCATGGTGACCATCTGCCAAGCACGCCGAGTGCCCATCCTGGCTGTGCTGACCATCAGAAACCAAGTTGCTCACCAAGGACTTCAGGGCCATGTTGCACTGCAGACAAAGGTGTCTTTCCTAAATCCAACAAGAATGTCTCGTACCAAGTGGCGCTCTTGATCCAAAATGCAACAGAGCAAAGTCTGGACAGAGAAGCAGATGTAGGCTGACCAGGACCCAAGATTGCTTGATTAAAGCTTAGAGCTTAAAGCAACGTGCAACAATCTTCATGATTTGAAAATGGGGCCGTCACTTTGATGTAGTAAGGCTGAATCTGCAGTTGAAGTGCCTTCAACAAGCTCATTTACAGAATGACCAGATTAATTAGATTACCAAACAAGGCCTTGCCCTGCCATGTGCTCTCAATACCTTTTTTTCACACATTTCGCAATGCGTCATTATATGCTTGAGGATGTCTGTCTTGAAACCGGGAACCACTGCAACGCTGTCAGGCTTCACAACACTTTCAAATCGGTTTCGACAACAAAGTCATGCAATTTCAGAATGAGCTCAAGGAAGCCAATCACTTGCTCACGCAGCGCTGCATTCAGCCCTACAGCGACAAATTTCATGCCCAGCAGTTGCCACAGTTTTGGAAGCAGCTGCTGGATCTCATTTCCAGCATGAGCAATCTACGTCATACTGACTTATACTACGCAAATCTAAACGCACGCTCACTCTCCTTCCTTCTTCTCTTCGCCTTCCTCCTTGTGGAAGCTCACGTTCTTTGGGCGCCGTGTCGCCAGCAATGACTGGTCGAGGTCCAAGTGAGCTGCGTCACCTTGGTGCACCGTCTCTGGCACGCAGGAAGTGATCAGAGTGATGAGGAGCCACTGCATTAAAGCTGGATGCCATAGGGCCAAATGCATGTCCATGGTGACCATCTGCCAAGCACGTCGAGTGCCCATCGTGGCTGTGCTGACCATCAGAAACCAAGTTGCACCAAGGACTTCAGGGCCATTTGCACTGCACAAACGCTTTCTACAGGCGAACTGGATTACTCCTCTCTCCAACTAGCAATGGCAGATTTCGGAGACCCCATTCAGTCCTGCACCGTGCGAACTCAGTTCAAACACAAAGACAAAGTTGTCTCCAGCCTTCATGAGAGTTATATTAGTATTATATATATATATATTATGTAAATATATATATTATGTATATTATATATATATACGTTACATACATTATATACATGCACGTACAGCATCATGTACTTGCCTCTCCAACTTCCGCTTTCACCCTCAGTTGGTTGTGGAGCTGCTTCATGGTCTTAAGAAAAGTTCAGAGAATCAAGCATCGAGGTTTGTTCAGGCAGGCTCCTTAGCAAGGTTCCGTTGCCCTCGGATGCTCAACACATGTGCAAATTCAAACTCTTTTGCAATGTCTTGAATCCATGGACACGCTGCCGGCTTTTTACACTTTCGCCACTCTCATGAGTCGTACCTTTTGAATCTTAGCGTCACTCAAGGGTAAGCTTGAGAGAAAGCTCGGCTTGACTTGAACGGTGCATCAATGTAGAATTCATCGCTCACAGGAGGAAAAAGAAAAGGTCTTAAAGTCTCAGTCTTAAACCATATCTCAAATGCATGTAGAGCTGTTTGAGTTGCCTGTTTGTCACAAATCCTTGCTCTCAGAGTCACTGCAACCAGCCAGCTAACTGTCAGCCAATTTCATTCCCAGAAACATTGACTGCAGTTTTGACAGCAGTTTCTGGGATTAGGATTGCGATTAATCCGATTGATACCTTGTATTGCACTCACTCTCCTTCACTCTCCTTCCTTCTTCTCTTCGCCTTCCTCCTTGTGGAAGCTCACGTAGGTCTTTGGGCGCCGCGTCGCCAGCAATGACTGGTCGAACTGGTCCAAGTGAGCTGCGTCACCTTGGTGCACCGTCTCTGGCGCGATGGATGGCAGGAAATGATCAGAGTGATGAGGAGCCACTGCATCAGGGAAGAAGGCCGTAAAGCTGGATGCCATAGGGCCAAATGCATGTCCATGGTGACCATCTGCCAAGCACGTCGAGTGCCCATCGTGGCTGTGCTGACCATCAGAAACCAAGTTGCTCACCAAGGACTTCAGGGCCATGTTGCACTGCGGACAAAGGCTTTTTACAGGCGAACTGGATTACTCCTCTCTCCAACTAGCACTGAACATAAATGGCAGATTTCGCAGACCCCATTCAGTCCTGCAAATGTAAACATGTGTGAACTCAGTTCAAATACCAAGTTGTCTCCAGCCTTCACAAGAGTTACATTACAGTAGTACAGATATCATGTATTCAGTATATACAAGTATGATCAAGTACGTACAGCATCATGTACTTGCTACCTCTCCAACTTCCGCTTTCACCCTCAGTTGGTTGTGGAACTTGTTCGCCCCAACCCAGACGTTGCTCCACACTTACAATTGTCATGATCATCATGATCATCATCATCATCATCACCACATCATCACATCATCACATCATCACATCATCACATCACGATCATCATCACATTAAAATTTGCCACCCCCTCTGAACAATATGTTGATTGGGGTAATAACATAGACTTTATCTTCATAAGGGATCAAAATTTTGCCATCCCCTATGAACAATATGTTGATTGGGGTAAAAACATCAACTTTCTCTTCATAAGGGATCAAAATTCGCCACCCCTATGAACAAAAAATATTGATTGGGATAATAACATCAACTTTATCTTCATAGCCACCTGAAGTCAGACGCGGCACAACGTCAGGGTTGAAGCGAACTTGTTTCATGGTCTTAAGAAAAGTTCAGAGAATCAAGCATCGAGGTTTGTTCAGGCAGGCTCCTGACTCCTAATAGCAAGGTTCCGTTGCCCTCGGATGCTGCAACACATGTGCAAATCCAAACTCTTTTGCAATGTCTTGAATCCATGGACCTACGCTGCCGGCTTTTTACGCTTTCGCCACTCTCATGCTGAGTCGTACCTTTTGAATCTTAGTGTTCACTCAAGGGTAAGCAGTGCCATGAGAGAAAGCTCGGCTTGACTTGAACGGTGCATCAATGTAGAAATCATCGCTCACAGGAGGAAAGAGAAAAGGTCTTAAAGTCTCAGTCTTAAACAATATCTCAAATGCATGTAGAGCTGTTGAGTTGCCGGTTTGTCACAAATCCTTGCTCTCAGAGTCACTGCAACCAGCCAGCTAACTGTCAGCCAATTTCATTCCCAGAAACATTCACTGCAGTTTTGACAGCAGTTTCTGGGATTAGGATTGCGATTGATCCGATTGATACCTTGTATTGCACTCACTCTCCTTCACTCTCCTTCCTTCTTCTCTTCGCCTTCCTCCTTGTGGAAGCTCACGTAGGTCTTTGGGCGCCGTGTCGCCAGCAATGACTGGTCGAACTGGTCCAAGTGAGCTGCGTCACCTTGGTGCACCGTCTCTGGCGCGATGGATGGCAGGAAGTGATCAGAGTGATGAGGAGCCACTGCATCAGGAAAGAAGGCCGTAAAGCTGGATGCCATAGGGCCAAATGCATGTCCATGGTGACCATCTGCCAAGCACGTCGAGTGCCCATCGTGGCTGTGCTGACCATCAGAAACCAAGTTGCTCACCAAGGACTTCAGGGCCATGTTGCACTGCGGACAAAGGCTTTTTACAGGCGAACTGGATTACTCCTCTCTCCAACTAGCACTGAACAGAAATGGCAGATTTCGCAGACCCCATTCAGCCCTGCAAATGTAAACATGTGTGAACTCAGTTCAAATACCAAGTTGTCTCCAGCCTTCACGAGAGTTGCATTAGCACCTATATACCGTGTATATATATATATACACACACATGATTATACATGTACGTACAGTATCATGTACTTGCTACCTTTCCGACTTCCGCTTTCACCCTCAGTTGGTTGTGGAACTTGCCTCGTGGTCTTAAGAAAATATCAGAAAATCAAGCATCAAGGTTTGTTCAGGCAGGCTCCTAATGGCAAGGTTCCGTTGCCCTCGGATGCTGCAACACATGTGCAAATCCAAACTCTTTTGAAATGTCTTGAATCCATGGACCTACGCTGCCGGCTTTTTACACTTTCGCCACTCTCATGCTGAGTCGTACCTTTTGAATCTTAGTGTTCACTCAAGGGTAAGCAGTGCCATGAGAGAAAGCTTGGCTTGACTTGAACGGTGCATCAATGTAGAAATCATCGCTCACAGGAGGAAAAAGAAAAGGTCTTAAAGTCTCAGTCTTAAATCTTAAACAATATCTCAAATGCATGTAGAGCTGTTTGAGTTGCCGGTTTGTCACAAATCCTTGCTCTCAGAGTCACTGCAACCAGCCAGCTAACTGTCGGCCAATTTCATTCCCAGAAACATTCACTGCAGTTTTGACAGCAGTTTCTGGGATTAGGATTGCGATTGATCCGATTGATACCTTGTATTGCACTCACTCTCCTTCACTCTCCTTCCTTCTTCTCTTCGCCTTCCTCCTTGTGGAAGCTCACGTAGGTCTTTGGGCGCCGCGTCGCCAGCAATGACTGGTCGAACTGGTCCAAGTGAGCTGCGTCATCTTGGTGCACCGTCTCTGGCGCGATGGATGGCAGGAAGTGATCAGAGTGATGAGGAGCCACTGCATCAGGAAAGAAGGCCGTAAAGCTGGATGCCATAGGGCCAAATGCATGTCCATGGTGACCATCTGACAAGCACGTCGAGTGCCCATCGTGGCTGTGCTGACCAGAAACCAAGTTGCTCACCAGGGACTTCAGGGCCATGTTGCACTGCGGACAAAGGCTTTTTACAGGCGAACTGGATTACTCCTCTCTCCAACTAGCACTGAACAGAAATGGCAGATTTCGGAGACCCCATTCAGCCCTGCAAATGTAAACATGTGTGAACTCAGTTCAAATACCAAGTTGTTTCCAGCCTTCACGAGAGTTATCATTAATCATCCCATAGATCATTCCCATGATATTATTGCTATATTATCATTGTATAGATTATCCCATAAAAAAATGGAAAAATGGGGGTTTCAGGGCGTATATGTTTGTATGTTGCTTGTTATGATTTTGTGTTGGGGTTCAATGTTTCATCTTCGCCTTTGATGTTTTTTCAGGTGGGGTTTTGGGGGTAATTTTGTTGCTAAAGTGATGTGTCAATGTTTGGATTGAAGGGGGGTAGGATTTGTTTAGGCTGTTGGGGTTTTTGTTTGTGTTTGGGTGGGTGATTACTTCATAATATGTGTTGTTAAGATATTATGAATTAATCATTTATGCTTTCCACTTTCCTATTCCATCCCACCAGTGTTCAATCACTCTCATTTGTGTTAAGCAAGGTTTGTTTGTATCATTTAGTTCATCCATTGCTATTGATAAAAGCGTTAGGTTGATAATCATAGCGTTGAATTCTCCATCTCGGTTGAGTTCCTTTCCACAATCAATGATGACTTTTTTATCAGTGAGGTTTTCATACATCTTTTTCATTATATCAAATCTTACGAATGAATATATTATCATTCCATTTACTCCTTCTGCTTCTTTCATCCTATCAATTACTTTCTTCCAAAACTTTTCTCCTTCCTCATCATCTGGTGAAGGCATAGGATGGCACTTTACAAAGTCTCTAATCTCTTCATCTTCTTTTTCTATTTGTTTTCTTTCCCAATCATCGTCCTCACTATCACTACCAAAGTCAGCATATATACCAATATTCCCTGTATCTATAACCTCAATTTTTGCTCTACTCATTTTCTCTTACTATATATAGATATTTTTTTCTTTAAGTATTTATCACTTTTTGTAGGTGCTCTTTTATTTCTTCTATGTTCAAATATTTCTCATAACCGTTGAACAGTTCTTCAACATATTCACGCAAGAAAATTTCCAAAATGTCTTTTATCTTGAACTCCCTGTTTCTAAACATAAAAGTTCGTTCAACATTAGGAAACCACCAGCATCTTCGTTGCTTACTGTAATTGATGAAATTAAGGTCGTGAAAGTTCTTTAGAATATGATAAGTGTATTTCCAATGGTTTTTGACATAAGACTTAATCGCTTGAAGATATATCTTATCCTTTTGAAATTCTACCTTCAGTTTATAGGTGTCCAATAAAGCATCTATTTCTCTCTTCATTACTCTTACATTTGTTCGGTCGGTGTTGGATAAATAGATAGGTGATTTTTCCATCCTTGTTTTAAAGAAATGTATTTGTTTTTCAACTCTTGTTAGTTCTTTCTCTTCAAAATGGTCAAAATGATAGTTGAATGTTATATATCTGCGTTCCTTATCATTCAACTCTTTACATTTTGAACAGTGAAGGTTGTAATCACATATCTCATCACAAATTCCAGCAGGAAAAATGTTGTTCAATAAAACCTTAATGTCAGTCATTTCTTTCTTACAACATCCACAGTTTTTATAAGTAAATAGCATCCTCTTACTATATATAGGTAATTTTTCTTTAAGTAGTTTTTGGGGGCTCGTTCAGTTTTCGGGTTCGGGTTGGTTTTTATTTTCCCTTTCCTCCTCTTCCAGTTCTCTTATGACCATATCTATTTCACTCATTCCTTCGTTGGGGTCTTGTCCATTGGCGAGGTTTCTTAACCTCTCAAAATCCTTCACTTTGTGTCTTTCATTAGGTGGGAGGGTTTTGAGATGTTCCTTCAACTCTGTCAGGTCAAAGTATGTGTCTTGTTCTTCATCCTCATTTTCCAAAAACATTTCCATTCTTTGCTTTTCCATCTCCATAAGTTTGTTTTCCATATATTGGAATTCAATTGCTTCTTGTAGCACTTCCCACAAACATTCACGAAGGTTTTTAACAAATAATTCCAACTAGGTTTTTTGTAATCACCATTGTTTAAGGTGATACACTCACTCATTATACGACATCCACAGTCAAATTTAGTCATCTTATTTAGTCTTACTATATATAGGTATTTTTTCTTTAAGTATATTTTTTATTGGTGATAATTTTGAAAATCTAATATTATAATATATGGCAAGGAGACTATCAAGAGATGACATCATAAGCAATGTCTATTACAATCTTGAAACGGGCTTCGGCTCAATCAATGAGACCCTCAAAAAAGCGAAGGAACAAGACCCGACCATCAACAGGGTGGATGTGGAAACCTTTATGAGGAAACAGCCCAACAAACAGATTAGAAAATACAGGGGTTCAAACTCCTACACCGCCCCGTTCGCAAGGTTTGAATATCAGATTGACATAATGGATATGAAACCCCTTACCAAAGAACCAGAGGTTGAAGTTCCAATCAAGAATGGTGAGCCGAGATACGGGTTGGTAGTCATTGACATCTTCAGCAAGTTGGCTAACGTCGTCCCTATGAAGGAAAAGTCAGGACCAATCACTTTGTCGGCAATGAAAGAGAGTTTCAACAAAATGGGTTTTCCAATGTCCGTTTATAGTGATAATGACCGTGCCTTCCAAGCGGGAGTTAAAGACTTTTTTGAGAAAGAAGGCATCACTCACGTCGTCACCCTCACACACGCTAATGTTGTGGAGCGTTTCATCAGAACAATGAAGAATATGATTCACGATAGGGTCAGGTTTAATCGTGGTAGTTGGACTGTGATGTTGTCCAAAGCGTTGGATAAATACAACGACACCGTCCATTCATCTACAAAAATGAAACCCAAGGATGCCCACGACGACAAGAACCATATGGACGTCAGGGTGAATTTGACAAGGAGGGAAAAGAACACTCGCAAATATCCAGAGGTCAAAGTGAATGATATGGTCAAGGTCTTTGAGAAGAAAAAAGACAACTACACCGAGAGGAAGGAGTATAACTCAAAGTGGAGCAATCAATCCTACAAAATCGTCAAGATAGAATACGACGACGTCGGAAACAGAACCTTCAAACTGGAAGGATTGAACAAACCGTATTTGAGGCACGAGATTTTGAAAGTATAAAAAATTATCTATAATATTAATATATGACAGAGGTAGTCGTAAAAGAGATTGATAATGAAGAACCAAAGGAAGAAACAATACCAGAACCAATACAGGAAGAAGCACGGCAAAGCCCTGCTTCCTATCGGGAAGCACCGAAGGAAGAGGAGAAACCAGAAGAAATAATTGAAACACCAGTTCAAGAGAAACCGCAACAAGCAACGGTAGTCCCAAAGCCCAAAAGGGTAAGACCGTCAAGGGCGAAACCACCTTTTGACCCAGAAGCATTCAAAAACGACCTTGTAAAGCAACTGAAGGAAGAACTACAGAGTGCAATGACCGCCAGAGACACCTACAACAAAGCCAAAGAGGAAAAGAACAAAGCGACGAGAGAGAAATTGAAATCTTTAGCATCAAAAATTTTGTAAAGTATTATATATAAAAATGAACATCAAGGAACAGAAAACGGAACTCAACAAAACTGACATCTACGAAAACGTCCGCAAGGACATCAACAGAAGACAAACCGTCCATTCAAACAAAAGTGCCAACTACAGGAGCGGAACGCCCGAAATGCCAGACAGAAGAAAAAAATGTATAGTAGTTATGACCACTACTACCACAACGACAGCAACACGGCAAGGATGCCAACTCACAACCATCATCTTTACCTAAAGCGTCTTCTTGAATATCACAACACCGAGCACGACTACAAGGTCTTACAAGTAAAGCAGAGGATGAAGGAAGAGAATGAGATGCTACAGAACGAAATGACAAGGTTGAGGGAGGTGAGGAAAAATCACAGATTGGAAGATTACGGGGCGAACGTCCAGAATATGAAACAGAGAATTGATGAGTATAAGCAGTGGTTGAGAGGCGATACACAAGATTAATATAAAAATCTAAAGTATTAATATATAGCAATGACAGCAGAAGTAATCAACGCAAAACAGGGATTGACACGAATACCCACTTACGCAGAACTCATCAAGGAAATAGACAGGGAAAAGTTCAAAACCAATGACATCAGAAAAATCTTTGATAGGAACGCTTGGTATTTTCACGAAAGTCCGCAGGGTCAAGCACTGAACACAAACAACATCCACCCAGCAGACTTACAGCAAATGAACTTCAAAAAGATGGCAGAGGAAGCGACCGCAAGGAAGGAAGAAGAAACACCCAACCTTGACTTTGAAGATATGACCGACTTGAGGGACGACGCCATCAGCGACTTTGAGATGTCCTTTGACAGAGAGGCAGAGTTGAGGGAAGAGAACGAAAGGAGAGTAGCAGAACAGGCAAATTTAAGTCATTCACAAGACCACTATATGGCAAACAAAGGAACATACGACGCCGTTGGAGCAACAGCATCGGCAGGGATACAAGAAGACGAAGAACCGCCTTCAAGCAGTAGAAGCATCTTAAAGAACTTCCTTAAATCATCCAAACCAGTCATCAAAGCAGTCGCCACAGCAGGAGGAACAGCAAAGGGAGGGTCAATAGGAGGACTAATAGCATCAAAACTGACAGACACCATCATACCCGACGAAGACGAGGAAGAGAAACCGTCCAAGATAAAACCAACACAAAAACTAATCAACAAACAAGTCAAAAAGGTAAATCACCAAAAGAAGTTAAAGGAGGAAAAATCAAAGATGAATGTAGATGTAGTGCCCGACACCGCAGAAGCAATGGACACAACAGCAATACCAACAGCAGAAAAGAGGAAACCCTTAAGCGTGAGACAGTCCAAAGCAAAGAGGCAGAAACCAAAACCGCCAACGCAGGAGAAGAGAGAATTTCAGGAAGACCCATCCACAACCACCAAACCACCCAAAGCAAGAAGAGTAAGAGGAAAGCAACCACAACCACAAGCATTAGGAGCAACAATCAACATCCCCAAAGACAACAAGACACCCAATGTAGATGAAGCAGAGACAGCACAGGAAGAAACAGGGGCGTCATCTTCATCAAAAGCACCAGTCAGGAAACCAGCAATGAACAAGGCAATATCACCAAGCAAGGTAGGAATACAAGTGATAAGAGAGAAGTTTGAAGAGATGAACAACAGCAAAAGCATAGACACAGGAGACTATCAAAGGTTTCAAGAGGTATATGGTAAATGGAAATCAAGCAAGGGAGAGGAAAAGAAACAACATCTAAAGGAAGCGAAGGAACTTTACAAGTCAATCATCTATCCAAAATCAAAATCAAAATAATTAATAAAATTATTCATTATAATGTTATTAATTATCCCCTATCTTTCTTTAGTCATAGAAAATGACAGATTGGGCTTTTATCTCCAAGATACATTCGTGTTCAATAACGATATACATTTTGTCAGGCATCAGTCCAGTATCAGTCCCGTTGTCTGTTGTATATAGGTCTGTTCCATACAGAGGCTTTACACGGACAACCATATTTGAATTGTTCTTCAAATTCAGTCCAGTGTAATTGGCACTGTTGAGTTTCTTGAGGTTGAACCCCGCTAAAAAGGAATTCGTCCTATACATATGAGGTTTTATGGAAACGTGATTGTTTCGTGTTTCTTGTAGATGCTTGTAGTTGTCAGCAACCCCCATCGTTGGCATTTCGGGTATGACGGTATTACCAATACTCAACTGAAAGGACAAATCAATGTTTTCATAGTATCTTTGAGCAATGGATGTTCCGCTTTCCCACGAAAGGGGATGATAAAGAAGATTATGAGGTTTCAACACTTCTTGGAAACCACCCTTATAACCAAAATTTGAATAGAAAGATATGAAGATGTTGTCAGCCTTACTTACATTTCTAACTATGGTCGTGAAGATGTCGGTGCTTCTGCTTGTTGTTTGAGTTTGAACTGAAACACTGTTGAAGGTTATAGGTAAAGATTGCTTTTCCAAAATTTCAGCATACTCCGCAAATAAACCATCATCAAGTCGGTGAATATCACAGGTGATGATGGGTTGCTCTATGTTCCACAAGAACGAAGTATTCGTTGTGGTAAAATCACCACTTAAATTAACGAGGGGTTCATTAGCATCACTGACCAAAGTTAGTTCAATGACAATCGGACAGTATGATAAAGGAATGAAGTTTGATACATTGAAGAAGGGACAAGAAGGTCGGTAATAAACGGTCTTTTTGTTTTTAAATCCTCCGAAATTGTCAGGTTTCGCTTGGTCAATGACATTCTGAACTGTGTTTGAAACTGGGTTCGTTGCCAACTGCGTATATGTCAAAAATCGGTTTCCTTCATTGTAAAAGGTCTCGCCAAAACCAAGATTGTCAGTATAGTTTCTTGAACCGTCATCTTGTAAAATATCCATCATTGCTTCATAGCGGTTTAAGTCAGGAATTTCAGCAATAACATTTGAACCCGCCATCACTCGCATTCGTTGAAAAAATGAAGATGGTTTATAGGCAGGTCTCAACTCTTTTGTTCCGTCATTGTCGGCATTGATGAGGGTAAAACCTATCAAAAGACTTCGCAGATTTATCCATTCGTTTGCTCCACCCGTTAGGTTAAAGCGGATGACACTGTTTGAGTTGGATGAGTAAGTAGAGACCGAAGAAGGGTAGAATGTTTTGATACGCTTGTCTCTAATGTAGGACGCTCCACCTTTTAGTCTATACCGAAGGACATTTTCATTGAGAACATCTGTGATTTCCAATGCTTCCATACTTGTATATATTCTATATAGATTTTTTTTGATGATTAGGTTATATTTCATTAAGTTATATCAAAATTAAATTTCTTAAATGTATTTTTGGTTTTCTTCCCTTTGTTTTGTGGTTTGTTTTCTATTGGTTTATTTTCGTTGTTCTTTATATCTTTTCCACTCTCTATGACCTTCTTGATTTCATTGTATGTTAGATGTTTTTTCTCTTTGGTATTCTCGTTCTTCAACTTCTTCATTTCCTGCCTGTTGTTCTTCAAATATTCCCTTACGATGTCTTCCATATAATATGACTTATATAAAATAAAATCACATTATCTTGTTGATAGGTTCTGCCACATTCTTTTCTGACTTTCCCATATCTCCAAAATGGACGGCGTGAAAACCGTGATTGTATAAAGGGTTATAACTGTTCTTATTGACTGTTATATCCACGCCTCTGTCAAACATACTGACTGGGTCGCCTACTGCCCTGAACCTGGTGTTCTTACTGTCAGTGTTGTCATTATAACTTACAGTTGGTGTTCCGTAGGTTCTGGTAGTAAATCTTTTGTTATAGTCTTGGTTCAGTTTCATCGTTGTTGCTGAACCCAATGAATGACTGACGATAGTATCAACATTGACAATGTTGTTTCTGATGAAGTCGTTTGCTGTCTTATACCGCTTTGACCTATGAACCATATGAAAAGGAATGAGTGTGTCATCCAAAATATCTCTTGGAAAATCTTTCGTCCCCGCTATATAAAGTGTTTTGTTCTCTGGGTGGTGGTATAGTCCTAAATCTGTTCTGTTATTGTATGCCCTCTTCAGTCCCGTCTCGTCGTTGATGTTGCTGAACTCCTCCAAGTATTTGTTTCCCTGTTGTATCTCCTTACTGAATTTTTCCAACAATTCCTTCTGTTTGTTGTTGTGTTTCTTGTTGTATTCTTTACCGTCAATCTCTTTAAAGGGATTTATTCTTTGTAGTCGTCCCTGTGTTTTCATATCATCCATTAACCTTTTTTGAAGCATATATAATAATGTATAGATTAAAAATATTTTCTAAAGTTATTATATCATAAAAAATGAGTAGATTTAAAAAGATATACATAGACAGCCACCACCGAACCCAGAACTCCAACAGTAGCAGTGATTTTGAAATTTACCTGCCCGAAAGTCAAGAATGCGGGAACGACACCAAACTATACATCCACGAAATCACCATACCTAATTCCATCTATCCAGTTCAAGCGGGGTTGAACAGCAACCTATACTTAAGACTGACGGACTTTTCAAACACCACGGATGTTATAATTGAACTGTTGAGTGCTTCCTATGTCGGTGCTACATTGGCATCAAACCTTCAAACAAAGATGAACGAAGCAACAAATGGGTTTCAAGCCAACAACGACTATTTTAGTGTGTCTTACGACTATGACACCAACAAAATAACAATCGCTTTGAACTATGTAGATTTTTCGTTTAAGATAATGACCGACTATGAGATGGAATATAATACCATCCAATGGACGGGAGCATCTTATGACAGAAATAACCTAAAATCCATCAATCAGGTTTTAGGAAATTACACCTCGTCGTTGAACTATCCAGATTGGAAAAGCGGATATTTGACATTATTAGCGTTGAGAAACTTATACCTTACTTGTAGTGAGTTGAGCGATGCTAAACAATTAGGTTCTACGGGTGCTTACAACATCATTAAGAAAATCCCCATTAACGCCCCTTTCGGTTCAGTCATCTATGACAACGAAATAATAAGCGTAGATTACATCAATGTTTCAAACAGAGTGTTGAGAACACTACACTTCAAATTAGTCAATAGTTATGGTAATGTGGTTGATTTGAACAATGTGAATTGTTCATTCTCCCTGACCTTCATTGAGGATGATTGAGTTGAAGATTTCTTCTATTAAAGGACTGGGTATTCTATATAATTCATCTTGACGATGGATTACAGGATTATCACCCCATTCGCTCTTTTTACCCGACGGCATCCGTTGGGCTGTTTCTTTATGTTTATTGCTGATGATGTTTCCACAGTCTTTTTTACATAGTGGTCTTGGTTTCCAAGTTTTTAGGTTCGTCCATATCCTCGTTCTTTTTCTGTATGGAAAGCCGTATTTACAATAATCAAGGTCAAAGTAATCAAAGTCTTTCATAAACTCCTGATGTTTCAATAAGCCAGTCTGTGGATTTTCTATGAACCATACCGAAGGGTTGAAGTAGTTGATTATTTCAATGGTTTTCTTTACGATGCTGTTGGCATAATCTATTTTTCTAACACCAGTGGTTTTGGCAATGCTATATTCAACACAAGGGGGAGAAGCCCAAATGATATTAAACTCATTTTGTTTGAAAACTTTGTAGTTCCAATTGAGGATGTCGGTATTGATGTTGGCATCCTTCAAGTCCAACGAGACAACATCATAACCTAACTCTTTGGCGACCTTCCCTACACTACCCGTTCCAGAAAACAGTTCAAGTAATTTCATATTATGAATCTATAGATTTAAAATATGAAACTACGACAGCAACACATAGGAGTTGTTGGTTGGGTCTTTATTGATTTTGTAGTATGTTAAAGTCTCTTCTTTGGGTTGAGTGATTTTACCCGTTGTAATCCACTCAAAGTATTGTTTCCTTTTATCTTCCCACGAACCGACGGGTCTGCCTATCTGCTTCTTTTCAAAGGCTTTGTTTATTCTTTCTTTGTCTTTGTCGTTGGTATTTTCTTTGTTCTCTTCCTTCTTGTTGTTCAGGTTATATTCTATGTTCTTAACAGTGTTCATTATGGTTATGAGGTTCTTATTCATTTTGCTCACCTTGTTCTTCAGTTCTTCCAGTTCTGATTGCTTTACGGGGTTGTCGCTCTCAACATCCACCATACTATTATATATTTATATATATAATTATTTATTTAGATATATATTTATTTAGATATTTATTTATCAGTTTGCTTTCACGCAAAATCTACTCTTTACACCATTTTGGGAGAAACTTTTTAATCCATATCATTCATTGACTTTCTACCGCTACTTCTTGGAGTGCTCATTACATCGCTTATCATCTTGTTAGTGCTCTCTACTTTCTTATCTTCGGGTGTGATTTGTCTGTTCCAACTGAACGAGATACTGTGGTCTTCGCTGTCCAACTTTATATCCCCGTTGTCATCTCTACTTACATTCATCGTTTTGTCGTTTTTGGTAATTTTGAAGGAGCAAGGATTACAAGAACACTTTATCCCTTTCGGATTGATAAGAATTTCGTTTCTCAATTGTAATTTACCCTTACAAATGGGACAATCAAAGGTAATGAATTTACTTGACAGTTTTTGTTCCTCATTCAGATTGACAACAGCGGGTTCTTCATCTGAAAGTTCAAAGTCCTCGGGGATTGGTTGTTTTTTGATTGGGTTAGTTTTCTTTTTCGTCATCTATTTTATATTTGAGAAAATTTAAAACAATTTTAATCAGTTCCAATGTGTGCCTACAGCATCTCTTCACCCTGTTGTCGGTGATGACTGGATATTTCGTGTCATCAATGACCCTATTTTCAATCTCTTCTATTGTATCAATGTAGGTTTCATACTCGTTCATCCTGATTATATATAATTAGAAAATATCATCAACATACATTCTAATTATACTATACAGGACTTTTCTTTTGCGACACGAAGATTTCTACTGGGGGTGGGTAGAACGAAAATGTCGGGGGTTCAATCAAAAAGATTTGTCAAAAGAAAATGCACAAACGAATTCATCTTCTATTGCTTCGTTTTGTCAGTCAGAAGGACGCAGAGTTCAAAACTAATTAACGTCTTATGCGGACTGAAAAGCAACTGTCCCATTTTCACCCGACACCCTTTCAAGGTAAAAAAGGTTTCCTTTTCAATATCATATATCGGAAATTTATTTCTAAATACTTTTAATATGATAAATATAAAGCCTTACAAACACAAAGAATATAATTGTAAGCAGTCATCCTATGGGTATATGGCTTGTCTTCCAGCAAGGATTTTACTGAACGCTCCGTCGGGAACGGGTAAAACGGTTGCTTTGACAAACTTGGTCTTGGACATCTACAAGGGATGCTTTGAGAAAATCTACATTTTTTCACCAACCATCTTCATTGATGACAACTGGACGGTTGTGAAAAAATACATTGACAAAGAAATGGACATCAAACACACGGATGAAGACCCCATTTACTTTGACACCTTTGAGGAGAAGGACTTGAAGAACGTGATAGACACGCAGGAAGGAATAATAAAGTATATGAAGGAGAAGGATTACAAACACCTATATAACATCTGTATCATCATAGACGACTGGGCTGACAACGAAAAGGTGGTCAGGAAGAACAAGGAGTTAATCAAACTCTTCACCAAAGGTCGGCATTGGTATATCTCAACTTTTATCACATCGCAATCATACACACAAATATCGCCAGTCGTTAGGAAGAATGCCACGCAACTTTTCATCTTCAGGCTTCGTAATCAAAAAGATTTAGATGCCATTTTGGAAGAATTGAGCGGGTTGTATGACAAGAAAACTTTAGACAAGATATACCGAGTTGCCACGAATGACAGGCACGGTTTTTTATACATAGATTTGATGGAAAGCGACAAGAAGAAAATGTTTTACAAAAACCTCAATCAAAGAATTCAAGTGGAATAATAATGCTACAAAATTATTTTATCATCTAATAATATATATGGCAAATTATTATAATATAAATAGGAGCGTGGAGGCATACGAGTTTAGAACAATAGACCCAAATAACGGACAGTTAAGGAACATTCTTGACATCGCAGGAAGTGGTGGTGGAGGGGGTGGTAGTGTTGATTTATCCAATTACTATACAAAAGCGGAAACAAACAACCTATTCACCCCTTATTATGATAGTGGTGAAGTTGATGGTTTATTCACAAGTTATTATACAAAAGTTGAAACCGATGGTTTATTTACCCCTTACTACACAAAAGTTGAAACCGATGGTTTATTCACCCCTTACTATACAAAAGTTGAAACCGATGGTTTATTCACCCCTTACTATACAAAAGTTGAAACCGATGGTTTATTCACCCCTTACTATACAAAAGTTGAAACCGATGGTTTATTAAACAATAAATTGAATGTCAGCAATCCCGAAATAACAGGCGTTTTGAAGAGTAATGACTTTGATAGTAAAAATATTCTGTCTAACATACTGTTTAAACACAACAATGCTGTTTATTTAGAATATGATTATGATTACGATACTAACGGTGGTTTAGTTTTAGGAAAACCATTGGCTTTAGCATCAAGTTTAGATATACCATTGAATAGTAAATTACTTTTTCAACATACCGACAGTTATATAAATGAAACTTTAAACGCTGGAAACTTTTTGAATTTTGTAATGAAAGAACAGACAGGTCAGATTGACTTTTATGTAGGCGACCCCGCTACTGCTTCTAATTTAGTTATGACATTAGCAAATGATTTAATAACATTTCATAAAACAACATCACCCGCTATTGGGGGTGGCGGTGTTGATGATACTAATTTAGTAAAATATGCAGGTGAAACATTACAAACAATAGAAGGCGATTTGGTCATAGGTGGTGGTTCTCAATTTTCTACTTATGACTTAACGGTTAATGGTGCTACTTATTTTAACGCAACCATAGAATTTCCATTAGGAGGTGCGATTAATTTAGGAACTGGTAAAGGTTATATCCGTTCTATCAATATAGGAAGTGGCACTGCCGCGTATGATTATTGTATTTTTGGTTCTGCTGGATTACATCGGTTCTATGTTGGAGGAAGTCCATTTCCTCAATATTTAAGATTTCAACTATCAAACACACAGGCATATTTTAATGTAGATGTCGTATGTCATACTGAATTACAAACCGATGTCATCAATACAAAAAATGCTGGTAATGTTGATTTAGTCTTTAAAAGGGGTGATGTTGAATATATGAAGTTTGAAGGAACGCTACAAGCAGTGGAACTAACAAAAGGTGCTAAATCAAACACCTATGATAGTATCGGTAATGCTGATGTCAGTTTTAGAAGGAACACCATAGATTTTATGTATTTCAGAAATGGTAATGTAGAAGTAAATACAGGTATATCATTAGTTGCTGAAAGTGGTAAGTTTGATGTAATTGATAGTGCCACTCCTACTAATGTAGTATTTAAAAGGGGCGGTGTTAATTTCTTTACATTAGACGGCACTAAAAATATAATTGATGTTTCAACAGGTAGGGCGTTGTCATCTCAATATATTTACGGAGACTATTTTATCCACAGAAATGTTGGTGCTGATATGGTTTTTCAAGGCAGTAATACAACAGATGACGGTTCAGTAGAATATATGAGATACAGAAAAGCAGATGAAGATGTTAATTTTTCAAAAGACATATATGTCAATCAAGACAAAAGGGCATATTTTCATAAAGAAACTGGTAAGAATAGTTATATATTTAATGAAAATACAGCAGGTGTTAATCATTTCAAGTTCATCAATGAAGACCCTAATGAATGCTAATAACAGCACTCATCTGTTCCAGCACCTTATACATTAGAAGGGGATTTAGTAGATACATCCGATGACATTAGGAGCATAATTTCACTGACATAGTTAAACAAATTGAACCTAAAACTTTCAAAATGAAGGAAGAAAAAGAAATAGGAATAACTAAAAACCATTTTGGATTTATTGCTGATGATTTAATGAATGTAATACCTCCTGAATTATTGAGGGTTGATGATGAAGGCATTAAGAAGTTAAGTTATATAAAATTATCAGGTATATTGTGGGGGGTATGTAGAGAGCAACAAACAAAGATAGAGCATTTAGAAACCCGCTTGTTTGAAGTTGAAAACTTCATCAAAGATTTTGTCAAGCCTAAAGCAAAGGCGAAATCCAAATCAAAGAATTAAAAATCTAAAACCATATATATATAGGTAATGGGCAATTCAAACAGCAGTGTTGAAAACGACTACCTTGAACAAATCAAAAAGATAGACGAAGACGAAAAGACCCGAACAGATGTTTTACTCATCAAGAGCGTAAAAGAGTTGGTGGGAAGAGTGGAGAAACTGGAAAAGGAGAAACAAAACAAACTGATATATCAACTACCGAAACTACAACTCTGTAATTGGAGTTTGATATGAACAATTGATAATATTATTGTTAAATAATATTATTAATTGGAAAGTGAGTAGTGCCCATAGGGGAGACTGTCAGTATCGTTGAACCAATACCTTTTATTGTCATAACTGGTCAGTCCAACTTTACTTTGATTTATTGAGTAGATTTGGTGGTTCTTACTTCTGATGGCATTGAAATTTACATTCTTTGGTATGTGTTCGTGGAGTGTTGCTTCGTAGTCTTTCATATCTAAATCCCGTTTAACTTTCAGTTTTGGAACTCCTTTTGCTTTCTTTTCTGCTTTCTGTTCGTTGAATACTTTTAGACAATACATCTTCGGTCTCAACGCTATGAAGTTTGTGATGATTTTTCCATCCATCTCGTCCTTGAATTTGCCAAGGACTTTTTTGTTAGTAGCATCATAGCAAGGGTGGTTTTTATCATAAGTCCGTCTGAAAAGTCCATGTATATCATCCATCATCCTGCTCATCCTACATATGAACCTTTGAGTCTTCATTCCCAAATAGATTGGTCCAGTTCTTTAACCTTTGGTTCTTCATTGATAATGATCCTTGTAGGTTGGAATACATAACCTGTCGGTGTCCAGCGTGTATATTTAGTCATACATCAAAGTCGCTTTTTAAGACTTTTCGTTTTCAGAATTACATCAACCAAGTTGACGCTAAAATGGAACATTCCCCCTATTGGTTTGTTTAAAACCAGTTTTGCTTTAACCTTTGAAACTCCTACCAGTTCTTCATTGATAATGTGGCATCCTTGATAGGTTGGACTGTTGATGCATTTTTGTAGTCTTACCTGTGATGAGACTAACTCAAAGTCCATATGTTTTCTCACATTCTCCATCGTTTTGCCATAAACCGCATTGTTCATTAATTTAAACATATCCTTCTCAAAGTCGCTCTTCGCTTCTTTTCTCTTTTCAGTGTTAAAATCAATCCAAGTCTTTAACCACGTCCTTTGTTGGAACTTCACCCCTCTATGAATGTGTTTAAGTTTCATTCCTTTTTGAAGATAAAACTGTAATGCTTGATATGGACTACATACCTGTTCTTGTCTTGAAGGTTCAAAATGAGTTTTGGTGTCTTCTCATCTCTTGCTTCCTTTCCATTGTAGTAGTGTCTGTGTAGTTCCCTCTGGTGATTTGAAAGTAGGTTTTCGGTGATGTTCATATTCTCTGGTGCTAATGGGTAATCACTATGTTCGTCGTGTATCTCCTTTGGATACTCTAAATCAACTTCAAGAATGTAGGCATTGTCGTCGTTCTCATTCCAGTCCATTATCATCTGTTCCGTCAGCATTTTCTTCTTTATCCATTTGAGTTTTCCTATGGGTAGTTTCATTGACATTGCCAGTCCATAAAGGTTGTTGGCATCTAAATAGTTGATGTAGTTAGATGGTTTTGTTTCATCATATTCGTCTTTCATATACTTATTGTTTGCCTTTGCCTCCTTATGACCCACTTGACACATTCCACCTCTCAAACCTCTCTCAATCATTTCATAAATCTCTTGGTCGGTAATCGGTTCTAACACCACTCCAGTTTTTAGAAGCATAGCATCCCAAGCGAAGTTAGGAAGTGTAAAATAATGTGCGGGGTCTAAACCGTAGTATTCTAAACAAAGGTCTCTAAAATTTTCAAAGACATCAGTGAGCAAAAGAACATCAGTTCTCAAATACAAGTCGTGGTATTGTCCAAGATTTCTTATACCGAAATGTTCCCATATCTTAAGTGCTCTTTCATACTCATCATCTTCAATATGACTTTCGGTGAGATTACTGTAAAATGCTTTCTTCGGTGGTAATTGTTTTTCTCTAAATTTGTCAAATGAAGTGAAGTAATCGTATGGATAGACACCTTTGTCAGTGAGTAAGTCTAAATCATTGTCATTGCTTACATAGGGGTTTCTTTTACTGAACTTGAAGTTGTTTTGCCAGTTTTCTTTCTTCTGTCCATCTTCATACTTGCTCAACTTGACCAACTTGTCCAATGAGGACGATAAGAATGAAAAACTGTCTTTGAAACACATATTCTTGAATGCGAAGGTTATGAACTTCTCACTGTTCTGTGCTATTACATCTATCTTGGCATTTTCAGATAGTTGATTGGCTCTTTCAATCACTAAATGACTGTCATAGTTCTTCAAGTTATGAAGGAAGACTGGAATTTTGTAATAACGCATTGAAAACTGTAAATTACAATCGTCGTGGGCACACCCCCTATACTTACCTGTAAAGTGGCAATGGTCTCTACACTTCTTGTCTCCTTCCTTGAAGTCCTCACCACAAATGAAACATTTAGTGGCGGTTTTAAAGTCCCTCCAGTCTTCGTCCTTCATAATGATGTCCTTGTTTTCTTTCATCTTCTCCATTATCTTATCTTTTACTTCAATCATCTTTTTCACGAAGACATCCATACAATCCTCACCCCTATATAGGAATGGTTCATTTGAAGCATCAATTGAATTGACAACATTTATCATAAAACCGCAGGGTCTGTGATGTTGGTATTTGTCAGTCTTGATTGGTTTGGTGCTTACTGTTCCTGTTTTGGTAGTCAAACATTCAAAATCAGCATATATAACGAATGGTGCTTTTAGTTTCTTAAAGTGGTTCTTGAATTTAACGAAGAACTTGTCAGGGTTCTCTGGGTCAAACTTTGGCATCTCTATAGTTTGCCCTTCCACTGCCATACATCCCTTTTCCTTATGATTGGTTAAATCATCCTCTGAATGAAACACACCCGAACAATGATGACAAATAAACTTCTTTGCTTTCCGCTTACCAGCCTGTTGATACATCAATTTGTTAAAATCTTTGATATAAACATAGTGGTGATTGTCTCCATCAGTTATTTTCAATAGGTCTATGTGGTGAGTTGCTTTGACAACTGTAGTCCTCTTATACAGTAGGATTGATTGCTTACCATCTTCATCATCAATGTAATAGACATTGACTGATACTTTACCTTCGTTGTTCTGTTCTAAAATGTCTATGTCAAAATTTGATGCTGGAAAATTGACATTATCCCAGTTGAGGTCGTCCTTTAAATTTTTGTATCTGTAAATTCTGTTTGGATGGTCTTTCTCATAAACTTTACAAACACCACACTGAATGGAATACATAAAACATTTGTCATCTTGATTTTGAATATTGATACAGGCTCGTTTCAGTTTCAACCATTCAGGTAGTTCAATGTATGAACCTCCACGAGTAGGATTGTATTTGTCATAGTTGAATTTCAACTTATCAATATGCTTTAACACCAATCCACTCTCCGACATCTCCATCTTATCTAACTGAAACTCTATGTCAGTTGCCATTTGATTTAACTTTTGGGGGATTTCATCTTCATTGGTGATGTTATATCTTCTACTTCTGATGCTCTCCCTTATCTCTTCGTTAGTTTTCTTGCTCTTCATAGTGGCGGAAACCTGTAAAATAACTTTCATACCCTTGTGTTTCATCAAATACTCTTTCAACCTTAAATCTTGGTATTTGAGATACTGTAGCGCCTTGATGCCTCTAACTCTGACATTTGTGATGGCAAATGAATTGACATAACCCTTGAAAGCAGATTGTTCGTTGGTGGTGGTTGCTTTGTATCTCATTTGGATGCCTGTGAGTGCTTTGTTCTTGTCTAAGTTTATCCATCTAATGTCTCTCTTCTCTTTCAATTCGTATCTTTTGTAGTCCATAGTCTGCCTTATCTTGTTGAACTTGGTTTTCAATCTGTTCGTGATGGGTTTGTTTCTTTCAAAGTTGTAGGTCTTATCACCTATCTTCAGTTTCTTAAGTTCCCGTCCATTCTGTTTCAATATCTCGCCTGTCTCACTTGATAAAATGTAATCTAAAACAATCTGGTCTGAGCGTTCCATTATATTATATTCTATATTATTATTAGATGGTGTTTCTTTAAGTAGTTTTTCAGTTTCCATTCTTTGTTGAGGATGTTGCGGTGGATTGGATTGTTGTTGGATTAAGTTTTGAGATAAAATTTCACTTTTTAACCTTACACCCTCTCCCATTCTCTCCTTAATATATAAGGTGCCATTTCTTTAAGTAGTTTTCGGGTCTCGTTCAGTTTTCAGGTAATTTGGTTCTGGGTTGAAGTCCAACGCGAGAACCTCACGGTTGGTTTTGAAAAACTGGTTTAAAGAAATGGCAACTTATAGTAAATATAGGTATGAACAGGTATGAAAACGGAAAGATTTACAAAATAACTGACATTGGATACAACAAAGCCTATGTAGGGAGCACTTGCGAAAGTTTGAGTAAAAGAATTGAGAGGCATAGAGCAAAATACAACAACTATAAGACAGGAAAGACAAACAGCAAGATTTCAGTGTTTGATATCTTTGATGAGTTCGGTATTGAAAATTGTAAGATTGAATTGATTGAGAACTACCCGTGTAATTGTAAGGAAGAACTATTGAGACGAGAAGGACACTACATCAAAAACACTGATTGTGTCAATAAGGTCGTTCCGCATAGGACGGAAGAAGAGAGAAAAGAGGCGTCGCGGGAATACTACTACAAACATAGAGACAAAATATTAGCGAAACACCTTGAAAAGATTGAGTGTCCTTTTTGTAAGCGTGTAATGTCTCAATATTATGTTCCGATACATCAAGGGTCGAAAAATTGTGTCAAACAAACAGGAATAAGTAGCGAATAAAACGTTCTCAACAACATCATTTGTTATTGAGAAGGTTTGAGTTCAACAGTTCATCAATGACATCTGCTGTTAATACAAATGTTGGTTCGACGATGTTTTGATACATTGGATTTGGACGAAATGGTGCGTCCGCAGTCGGCACACTTGAAGGGTGTTGATAATTTCTTTTGGTAGTATTTGAAAAAGTATTCGGGGTCTAATGGTTTTCTGTCATAAGTTCCATCGGGTTTCCATCTGGTGGATGCTTGGATTGGGGGTTCTTGGACTGTTTCTGGATTGAGTGCTTCAACCATTTGGTCAAAGATGTCCTCATCCATTTCTTGCTTCTTTCCGTCAACTACTAAATAGCAGGGCATATCAAATCTTAATTACATAAGGCGACTTGTCTTTAAGTATCTTTGGGGTGTTCTGTGTTCGCAAATGAGGTGTCCCAAAATGATGTGAAAAGAAATTCGAAAAGACCAGTTTAGGACACTTGTTGAATACTGTTCCTGCCGCTGTCAAAGTTGTTAGAATGCCATTGTCGTTGTTGCAGCTTGTTGGGAAACTGCAACTGCATTGTCTTCAGTTGAAGTTAGCAGTATGGCGAAGCCTCATTACCCAAAAAACATGCTCATCTGCCATCAACTCCTGCAGGGCGGATGGTTTGTCTCTCTTCGTTTCCACGAAAAACAACTTGAACTATTTCATCACATATGCCTATATATATATACACAGAATAAACATTAACCCTGCCACACCGTCCAAACCCGTTGGATGCTCCAGACCACTCCGACGAAACTTGATTTCCCTGAAGAAACAAGATGAACAAATCGGGAGGATTAAAGGGTCTGTGGGTTTGCGCGGGTGTGTGGTGCATATGAACCAATACATGCTCAAGGGGTATGGACAGAATGCTCCCCCAAAAGATTGCTAAATTAATCATCACCAACGTCAAGTTTTGGAGACTGCTTGGAAATGTCATTCCAGCAAATCTTTGTTTGGATTTTCACCGAAACAATCAGGTTTTGAAGGCTGTTTGAATAGTTCGCTGCTTCAAGGCTTTGATAGAACCCGTTTCCAAAATCTTGCATTATGACAAATGCTGGGATTGACCTTCTAATAGATGGTGTCCCTGATGTCTTCACAACCTTGGCGCGGACGCATTCGGCAAGTGGAAGAGGGCAATTGGATGCAATTGGATACAGTAAAGCAGTGAAAAGTGGTTGATATCATCACCAAACTTCTGGGCCTGAAGAATGCTACATTTGAGAGTGCCAATCCAACAACTGCGAAACAAACCAATCTTCAATCTCTGCCATTTCATTTCACTTTTGCTCATCCAGTCTTGGAACACTGTGCAGTCTGTCCCACCGGTGCATTGTGCAGCGCAGATAGAATGCATCCCGGATTGAAGGGTAGGTGCAACCCCAATAAAAATCATCACCTTTCTGTGTTTTGCCAGTCTGGTTGGACGCAATGCGGATTGCACCATCCATGAATCACGAATGGCACCTTCAGTGCATAACGGATTGCACCCGACCTGCAATCCAAAAGTCCTACTGGTCCTACAAGGAACAAAGCACTCTCATTCACACGCCACTGCCACTTCCGCCTTCAGACCTTCTTCAAAAGGTCATGCACTGTGCGGGACACTGCGCAGTAGCGTTGCCCCTCTGCCCGCGCATCCATATAGATGCAATGAGCTCCTTGTTGCCGCACCGCTGCGGCCATGTGCGCAGGCGTGAAGTGCTTCATGAACCGCTTGGCATCGACACACTGCTCGAAGGAGCTATGCGCCACGGCCTTGGCCAAGGTGCGTGCCATCCTCGCCTTTTCGGGGCCAAAGCCACCTTGGTTGTCAATGCCCAAGAACTTCAAGACCTGATATTCTTGCACCACAAGCCGTTTGGACTTTGCTTCTTCCCATGATGTCTCTTTGGCATTTTGCGCCACGTCCTGCAGGAGATGTGGGCAAGTTTCAAGGTTTCACGGTTCGTTGATGTTTCGGGTTGTTGTCCCATGGTTTCATGACCCTTGTCCTCCATTACACCGATGTTGCCACCTGTGAGTTGAATCATGTCGCTCTTGTGCGTGGAGGCCTCTTCACCGCCATGATGACGTAGGAATTCCTCAACCTGACAAGGAGACGTCCATCTGCAAACATCCCAACCCATGCCAGAAGTAGCACCAACAAAAAGCACTAAAGTGATTGAAGGTGACTGAACAATTACCACATGAACTGAAGCTCTTCATTATGGCCTCCTTCTGCGAGAGCTCTTCACTCGTCAGTGGTGGAACGAAGAATCGGCGCTCACGACCGTCTGCGTCAAAAGCCATGGCTGACACTGCAGAACTGACCATCACCAGCACTTTGGCGACCATGTCATCAAAGCCCCATGACTTTGCAAAGGCGGAGACGCTGCTCATCACATCTGGATTAAAGACACCACGAGGAACTTCAAGGATGATGATGGGTTGCCGTCCCATTTCTTGTTTGGCATCTCTCAAGCCACGCATCATCTCCTCTTCATGGAGCACTGCCAACCTGCTCCTCAATGCGTCCTTGGCCAAGTCGTTGTTCTGCATGAGCTTGATGTGGAGCACTCCATTGTTCCACTGCTTCTCCTGCAAGACTTTCCAAAGGATGGTGCTCTTGCCCACTTCATGATTCCCCCAGATGAGGATTGGGCGGGGGTCGTCCAAGTCCAACAACTGGTGCAGTTCGTCCTGCTACAGTGCATAGTGAGCATAGTGCATCAAATTCAAAATGCCAATATGACATGGAATAACACCATCTCAATAACAAATCCCTTCTGTCAAGAAACACACAGGCAAACACAACAAAAAAAAAGGTGGTGCTTGGACGCCTTGATTATCTTCCGTTCAATCTTGACACGTGGCTCGCGTGCTTTGAAAGAGGCATTCACAATGATATTCTTCACTCGCTCTTGTTCTTGACGATGCCGTTCTTGTTCTTGACGATGCCGTTCTTGTTCTTGACGATGCCGTTCTTGTTCTTGACGATACATCCCATCCAAAGGTCACGATGGCCAACGAGCCACCACCACCAACCAACCACTTTCCAATCTGCTGTTTCGTGGTCGGCTCCTTCTCTGGAGCGTTGTTTGAGAAGCAACGGTGGTTTCGTCGGCCTGACATGAGAAGCCGAAAACCACAACATCGGGCAATGAGGCAACGCGACATACCCATGGCGGAAATCTCCAGAACTGGGACTGTGCTGGAGCTCAAGCACTTTACGATTTCTTGATGCGTTGACTTGTTCATAGTGCAACACATGCCGCAAGTAGAACTCATCTTATCTTGTGAGCATTTGTGAGCCTGTCTGCTGCGGGAGAAAGCAATCAACATCTCTGGGTGTAGTGTAATGCCACAATGTGTACATAGAGTGTACATAGTGCCTCAAGAAACGCAATATGTCCTCAAAAGTGATGCTTCCATGCAAACGAAACAGCGCGCACATCTCATCTGGGCGCCCCCGACGAAATCCAGAAAGTCCATGAAGAAGTCCGCAAAAAATGAGGCGAAGCGAAAGACGTTCAAATCAAAACACAACCAAGAAAAAAACGCCACCAAAAAGACGAGAATGAGAGAATAAAAAATGAAAGATGTTGAAAGACATGGAACCTTTTGAAAGATATCAAGTTGAATGTTCTGTCTTGAAACTGATGATAAGGAAACACAATAAAATCATACCCAAAAAAAGACAAGACATACCTTGACAATAAAAAACGAAAACCACAAGTACACTATCCACAGTATCTCCCTCATCTGAACCAAAACACAAACCCCAACAGCCTAAACAAATCCTACCCTCATCTGAACCAAACATTGACACATCACTTTAGCATCAAAATGACCCCCAAAACCCCACCTGAAAAATCATCAAAACCAAGGATGAAACATTGAACCCCAACACAAAATCATAACAAGCAACATACCAACATACACGCCCTGAAACCCCCAATGGAAAATCACCATCTTTACAGTAAGAACGGTAAATCAACTATTTCATACTATTTTTATGTGCCAGTTGGTTGTGGAACTTGCCTCGTGGTCTTAAGAAAATATCAGAAAATCAAGCATCAAGGTTTGTTCAGGCAGGCTCCTAATGGCAAGGTTCCGTTGCCCTCGGATGCTGCAACACATGTGCAAATCCAAACTCTTTTGAAATGTCTTGAATCCATGGACCTACGCTGCCGGCTTTTTACACTTTCGCCACTCTCATGCTGAGTCGTACCTTTTGAATCTTAGTGTTCACTCAAGGGTAAGCAGTGCCATGAGAGAAAGCTTGGCTTGACTTGAACGGTGCATCAATGTAGAAATCATCGCTCACAGGAGGAAAAAGAAAAGGTCTTAAAGTCTCAGTCTTAAATCTTAAACAATATCTCAAATGCATGTAGAGCTGTTTGAGTTGCCGGTTTGTCACAAATCCTTGCTCTCAGAGTCACTGCAACCAGCCAGCTAACTGTCGGCCAATTTCATTCCCAGAAACATTCACTGCAGTTTTGACAGCAGTTTCTGGGATTAGGATTGCGATTGATCCGATTGATACCTTGTATTGCACTCACTCTCCTTCACTCTCCTTCCTTCTTCTCTTCGCCTTCCTCCTTGTGGAAGCTCACGTAGGTCTTTGGGCGCCGCGTCGCCAGCAATGACTGGTCGAACTGGTCCAAGTGAGCTGCGTCACCTTGGTGCACCGTCTCTGGCGCGATGGATGGCAGGAAGTGATCAGAGTGATGAGGAGCCACTGCATCAGGAAAGAAGGCCGTAAAGCTGGATGCCATAGAGCCAAATGCATGTCCATGGTGACCATCTGCCAAGCACGTCGAGTGCCCATCGTGGCTGTGCTGACTAGAAACCAAGTTGCTCACCAAGGACTTCAGGGCCATGTTGCACTGCGGACAAAGGCTTTTTACAGGCGAACTGGATTACTCCTCTCTCCAACTAGCACTGAACAGAAATGGCAGATTTCGGAGACCCCATTCAGCCCTGCAAATGTAAACATGTGTGAACTCAGTTCAAATACCAAGTTGTCTCCAGCCTTCACGAGAGTTATCATTAATCATCCCATAGATCATTCCCATGATATTATTGCTATATTATCATTGTATAGATTATCCCATATATGCCATATACCCCATACCCTCTACAAAAAGCTATGGAAAATCACCATCTTTACAGTAAGAACGGTAAATCAACTATTTCATACTATTTCTATGTGCCAGTTGGTTGTGGAACTTGCCTCGTGGTCTTAAGAAAATATCAGAAAATCAAGCATCAAGGTTTGTTCAGGCAGGCTCCTAATGGCAAGGTTCCGTTTCCCTCGGATGCTGCAACACATGTGCAAATCCAAACTCTTTTGAAATGTCTTGAATCCATGGACCTACGCTGCCGGCTTTTTACACTTTCGCCACTCTCATGCTGAGTCGTACCTTTTGAATCTTAGTGTTCACTCAAGGGTAAGCAGTGCCATGAGAGAAAGCTTGGCTTGACTTGAACGGTGCATCAATGTAGAAATCATCGCTCACAGGAGGAAAAAGAAAAGGTCTTAAAGTCTCAGTCTTAAATCTTAAACAATATCTCAAATGCATGTAGAGCTGTTTGAGTTGCCGGTTTGTCACAAATCCTTGCTCTCAGAGTCACTGCAACCAGCCAGCTAACTGTCGGCCAATTTCATTCCCAGAAACATTCACTGCAGTTTTGACAGCAGTTTCTGGGATTAGGATTGCGATTGATCCGATTGATACCTTGTATTGCACTCACTCTCCTTCACTCTCCTTCCTTCTTCTCTTCGCCTTCCTCCTTGTGGAAGCTCACGTAGGTCTTTGGGCGCCGCGTCGCCAGCAATGACTGGTCGAACTGGTCCAAGTGAGCTGCGTCACCTTGGTGCACCGTCTCTGGCGCGATGGATGGCAGGAAGTGATCAGAGTGATGAGGAGCCACTGCATCAGGAAAGAAGGCCGTAAAGCTGGATGCCATAGAGCCAAATGCATGTCCATGGTGACCATCTGCCAAGCACGTCGAGTGCCCATCGTGGCTGTGCTGACTAGAAACCAAGTTGCTCACCAAGGACTTCAGGGCCATGTTGCACTGCGGACAAAGGCTTTTTACAGGCGAACTGGATTACTCCTCTCTCCAACTAGCACTGAACAGAAATGGCAGATTTCGGAGACCCCATTCAGCCCTGCAAATGTAAACATGTGTGAACTCAGTTCAAATACCAAGTTGCCTCCAGCCTTCACGAGAGTTACATTAGCACCTATATACAATATATATACATGATTATACATGTACGTACAGTATCATGTTCCGACTTCCGCTTTCACCCTCAGTTGGTTCTGGAACTTGCTTCATGGTCTTAAGAAAATATCAGAGAATCAAGCATCAAGGTTTGTTCAGGCAGGCTCCTAATAGCAAGGGTCCGTTGCCCTCGGATGCTGCAACACATGTGCAAATCCAAACTCTTTTGAAATGGTTTGAATCCATGGACCTACGCTGCCGGCTTTTTACACTTTCGCCACTCTCATGCTGAGTCGTACCTTTTGAATCTTAGTGTTCACTCAAGGGTAAGCAGTGCCATGAGAGAAAGTTCGGCTTGACTGGAGCGGTGCATCAATGTAGAAATCATCGCTCACAGGAGGAAAAACAAGATGGAAGCCACGAACCCGAATGTATTCACGTTCGTGGACTACGAGTGAAAACTTCTGCAATAGGAAAACCAAACCTTTTTTTTTTCATGCATCGTGCGCGCATATCGTCTCAGCAAAGGCACCTGATCAACAGTTCACAAAGAGACAACGAACGCACAAAGACACGCATGGAAATCATCGCTTGAAGACAGTACATATTTCCCCTGTTACCAGTCTGCAGTGTGGAGTGGAAAGTGTAGAGTGTGGGGTGTGGAGTGGACAGTGTAGAGTGCGGAGTGTGGACTGTAAAGTAAGGAGCGTGGAGTGTAAAGCGTGGAGTGGGGAGTGTAGAGTGTGTAAAGTGTAGAGTGTGGAGTAAGGAGTGCAGAGTGTAAAGTGTAAGACGTCCCAGTGTTACTTTGTACTACAAAGCTTGCACAAAATACTTCCCAGTAGTACTTTGTACCACAAAGCTTGCACAAAAGCACTTCCCACGACTACTTTGTACCACAAAGCTTGCACAAAGCACTTCCCAGTACTACTTTGTACCACAAAGCTTGCACAAAGCACGGTCCAATGCTACGTTCTACTACAAAGCTTGCACAAAGTACTTCCCAGTACTACTTTGTACGACAAAGCCTGCACAAACTACTTCCCAGTACTACTTTGTACTACAAAGCTTGCACAAAGCACTTCCCAGTACTACGTTGTACTACAAAGCTTGCACAAAGTCGTTCCCAGTACTACTTTGTACTACAAAGCTTGCACAAAGCACTTCCCAGTACTACGCTGTACTACAAAGCTTGCACAAAGCACTTCCCAGTACTACGTTGTACTACAAAGCTTGCACAAAGTACTTCCCAGTACTACTTTGTACTACAAAGCTTGCACAAAGCACTTCCCAGCACTACTTTGTACTACAAAGCTTGCACAAACTACTTTCCAGCACTACTTTGTACTGCAAAGCTTGCACAAAGCACTTCCCAGTACTACCACAAAGCTTGCACAAAGCACTTCCCGGTACTACTTTGTACTACAAAGCTTGCACAAAGTACTTCCCAGTACTACGTTGTACCACAAAGCTTGCACAAAGTACTTCCCAGTACTACTTTGTACTTCACAGCTTGCACAAAGCACTTCCCAGTACTACTTTGTACTTCACAGCTTGCACAAAGCACTTCCCAGTACAACTTTGTACCACAAAGCTTGCACAAAGCACGTTCCAGTACTACTTTGTACTACAAAGCTTGCACAAAGCACTTCCCAGTACTACGTTGTACCACAAAGCTTGCACAAAGGACTTCCCAGTACTACTTTGTACTACAGAGCTTGCACAAAAGCACTTCCCATTACTACTTTGTACTACAAAGCTTGCACAAAGCACTTCCCAGTACTACGTTGTACTACAAAAGCTTGCACAAAGTACTTCCCAGTACTACTTTGTACCACAAAGCTTGCACAAAGGACTTCCCAGTACTACTTTGTACTACAAAGCTTGCACAAAAGCACTTCCCATTACTACTTTGTACTACAAAGCTTGCACAAAGTACTTCCCAGTACTACGTTGTACTACAAAGCTTGCACAAAGTACTTCCCAGCACTACTTTGTACCACACAGCCTGCACAAACTACTTTCCAGCACTACTTTTTACCACAAAGCTTGCACAAAGCACTTCCCAGTACTACTTTGTACTTCACAGCTTGCACAAAGCACTTCCCAGTACTACTTTGTACCACAAAGCTTGCACAAAAGCACTTCCCAGTACTACTTTGTACTACAAAGCTTGCACAAAGCACTTCCCGGCACTACTTTGTACCACAAAGCTTGCACAAAGGACTTCCCAGTACTAGTTTGTACTACAAAGCTTGCACAAAGCACTTCCCAGTACCACTTTGTACTACAAAGCTTGCACAAAGCACTTCCCAGCACTACTTTGTACCACAAAGCTTGCACAAAGGACTTCCCAGTACTACTTTGTACTACAGAGCTTGCACAAAAGCACTTCCCAGTACTACTTTGTACTACAAAGCTTGCACAAAGCACTTCCCAGACGTTGTACCACAAAGCTTGCACGAAGCACTTCCCAGTGCTACTTTGTACTACAAAGCTTGCACAAAGTCGTTTTATACTACACAGCTTGCACAAAGCACTTCCCAGTGTTACTTGGTACGACAAACTTGCACAAAGCACTTCCCCCTGCTTGGAAACTTTCGAAAAGGAGAGGTTTTGCAGCTTCCCCCATAGACACGGTGACGCCACAGGAAAACCAGAGACTCGAGACGAGACACGTGGGCGCAGCAAAACGAGCATTTCGTGCGAGACGTCCTCCAATTTTGACACTTTCGGCACGTTATCAAACAGGGTGGAATGTCACAAAGTGCCACGCCTGCCACGCAAAACCACATGACAACCTGCTTGGAAACCTTCGAAAAGGAGAAGTTTTGCAGCTTCCCCCATAGACACGGAATTAATGACGCAACGACGATGCGACGACGACGCGACGACGACGCGACGACGACGCGACTCCGACGCGATGCCGACCCGACGAGCCACTCGAGGCGAACAAAGGTCCAGCGCCCAGACCCCCAGACTATAAACGGGAACCCTTCGCTACGCATTCGGGAAAAAGAAAGGGTCTTAAAGTCTTAGTCTTAAACAATATCTCACATGCATGTAGAGCTATTTGAGTTGCCGGTTTGTCACAAATCGCTTGCTCTCAGAGTCACTGCAACCAGCCAGCTAACTGTCGGCCAATTTCATTCCCAGAAACATTCACTGCAGTTTTGACAGCAGTTTCTGGGGTTTCTGGGATTAGGATTACGATTGGTCCGATTGGCACCTTGTATTGCACTCACTCTCCTTCACTCTCCTTCCTTCTTCTCTTCGCCTTCCTCCTTGTGGAAGCTCACGTAGGTCTTTGGGCGCCGTGTCGCCAGCAATGACTGGTCGAACTGGTCCAAGTGAGCTGCGTCACCTTGGTGCACCGTCTCTGGCTCGATGGATGGCAAGAAGTGATCAGAGTGATGTGGAGCCACTGCATCAGGGAAGAAGGCCGTAAAGCTGGATGCCATAGAGCCAAATGCATGTCCATGGTGACCATCTGCCAAGCACTTCGAGTGCCCATCGTGGCTGTGCTGACCATCAGAAACCAAGTTGCTCACCAAGGACTTCAGGGCCATGTTGTACTGCGGACAAAGGCTTTTTACAGGCGAACTGGATTACTCCTCTCTCCAACTAGCACTGAACAGAAATGGCAGATTTCGCAGACCCCATTCAGCCCTGCAAATGTAAACATGTGTGAACTCAGTTCAGATACCAAGTTGTCTCCAGCCTTCACGAGAGTTACATTAGCACCTATATACCGTGTATATATATATATACATACACATGATTATACATGTACGTACAGTATCATGTACTTGCTACCTTTCCGACTTCCGCTTTCACCCTCAGTTGGTTCTGGAACTTGCTTCATGGTCTTAAGAAAATCCGCCGACCCCTGCCGCCAGCAGGGGGAGCGCGTCAGAGGAGGCCTTACTAGCAACAAGGGGCGAAAAGAGAAAATTCGCAGGCTCGGTCCTCAGGGCCCTGCTGTTTGGCTGTGGCGGAGGCGCCCTTTTAGGTCAGACAGCTAGCTAGTTTTCTTGTCGGTTCAGAAAGCAACGTTAGGCACTGGGGGCCGTGGCCCGCAGGCCCGGTCCGTCCTTCAGGGCCCTGCTGTTTCGGTGTGGCGAAGGCGCCGTTTGTGAGCCTTGGCGGCTGGAAGGCAGACAGCTCAGAGAGCTAGTTTTCTTGTCGGCTCAGAAAGCAACGTTAGGCACTGGGGGCCGTGGCCCGTAGGCCCGGTCCGTCCTTCAGGGCCCTGCTGTTTCGGTGTGGCGAAGGCGCCATTTGTGAGCCTTGGCGGCTGGAAGACAGCTCAGAGAGCTAGTTTTCTTGTCGGTTCAGAAAGCAACGTTAGGCAGTGGGGGCCGTGGCCCGCAGGCCCGGTCCGTCCTTCAGGGCCCTGCTGTTTCTGTGTGGCGAAGGCGCCGTTTGTGAGCCTTGGCGGCTGGAAGACAGCTCAGAGAGCTAGTTTTCTTGTCGGTTCAGAAAGCAAGGTTAGGCACTGGGGGCCGTGGCCCGCAGGCCCGGTCCGTCCTTCAGGGCCCTGCTGTTTCGGTGTGGCGAAGGCGCCGTTTGTGAGCCTTGGCGGCTGGAAGACAGCTCAGAGAGCTAGTTTTCTTGTCGGTTCAGAAAGCAACGTTAGGCACTGGGGGCCGCGGCCCGCAGGCCCGGTCCGTCCTTCAGGGCCCTGCTGTTTCGGTGTGGCGAAGGCGCCGTTTGTGAGCCTTGGCGGCTGGAAGACAGCTCAGAGAGCTAGTTTTCTTGTCGGTTCAGAAAGCAACGTTAGGCACTGGGGGCCGTAGCCCGCAGGCCCGGTCCGTCCTTCAGGGCCCTGCTGTTTCGGTGTGGCGAAGGCGCCGTTTGTGAGCCTTCGCGGCTGGAAGACAGCTCAGAGAGCTAGTTTTCTTGTCGGTTCAGAAAGCAACGTTAGGCAGTGGGGGCCGCGGCCCGCAGGCCCGGTCCGTCCTTCAGGGCCCTGCTGTTTCGGCTGCTTGGCCCGGAGCTTCTCTTGGTGCATCTCACTCCCCTCCAGTGTCCAAGGGTCGGCGGCAGAGGGCGTAGCCCTTTAATCCGGCGATGCCGTCCGGTGGTGGTGGCTAAGCATAGCTTTAGCTACCCGGGGGCGCGCCGGTGCCGCCGACCCTCCCCGAAAATCCTTCAGCCTGCTGGGGTTTTCACGTTTTTGGGGGTTCGGGGTGGGAGAAAAGAGGGTAAAATTTGCAGATGCGTTTTGGAGGTCCTTGTTGGGCGTTTTTTGGTCGGTTTTTGGTCAATTTTTCATAATTTTTTGGTACTGTCCACGCGTAAAAATCGTGTAATTTACAATGTTTTTGTGCCTTTGTCATCCAAAAACAGCTTCTGACAACATGCAGGAAACTGCGTAAATACCAGTGTTTTTGCTAGGCCCGGGCCACAAAACACTGTAAATACTGTGATGTTTGCTCGCAGAGGCTCAAAACCTCGTAAATACCGTGGTTTTGCGCTGGCGCGGAGCCAAAAACATCGGTATTTACGGTGTTTTTTGTTCCGAGAATGTGAAAAATCGCGAACACACCGCCTATTTGACGCTTTTTGGGGTTTGCAAAAACCGTCGATTTGACGATTTTGAGGGGTTTGCAAAAAAGTACCAACTACAAAGGTAACAACGACAACGACCACAGGACCAAGCAGCAACAGCTATAATAACAATAACAACAACGACGATGACGACGACGCTGACGACGACCAAGACGACGACAACAAGGCCAACGACGACAACGACGACAATGATGACAAGGACGACAACAAGGACAACGACAACGACAACACGAACAAGAACAAGAACGAGAACGAGAAGGAGGACCAGAAGCAACAACAACAACGACGACAACGAAGATGCAGCTCGCAGCATGTCATGTCTGCAAGTTCAGATGAAATCCCCCTCTCTCTTTCCCTCCCCTGACCCCTACAGGCATCGCCGGTGTGCGAAGCTCTACAATATCAGAGAATCAAGCATCAAGGTTTGTTCAGGCAGGCTCCTAATAGCAAGGTTCCGTTGCCCTCGGATGCTGCAACACATGTGCAAATCCAAACTCTTTTGACATGTCTTGAATCCATGGACCTACGCTGCCGGTTTTTTACACTTTCGCCACTCTCATGCTGAGTCGTACCTTTTGAATCTTAGTGTTCACTCAAGGGTAAGCAGTGCCATGAGAGAAAGCTTGGCTTGACTTGAACGGTGCATCAATGTAGAACTCATTGTTCACAGGAGGAAAAAGAAAAGGTCTTAAAGTCTTAGTCTTAAACAATATCTCAAATGCATGTAGAGCTGTTTGTGTTGCCGGTTTGTCACAAATCGCTTGCTCTCAGAGTCACTGCAACCAGCCAGCTAACTGTCGGCCAATTTCATTCCCAGAAACATTCACTGCAGTATTGACAGCAGTTTCTGGGATTAGGATTGCGATTAATCCGATTGATACCTTGTACTGCACTCACTCTCCTTCACTCTCCTTCTTTCTTCTCTTCGCCTTCCTCCTTGTGGAAGCTCACGTAGGTCTTTGGGCGCCGTGTCGCCAGCAATGACTGGTCGAACTGGTCCAAGTGAGCTGCGTCACCTTGGTGCACCGTCTCTGGCTCGATGGATGGCAGGAAGTGATCAGAGTGATGAGGAGCCACTGCATCAGGGAAGAAGGCCGTAAAGCTGGATGCCATAGGGCCAAATGCATGTCCATGGTGAACATCTGACAAGCACGTCGAGTGCCCATCGTGGCTGTGCTGACCATCAGAAACCAAGTTGCTCACCAGGGACTTCAGGGCCATGTTGCACTGCGAACAGGATCTCGGACTAACGGGATCCGTTTCAGAAATGAGCCTGATCGATCTGATATATTGGTTTGCGAACAGGTACACAAATAATCGTTCTGAATTCTAACTGTTTGCTATACTGTACTATACTCATACTCTCAATTCGACAAGCAAGCTTCTCTGTGCCCCTTGTCTTTTGGCTCTTTTGGGAGCAAGACTGTCTCCATTTAAACAGTCAGATTGACATTTTGCAGGTTTGGCTCAAAGAGAAAAACCTGCCTGCCTTTTCCATCGTTCTTTTGACTTGTCAACAGTGTCATCTGCAACATTGCTCAGCAAGCAAGTAGTACGTACATCAATGATTTATCACACCCTGATTTCCCCGCAAAGATGCTGCTGCAACCTTGGTGCGACATTTTGCAACCCTGTATGTTCATCAGTCATTGCAGCTACCAGCTAAATCTGTCTACACTGAAGTCGTGTGCTTGTGAAGTTCTTTGCCTTCACTCAATCGCCTTCCTTTTTCCCCTCACCGCAGAAGCTCCCTGACATCGTTGGGCGCCGCGTCGCCAGTAATGACTGGTCGAACTGGTCCAAGTGAGCTGCGTCACCTTGGTGCACCGTCTCTGGCGCGATGGATGGCAGGAAGTGATCAGAGTGATGAGGAGCCACTGCATCAGGGAAGAAGGCCGTAAAGCTGGATGCCATAGGGCCAAATGCATGTCCATGGTGACCATCTGCTAAGCACGTCGAGTGCCCATCGTGGCTGTGCTGACCATCGGCAACCAAGTTGCTCACCAGGGACTTCAGGGCCATGCTGGAAACGAAAAGCTTCCAGGTGATTTTGCTATCCGAGACTGATTGGGGCCAAAATATTGTGCCTGCAAGTGAAAAAGCCAGTTGGATAAGAGCAGTTGTAAGTACATATCGGAGCAATGTTTGCAGTTTAAAGAAAACAGTGCCTTTTTGCTGCCAGCAGAAACCTCAACTTTGGGCACTTGCTGAATTGCCTGGACTTCCATTTAATGGATCTCCTTTGCATCGGCATTTGTCGATGGCGAAAAAAACTGCACATGCATAAAGAGTCTGCACCTTCGAGATGTCCGGCGTGCACAAGGTCAAACCCTAATAAGGCTCTCATCAAGATTCATACTTCCGCTTGTACTCTATGACCTTGGAGGACAGGGAGCTTGAGATGCTCGGCTTCTTCTTGAGGCCCGTCCAGAGCAACTCTGTTTTTAGAGACAAAACTAAACAGAAACAAAACCGAGACAAGGAAATCAAAGCATCAGACTTGATTTTCCATGGCACACTGCCTGCAAACGCTCGGAACCGCAGATTGATAGATCGAAATCACTCGGGATCCGCTTCAATTTCTAGCATACCCATGACAGCATGGACAGCTTTCAAGCAATTCAATTCTGCTGAGCTATGAACAACCATGAACAACCAACATCACCCGAGTGCACACGATCGAAACCAGCCAGACTGGCAAAGCTGCATGGTATATATTCAAATTGTTTCTTTGATTCCTCCTCTCTTGCAAACATTCTATGCTCAAACTCACTACTGGTCCGCACTCTACTCTCAGGACATCATCTCCTTAATCAATAGCAGGCAAGTGCTCACTCTCCTTCCTTCTTTTCGCCCTCCTCCTTGTGGAAGCTCACGTAGGTCTTTGGGCGCCGTGTCGCCAGCAATGACTGGTCGAACTGGTCCAAGTGAGCTGCGTCACCTTGGTGCACCGTCTCTGGCGCGATGGATGGCAGGAAGTGATCAGAGTGATGAGGAGCCACTGCATCAGGGAAGAAGGCCGTAAAGCTGGATGCCATAGGGCCAAATGCATGTCCATGGTGACTATCTGCCAAGCACGTCGAGTGCCCATCGTGGCTGTGCTGACCATCAGCAACCCAGTTGCTCACCAGGGACTTCAGGGCCATGCTGGAAACGAAAAGCTGTCTACACGCAAAGGGGACAGCAGCGCGAACTAAAGCCGGTCGCGCTGATCCAAAAAGTGAAGCGACCCAATCACTCAAGTCCAAGCTTTAGCGACAAGGATTTGAACAAAATGCCCTAAGTCTTGCAAGAGGGTTCAGAAAGCACAACCAAGAGCTGCACGTATTCAACATAGACATCTTCAGAGTCGAATAGTACGAACTCCCTGCATTGAAAGACTACACAAGTCTGGAAGAAAATACTCACGCTGTGATACTTACATCATGCTGTGCAATCACTCCGATCTGGCATCATGGCTCTATATTAAGCTGTCTAGATCCTGCCTGTACGTTCCCCGAGTCTTCTCACGGTCACCACAGACTGAGTCGTACTCCCCTTCAATGCAAGAATGTACCAGTGCCTCAATATAAGTATCAAGAAATTATATCAAGATCTGCAACTGAGGTCTCTTCAATCTGTTTCAGTCCCAACATACGGTGGCCTAAGATGTGTTGGTAAGCTAACATGAAGCTCTGCGAAACCTAGAAGCTGAGAAGCTCACTTCAGGATCTGGAGTGACTTCATCGGTGTAATTCACGTTGCCACCAATGACGCGACATAGTAGTACCTGGGACAAGTGATGCGTTTGCCCAATTTCGAGGTTGAGGCCAATATCCCGTAAGCTTTTCTTTCAAATAGTGCACAAAGGGGATCAAAAAGGGCTACCTGCCATCAAATCAATTCCAGTTTGTTCATCAATGTTCATCCAATACCCTTTTTTTCTTGCATCCACCGGAGCTGGATCTGAAGATGTTATCGATTTACCAAGGCTTGAGTTGTTTCTCCCGTCACCAACAAACCAATTCATGGCTCATGCCTCCGTTGAATCAACATACTCATATATGCAGGTACATAAAGATTAATATTGTGAACTATCATGAACTGCTACCGCGCATGCTAGTAGTCACAACTCAGTCAACTCGCTGCTTCTGACCTGCTGCTCTCTGGCATTTTCTTGGCCACCCGACTGCATAACGTCCCTCACTGTTGGGCTTGGCATACTCATCAGCCTGTCCATTCAGTTCACTTCAAAGGGTGTTTGCTGAGCTTTTCTGACGCACCTTGGTGATGGACTCTGCAAAATAGAGTCCTGGAAAAGAGATGAAAGGAGTTGCAATTCTTACCATGAACTGCTTGGAAGGTAGTGTGAAATGTTGTGTTTGCATACTGAGCCTATGTAAGACGCACACCTCTAAGCACCCATGACCCCTGGAATGTCGCCGCCATGCATGCCACTTGTTTCTCTCCGACAGCAACAAACACAGTTCCACAATTCGGGCCACTCAGTGACCGAAAACAACATCAAAGATCTTTGGAAGTCGTGTCTTTGGAAGTCCTTTGCCGTATAGAGTGCCAGTGCTAGAGCCAGCTCGACTCACTTTGAAGTCTGATTTGCCTGCAGGTCAGTCTTAAAGTGAAGTATTCGCGCTTGTTCCATGCTCCACGCTGACTTGACTTGAAGTGTTCTCTGAAAGCATTCTGGAGGATTTACAAAACCGAGCGCTCTACAAATTGCACTTGCTGCATCTGGATTGGTGCCGTGAAAAAGGTACCACTCGTTACCTTCAGATGGTGTCACTTCAAGGCACTTTGCTGCATCTTGGGTTCAAAGTTCCCACACAAGACGCATCAGAACCCCATAGTAAACTTATGTAAACTTGAAGTCCTTCTCTTTATATTATACACCAAGCCACACTCAGAGAGCAACCGGTTGGCCTTGCATGAGCGCTGGACTTGATGACATGGCAGGCATTGATTTGGTAAGAGAATCAGCAACAAGCCTTGTCTCCTCCGATTTCATCCATTGCGAGACTTGTCTTGACATCAGCGAACATCACCTGAGATCCACAAAAACTTCAGATAGGAATTCTAGCGGAGTGGTGCATCCTTGGCATTCCCCCGTCCATTCTTTTTCCCTAACCGATCCCTTTCCAATACATACCGTAAGCAAGGCTTGATGCGTATGCATCTGAATAGTAATAAGTGAAGCTTGAGGAAATGCTGCTGACTTGCCTTGATTTGTCAGCCCTCTTGCCATCTTGATCTGGTACCGTTGCTTCTGCCGAGCAGCGGGAAGTTCGCTTCGATTCCTAATATCCCCACGCCTGAAGGCGTATTCCTCCCATTTGGTGGCATGGTCCGACAAGGATAAACTGAATCAGAGGGCACAGCCAAGGAACGACTTCGCATGACTTTGCATCCCAGCAGGTTTGTAATAATATGTATGTTGAAATCAGCTACGAGTTTGCTGAAATGAGATTCTGCAAATCGTTTGGTCCTGCCAGGCGTGCTTGTTCTCATTTCGTTTCACGGCGAGGACTTCGAAGCCCTTGGGGACCTGACATGAGCCATGCCAAGTACAGTCATTGAATATCTAAGACATTTTAAGACTATCAGGTACCAGTCTGGACAGATGGTGGATGATATTGGAAAGGCCATTCATATCACATGCTTTCTTCGGGCTGCCGAAATTGGATTCAACAAAGGCCAAGAAAGAGATCAAAACATAAGCTTGAAAGTTGGAAACCCAGCGGACCAGCAAACCACCGCCAAAGATACTGGCAAGCTGAATTGGAATCGCGGCCCAACAGAGGCATAGCAACCACGATGAAAGAAAAGAGGTGAAAAGAGCAGCCGCTGCAAACAGCAGCCGCTGCCAAAACAGCAGCACTCACCAGAGCCACCTCGGCAGCCCTCAAAGCACGTGGTGCACCCGAGCAAAGGCAACAAGCAACGGCAGCACTGGTGGCCCACCGGAGCGGGTAGCAATTCCGAAATCTGCAACAGCTTTGTCACGGCCTTCGGGTTGGTTGGGTTGTGCTTGCCGCGGTCTTTGGTATAGGCTTTCCTAGCAAAGATTCCACAAAGATAAATTTCAAATTCCAATGCATTCACATGTGGCAAACTTTACCGGCATGAAGCTACGCCGCAGAGACGAACGGCTCGAACAAAATTCAGTCACTTTCCAATTCTACGGAATTCTGGGATCCTTTTGGAATGGGATTGTGAGAACAAGTCTCAATGGCAGCTGAAGATGCACGCAGCGATTTTGCGGGGACCGCGAGGCTCACCTGGCCTACCATCTGTGCCTAAAAAGGCTGAGAAGTAAATAAAGGTGAATGGCTCTGCACTCATGAATGGGGTTGCTTTGGTCAACACAGCTGTCCGTTTCACAGCTCCAAAGAAATTGTTTTTGACCAAAGCCTATCGCCGGTTGTACCCATGTTGCTCTCTGTCATTCAAACGACAACCCAAGGTAACAGCTTCAGCAGTGATTCCGAACAATCCGGTTTGCAACATGGACACCAGTTGATCTACTCTACCGCGTTTCTTCGTCAAACAATCAGCTGGCATGTGCATATGGTCTATCCATCGAATTTTTCCGTGAAGCTCTGCTAATTCTTCCCTCAGCATCTGCACGTCAAGTGCCGTGCGCCGGTCACTTCCACCATTCGTCTCGTTGGCCAAAACGTCAAACAGAGATTTCGCATCCACCACTGCTACCGCTCCGGCCATCTCATCTTCATCTTCGTTTTTGGTGAAAGCTGTATAGCCCAGCTTATTGACATGCCTCCGCCAATTGCGAAGATCAAAGCTCGGATCGACCACCTCTGCATACATGACGATCATCCAAAGTAGATCACCAATGCCCCTTGCCAAAGATTGAGTCTCGGCTGCCAAAGTGCTGTTTACCGTCCTGGGCAACTTGCCGCTCTTCCAATGGAGCAAATTGCATTTTGCCAACTTGCCACTCAGCATGTCCTGGTCAAAGGCCAAAAGAAGATGACCTCCCTGAGTTTTTCCTCCACGAGCGTTGGCATACGAGGCATCTGTGACAACGCCCCATCGAAGGCGAGCTTCATCAATTGCTTGGATCTGCAGGGACATCTCTGAGGTTTCCTTTATACGAAGGATCACTCGGTTCAGTTCAGCTACATCCTCTACGGTCATCTCCAGCATGGTAGAGGAGAACATAGATGCTGCAGCAGCTGCATCTGGACGGCCTTCACGCCCTGCCCAGTTCAATGAACCACACGCCTTTCTCACCAAGCTAACTTCGTCATCAGTCAGCTTCTCTCTTTTGCATTTTTGACGTTCCTTTCCAAGCTCCACTGTCTCCAATCGCTCTTCCACAAAGGCCTTCATGTCGACAAAGATTGTGTCGCCAATCTGTCTCAGGCGACGACCATTGAAGTTCACCCCTCGCTCATCAAGTGGTTCAATCTTTCCAAAGGTGAACTTTTGCTGAAGCTCTTTCATCTTTTCTTCATGTACACTGTCGCCAAACATCAAAAGATCATCGATCTCCACAGCTACCATACCATGCAAAACATGTTCTTCTGCGTCTACGCCATGACATACTTTAGAGCCTCCTTTGGGACCATGAAGTAGGAAGGTGCAAGGGTCAAGCGCTGATTGCTTGTAGCCAAGAGTCTGGGTCAAGAAAGACACCAAAGTTTTGCGCCAGTGCATCGGCGCATCACACAATCCGTAGCATCCCAAAACAATCTCAGCCAACTGACCTTCTTGAAGACCTGGCATCGAGCCATTGCACGACTTGCAGTAGAGCTTTCCTCCAGCTCGAAAAAGTGGAAGGCTTTGAGTGAAAGCTGACTTGAGATCTCCCACTACACCGCGGAAGCCCTTGTTCACCGCCGCTTGAAAAAGAATCTGCAAGTTGGATGTAGTCACTGTGGGTGCAAAACGTGACAGGTAAATGGCATCTGGATCTTTATCTCCTCTGATGCAAAACCTTGACTTTCTCGTTCTGGGCAACCCTGGACCATCACCTGGTTTGTATCTTCTGACCATCCTACTTGGCAAAATTCTGTCAAGCTTCCCGGTTTCTTTCAGCTCCTGACGTACCTTCTCTGACTCCTCCAAACTGAGCACCTTGAGAGCGCCGCTTTTGACGATCTTGTTGAACTCCTCAAGGTCTTGTTCTTTCCATGCTGGCCACTCTTCTTCTGGAATTTCATGTGCGAACACCTCTCCTTCACCTCTCTTTTTGCCTGCTGCCTTTGGACCTTGATTCAAGTAGTGGGCATCTACCTCAAACTCTGTAATGCCTTTCCACCACTCAAAACGCTCCTCTCGCTTTGAAAACAACGACCAAACATCTTTGACCTCCTCTACGCCCTTTGCAGTCATACGTTTGGTGATCCTCTGTTGTTTCAAGGCCCTCAAAGGAACTGGTCTTCCTTCAACCTGTGAGGGATTGAAGAGAGCTTTTCTCCACTGCACATGATGCCTCTGAAGGACCTGGCGATGCTCATCATACACCCAGTAATCCTGTGTTGGATCTGGCCCTGCTGGTTCAACCTTCTCATCCTCTGTCATCAAAAAGACTTCTGAAAAATATGGCCTATCATGTCTCCTCTCCCAACGTCGGGCCACACTTCCTCTCGCTGCACCATAGTTCTCAGGAAGCCCATCTAGGACGTTGTTTCGCATGACTGACTGTGTCATGGCCTCTTGTGCCACAGCTTGAGCGGTCTCATCCAACTGATCTAGCTCTTGTTGTACGTCCTGAGCATTGGGAAATGTGAGAGAACCTGGTTGAGCTCCTTCTGGTCTGGGTGTGTTGACTGCGGACACCTGTTCGCAGTCTGGTTCTGGCACCGTAGCATCTGACATCCTTCGGCTCCTCAACTGAAGCTCCTCGTCCGGAGTTTCTGGCAAAGGTGTACCAGGCTCATATTCTTCCTCCTCAAAACGCACTCTGGGTCTGCCTCTCTCAATGCCTTCTTTCTCAACGTCATCTACCTCTGGTTCTTCTTCTTCTGGAAGATCACCTGTGACGTCTCGATAGCCTGAGCGATGAGCACTTCTCTTCAGACGCTCTTGCATCTCACTAAAGTCCTCTGCCACCATCTCAACTCCTAAGCGCTCGCTTGTAGTGGCTTCTCGGGTCTGCTCCACTGACGCTCTCCACAGCTCACCGAACATATTGACCCAAACCACTGAACCTTCCATGGCTAGCACATGTCCTGGACCGACCCATGTTGCTTTTCTGCCTCCACCTGCTCCTCTTGAAGCCTTTGCCTCTCCATGGACCAACTTCTTTTTGCGCAAGGCCCTGAAAACATAGACCACTTCACCTGCTTTGAACATACGCTGCAACCTCGGCCTCGCCCTCAAAGACTTGGCTGCCGCCTCCTGACTTGCCATCTTCACGAAAGCTTCTTGGGCTATCTTTCGAAGGGCTAAAAGCCTGTCGAAGTCATCTGTGGTGTTCTGGCTCTGGAGTGCAGGGTCTAGAGCTTCATCACTCATCAGCGATCCAGGCAAACGAGGCCACTGCCCCACCTGCCGCTGCACCGGACTGTACCCAGACCGGTTCATAAACCTGTTTTTGGCACACTCGCACTCTTGCAGCAAAAGACGTAGTTCTTCACGAGACTCAAGAGCAGCCGACTCTCGAGCTTTCGCGATCATATCCTTCATCAAACCTCCATGTCTTTCCACTTTACCTTGTTGCCATGGAGCTCTTCCTGCTGCTCGGAAAACCACTGTGCCAAACCCAGCGCACCACTGGGTGAAGTCTCCTCTGAACTCCAGACCCTCGTCCACAGAGATATACTGCGGCATACCAAAAGTTCTGCACCACGCTCTCCAAAAGGCCCTCCACAATGAGCTTGGCTCCTTGTTGTCCAACAGCTCGATCATTTGGTAATTGGTGCCCAGATCAAGGATGTTGAGAATGGGGTATGACCTCTTGTTTATCAAATCTGGTATGTAAAACAAGTCCAACCCCACTGCAACTCCAGGCTTGTAGCACTTAGGCACCACAGCTGGCCTCGGTGCTTTGGGAAGTGCTCTTCCAATGCACTTCTCGCAGCGAAACTCTCTGATGACCCAACGCACCACTTCCTCACGAATCCTGCCCGCTCGCAGGAATCTGATAAAGCTGTCTCTTGCAGGATGGCCCAGGTTCACGTGCATTTTCATGACCTTTGCTTTGTCCTCATTGGAAACTTCTACAGCCGCTCTTGGCTTCTCCTTCTGGCTTTCTCTAGGTTCTTGAATCTCCTCTGGGAAGACGTCTTCAAGGACGTCAGCATCTTGGGGGGGAAGCACCTCTGTCGCCAAAACTGCTAGTGCCTCACATGGAACTCCTTGACAAGGGCCCCTTTGGTGACGGAGATGTCGTTTCAGACCACGCACAATGGCCTTACACAACCCTGGTGGGTAGATTGCCGCGGCAGCGGCTTTGCCTCCAAGCAGGTGATCGTGCTCATGATCTCCTGAACATCTGCGTCTCAGCTCTTGTGCAATGTGAGGACTGTTTGTGATGAAGCAAGTTGGTTTTTTTGTTCAACTTCTCACCCACTCGAAGCCCATATGCACACTGATCCACCACGCAAACATGAACTTCTGGTAAGCCCATCAACTCCAGCATACATTCTTCCTCCCATGCTTTGGAACGAAGTGGGTGTTCTAAAACAAAGATTTTGCCTCTCTTGTATTGCCATTTGGCCGCCGCACATGTTGTGACTACATGCTCCAAACCTTCTCCAACAAGCGTCACCGCTTTCTCAAAGTCCATCTTCGGAAAGTTCAGCTCCTGAAGCGGCGAAAAAGGTGTACAAGGAGGACTCCCCAGCAAGAGTTCTGGGTCATCTGCATGAAGTTCACTCCACATTCGTTGCAAGTCTTTGGTCATTCTGAGGTTGTAGCCGGTTTTGAGGTCATAAGCGCCTCCGGCTTTCAAGTGCTGCCGCTTGGCCTCCGTCGTAACACGGGGAGGGCTGTATATCTCACTCACGTCCACAGAAAAACATGCTGAAGCCACATCCTTCAAAGCCTTTCTCAACTTGGTCTTGAGACTTTTTGCCATGGAAACCTCTCTCCTCCGGACATGTGTCCTCCATGACTGCCCTGGCAGTCTGCTGAAAAAGAACATAGCATTCCGGCTCATACTCAAGGTCATTGTCATTCTCAATCTCATAGAAGTTCGCGCCATCTTTGACGCACACACGACTCACAGCAAAATGCGGAGTCTGTCTCAAGGACGCCACCCTTTCCATCATTGACGCACCTTCTAACTTCATCCATGTGCCCTGGGCTTCTCCAGGAAATGCATTCTCTTCCATCTCATCCTCAGAGATCAACTGGTCTGGCTGGTTCTTGGATTCTTGGCCCTGTCTGGACCCCTCATTGGAGAATCCCGGCACTCCTCCAACACTTGATCCAGCGCCTGCACCTCGGTCACATTCTCCCATCGCCTCAGAGCGTAGGCATGCATCTCGCTGTCGTGATAGCCCTTGTTTTCCATGTATCGAGCTCCCATCGCCATGGCCCCGTACTCGCTCATCATGATCTCGGTGATGCGGTGATTCTTCACCGCATTCATCAGTTCCATTCGCAACTGACGCACTTCTGTCTGACTCATGGCGGCCACATTCTGCAAGGACTCGATCTGCTCGTTGTACATGGTTTGAACACGCTCTTGGGCTTGGATCTCTGCCTCCTGCTTGAAGATCTCGGCGGAACTCGCCGGCGTCGAAGGCGCGATCAGCGCCTTGGTTGCACTTCCTGTCATCTCCTTCTTGGTCTTCAGCCCTGCAAATTCCTTGGAAATCTTCCAACGGGCATTGCAATCCCAACACAGGATCCATGCCGCATGCTGGTTCTGCGAAGTTGAAAGCCTCTCCGCAGGGTGGGTGCATTCCGAAACCTTCTTCGGCGGCTCCACTTTGGACTTCTGAGGCGCGAGGGACTCTGCTCCGATGATTGCCGCGGCCAGCTGCTCTTGCGATGGCGGAGAAGACTGAACCCCCATCGATGCCGCTGGCAGCCATGAATTTACCGAGTCCTCGAGCCCAATCAAAGATTGAAGCATGTGCACCTTGTCCAGCATCTGTCGCCAGTGCGCAAGAGCTCTCTTGGGATTGCGCTGCACAACTCTGGGCTCCTCCACCAGCTGAAAGTCCGCACTTGGACGATTGAAGGCGTGGCGGAAGAGAGCAAGGCGATCGCGCGACATGGTAGGCAACTTTTTCAGGTCGTTGAACGTGGGTCAACATGACACATCCGGATTCTGAGCCATGACAGCGAAAATCGCTCTCTGTGTATCCGGCTTCTCTGGCTTCCGATGGCAAAGAAAAACCTCTTTCTCCAAAATCAAGTACATCCACTGCAACATGACCACTTGGAAGGCTATGCAACTCAACTGAACGTCCAAGACTCTTCAAGTGCATGCTGTCACAACTCAAATCTACAACTGCTTGAAGACCACGAAGGAGTTTGATAGGCAAAGTAATGGAACATCTCCTTCGATGACTGAAACTTCTAAAACGCCACTGCAACCCGCCAAACCAAGTGGAAGTGCTGCCATGCCAACAACCTTTGCCTGACCTCCAACTCCATGTGCCTTGCAAACTTTGTCAATCCAAACTTCTTGAAGCCCACGAGCCCGCAACTGACCTTTTAACCGTTTCAGCGCTGCATCACCGACAAGTCCGTCTTGCGCCGCTGTGTCCACTATTCCCATCATTGGGTTCGTGGTCAAACCTACAAACATGCAATGCCTGTCTCCGCACTGCTCTAAGCTTGTGGCTCTGTTTGAACCCTGGCACACATCAAAAACTAACTTACCAGCTCTCAAAAGATCTGGCTCTCGCTCATCCTTTGAGTCACAAACATTAGACTCAACCCCAAAATTTTCACCAAACCCTTTGGTGTTCAAAAGAGTGTGTTTTCCCCTACACTCAACTAAACAAAAATCTTTTGACGATGTCGCTCCTGAAGCAGCATCCGTGGAGACATACCAACTTTGGCCACCACTGGTAGAAGGCGGACTGCTGGAAGCCCCTTTTGAAGATGCCGCAGCCGCGCTCCAAGCCTTGCCACGGGAATCCTCCGAGTTCTTGCATTCCTTCGCCCAGTGTCCCACATTGCCACACTTCGCACAACGGGTTCGAAGTTTGAGTTGTTCTATGTGGATGCGCTTCTTGTCCTTGACAAAGTCTTGCCAAGGTGAGCCTCGCTCCTTGCCCTTGCCCTTCTGAGGGTTGTAGTATTGGCGACCTTTCTGACGACCCTGTATGGCCTTTCTCACCTCCTGGTAGGTCGCCAAAACCATCTGCACTTCAGATTCATCATAGATCCTGTTCTCATCATGTTCAGAAAGGTACACATACTGCTCTTCCATCGCCTCACCCTCATCAAGGACATAGGCCTCGTTCTCGATGTAGTCCCCTGAAAACTGCATCGACTCGCTTGCATCATCATCTTCCTGCATATATGCCACTGAAGACTTGCCCTTTGATTCCAGCACCACTTTGTCGAGCTTCCGCAAGCATGAGACCACCGTGCCTTTGTCATACTTGCCCTGAGCCCATGCACCAAAGCGCAACTCCTGATTTTCCGTCAGAGCAGCCTGCCTGAACATCACATAGCCGACAGCCTGTTCTGGCAGCTTGACCCCTTCTTTTTCTAAAAGGTGGAACGCCTGCTCTGACCTGATCAAGTATTCTTGAATGCTCTCTTTGTGGGACCTAGGGTTTCCATAGATCGCCCTCTCAAAGGCCCGGGGCAACGAAACCTCTAAGTGAGGTGCAAAGTGTTTTTCCAAACATCCAAGAATGTTTTCCACTCCTTTGGTGCTGGTGATTTCTTCAAATTCCAGACTATCGGCAGCAGCCCTTGCAACCCCCGTCAAACTCCTCAAAAGCCTGACGCCTCGCTTCTTCTCTTCTACTTCTGATTCAAACTCCCAAAGTCTCACATTCTTCTTGTATACAGCGAACTGCAGCGAAGGCTCTGCACCGTCCCAAGACGGAGGGTTGGGCTCTCTGCCCTGGAAAGAGGTGGTCACCCCTGGATCCGAGCTCATGGCTCCGCTGCCACTGAGAACAAGTCTCAATGGCAGCTGAAGATGCACGCAGCGATTTTGCGGGGACCGCGAGGCTCACCTGGCCTACCATCTGTGCCTAAAAAGGCTGAGAAGTAAATAAAGGTGAATGGCTCTGCACTCATGAATGGGGTTGCTTTGGTCAACACAGCTGTCCGTTTCACAGATTGATATTTGAACAATTAAGCTAATGTCGACACCTATCCGACCTATCCCCATCAATACACTTCTGGTTGTGTCTTCCTTCAATTCTGAAGCTGCTGGGTTCCAGGTTTCAGGCCTATAGGTCTTGTCAAGAAGCTTTTGAAACTCTTCTTTCACATTCTTGCCTGTCAGCTACGGCGGTGGCAACAAGATCATCTTTCTTTGCGTCCTCCGACCGTTGTAATTAGCTCCACAACATATCCAAAGTCCAAAGGTGGTGGTTGTCGAGAACATCTGAAGTGGCAGCTTAGATTTCATTGTCATCGTCTTTCAGGGAGTGCGTACCCTGAAACACGCGCCTGTCATTGGAATGAGGTCGTTAAAGTCACCGTCTTGATGGTCCCAATAGGGCGGCAACCTCGAGACGACGGTGACTTTGGAGCCACTAGCAGTCACTAGCAGCTGTGCAAAGTGGCTCCAAAGTTATGTGATTTCGGCAGAGATTCTGCCAGAGCTGTCAATCTTTCAGAATCCCACGGAACTTCGCCAGTTGTTGCTTTCGCCACGTGTAAGCCTTTCTTATGTTTGCATTCCTGAAGCCATCATGCGCTTCGCATGCATTCCTATCAAACCTATATGCTGTCTCCGCAAGGCTTTTGAATAAATCTGCGAAATCAGGCTTCATGATTGCAGTCCTTGCATTTCTTGTCGTGTTGGTCATCCTGGCAAGTCAGAATAGTAAACCTTTTAAACCTTTGAAACCTTTCCAGCTGCTAAAGCTGACTTTAGCTCTGCCCGCCTCGTGTCCTCCCCATGATTCACAAGGACAACCAATGACACTGCAGGGAGACGAAGCCATCATGAGGCTGGCTGACCTGGTGTTTAGCCAAGGCATTGTGGAAATTCACATTGCAGCTATCGCAACCCTCCCTGCAGAACAGAACTGAGAGGATAGCTTGCCAAGCATCTTTGCTACACCTGTCAGTCAAAGAGAAAGTTGACCCAATCCCTTTCTGTCAGCTCGATCAAAATATCACATAGCAAAAGAATAACTGCCCTTCTTTCTGTGTTTTCAAATCTTTTGTAAAACTGTAGAAAATCCCTGAGAACACTGGAAAATCCCGAAAAGTCTGAGAGGCAAGGCCCAATTCCAAGCCAAGCCGTGGCCCAGCCCAGGATGCAAACTCCCCAAAGTTCACCACACCATTACCATCCTGGCCGAGGATGCGCGGTAAGGATACGCGGTACATACCAACGTGCAGGATGTTTTAAGATACATGCGAATATTAATGTAACCAAATAGTATCAAGTTGAGAACAAGTCTCAATGGCAGCTGAAGATGCACGCAGCGATTTTGCGGGGACCGCGAGGCTCACCTGGCCTACCATCTGTGCCTAAAAAGGCTGAGAAGTAAATAAAGGTGAATGGCTCTGCACTCATGAATGGGGTTGCTTTGGTCAACACAGCTGTCCGTTTCACAGCTCCAAAGAAATTGTTTTTGACCAAAGCCTATCGCCGGTTGTACCCATGTTGCTCTCTGTCATTCAAACGACAACCCAAGGTAACAGCTTCAGCAGTGATTCCGAACAATCCGGTTTGCAACATGGACACCAGTTGATCTACTCTACCGCGTTTCTTCGTCAAACAATCAGCTGGCATGTGCATATGGTCTATCCATCGAATTTTTCCGTGAAGCTCTGCTAATTCTTCCCTCAGCATCTGCACGTCAAGTGCCGTGCGCCGGTCACTTCCACCATTCGTCTCGTTGGCCAAAACGTCAAACAGAGATTTCGCATCCACCACTGCTACCGCTCCGGCCATCTCATCTTCATCTTCGTTTTTGGTGAAAGCTGTATAGCCCAGCTTATTGACATGCCTCCGCCAATTGCGAAGATCAAAGCTCGGATCGACCACCTCTGCATACATGACGATCATCCAAAGTAGATCACCAATGCCCCTTGCCAAAGATTGAGTCTCGGCTGCCAAAGTGCTGTTTACCGTCCTGGGCAACTTGCCGCTCTTCCAATGGAGCAAATTGCATTTTGCCAACTTGCCACTCAGCATGTCCTGGTCAAAGGCCAAAAGAAGATGACCTCCCTGAGTTTTTCCTCCACGAGCGTTGGCATACGAGGCATCTGTGACAACGCCCCATCGAAGGCGAGCTTCATCAATTGCTTGGATCTGCAGGGACATCTCTGAGGTTTCCTTTATACGAAGGATCACTCGGTTCAGTTCAGCTACATCCTCTACGGTCATCTCCAGCATGGTAGAGGAGAACATAGATGCTGCAGCAGCTGCATCTGGACGGCCTTCACGCCCTGCCCAGTTCAATGAACCACATGCCTTTCTCACCAAGCTAACTTCGTCATCAGTCAGCTTCTCTCTTTTGCATTTTTGACGTTCCTTTCCAAGCTCCACTGTCTCCAATCGCTCTTCCACAAAGGCCTTCATGTCGACAAAGATTGTGTCGCCAATCTGTCTCAGGCGACGACCATTGAAGTTCACCCCTCGCTCATCAAGTGGTTCAATCTTTCCAAAGGTGAACTTTTGCTGAAGCTCTTTCATCTTTTCTTCATGTACACTGTCGCCAAACATCAAAAGATCATCGATCTCCACAGCTACCATACCATGCAAAACATGTTCTTCTGCGTCTACGCCATGACATACTTTAGAGCCTCCTTTGGGACCATGAAGTAGGAAGGTGCAAGGGTCAAGCGCTGATTGCTTGTAGCCAAGAGTCTGGGTCAAGAAAGACACCAAAGTTTTGCGCCAGTGCATCGGCGCATCACACAATCCGTAGCATCCCAAAACAATCTCAGCCAACTGACCTTCTTGAAGACCTGGCATCGAGCCATTGCACGACTTGCAGTAGAGCTTTCCTCCAGCTCGAAAAAGTGGAAGGCTTTGAGTGAAAGCTGACTTGAGATCTCCCACTACACCGCGGAAGCCCTTGTTCACCGCCGCTTGAAAAAGAATCTGCAAGTTGGATGTAGTCACTGTGGGTGCAAAACGTGACAGGTAAATGGCATCTGGATCTTTATCTCCTCTGATGCAAAACCTTGACTTTCTCGTTCTGGGCAACCCTGGACCATCACCTGGTTTGTATCTTCTGACCATCCTACTTGGCAAAATTCGGTCAAGCTTCCCGGTTTCTTTCAGCTCCTGACGTACCTTCTCTGACTCCTCCAAACTGAGCACCTTGAGAGCGCCGCTTTTGACGATCTTGTTGAACTCCTCAAGGTCTTGTTCTTTCCATGCTGGCCACTCTTCTTCTGGAATTTCATGTGCGAACACCTCTCCTTCACCTCTCTTTTTGCCTGCTGCCTTTGGACCTTGATTCAAGTAGTGGGCATCTACCTCAAACTCTGTAATGCCTTTCCACCACTCAAAACGCTCCTCTCGCTTTGAAAACAACGACCAAACATCTTTGACCTCCTCTACGCCCTTTGCAGTCATACGTTTGGTGATCCTCTGTTGTTTCAAGGCCCTCAAAGGAACTGGTCTTCCTTCAACCTGTGAGGGATTGAAGAGAGCTTTTCTCCACTGCACATGATGCCTCTGAAGGACCTGGCGATGCTCATCATACACCCAGTAATCCTGTGTTGGATCTGGCCCTGCTGGTTCAACCTTCTCATCCTCTGTCATCAAAAAGACTTCTGAAAAATATGGCCTATCATGTCTCCTCTCCCAACGTCGGGCCACACTTCCTCTCGCTGCACCATAGTTCTCAGGAAGCCCATCTAGGACGTTGTTTCGCATGACTGACTGTGTCATGGCCTCTTGTGCCACAGCTTGAGCGGTCTCATCCAACTGATCTAGCTCTTGTTGTACGTCCTGAGCATTGGGAAATGTGAGAGAACCTGGTTGAGCTCCTTCTGGTCTGGGTGTGTTGACTGCGGACACCTGTTCGCAGTCTGGTTCTGGCACCGTAGCATCTGACATCCTTCGGCTCCTCAACTGAAGCTCCTCGTCCGGAGTTTCTGGCAAAGGTGTACCAGGCTCATATTCTTCCTCCTCAAAACGCACTCTGGGTCTGCCTCTCTCAATGCCTTCTTTCTCAACGTCATCTACCTCTGGTTCTTCTTCTTCTGGAAGATCACCTGTGACGTCTCGATAGCCTGAGCGATGAGCACTTCTCTTCAGACGCTCTTGCATCTCACTAAAGTCCTCTGCCACCATCTCAACTCCTAAGCGCTCGCTTGTAGTGGCTTCTCGGGTCTGCTCCACTGACGCTCTCCACAGCTCACCGAACATATTGACCCAAACCACTGAACCTTCCATGGCTAGCACATGTCCTGGACCGACCCATGTTGCTTTTCTGCCTCCACCTGCTCCTCTTGAAGCCTTTGCCTCTCCATGGACCAACTTCTTTTTGCGCAAGGCCCTGAAAACATAGACCACTTCACCTGCTTTGAACATACGCTGCAACCTCGGCCTCGCCCTCAAAGACTTGGCTGCCGCCTCCTGACTTGCCATCTTCACGAAAGCTTCTTGGGCTATCTTTCGAAGGGCTAAAAGCCTGTCGAAGTCATCTGTGGTGTTCTGGCTCTGGAGTGCAGGGTCTAGAGCTTCATCACTCATCAGCGATCCAGGCAAACGAGGCCACTGCCCCACCTGCCGCTGCACCGGACTGTACCCAGACCGGTTCATAAACCTGTTTTTGGCACACTCGCACTCTTGCAGCAAAAGACGTAGTTCTTCACGAGACTCAAGAGCAGCCGACTCTCGAGCTTTCGCGATCATATCCTTCATCAAACCTCCATGTCTTTCCACTTTACCTTGTTGCCATGGAGCTCTTCCTGCTGCTCGGAAAACCACTGTGCCAAACCCAGCGCACCACTGGGTGAAGTCTCCTCTGAACTCCAGACCCTCGTCCACAGAGATATACTGCGGCATACCAAAAGTTCTGCACCACGCTCTCCAAAAGGCCCTCCACAATGAGCTTGGCTCCTTGTTGTCCAACAGCTCGATCATTTGGTAATTGGTGCCCAGATCAAGGATGTTGAGAATGGGGTATGACCTCTTGTTTATCAAATCTGGTATGTAAAACAAGTCCAACCCCACTGCAACTCCAGGCTTGTAGCACTTAGGCACCACAGCTGGCCTCGGTGCTTTGGGAAGTGCTCTTCCAATGCACTTCTCGCAGCGAAACTCTCTGATGACCCAACGCACCACTTCCTCACGAATCCTGCCCGCTCGCAGGAATCTGATAAAGCTGTCTCTTGCAGGATGGCCCAGGTTCACGTGCATTTTCATGACCTTTGCTTTGTCCTCATTGGAAACTTCTACAGCCGCTCTTGGCTTCTCCTTCTGGCTTTCTCTAGGTTCTTGAATCTCCTCTGGGAAGACGTCTTCAAGGACGTCAGCATCTTGGGGGGGAAGCACCTCTGTCGCCAAAACTGCTAGTGCCTCACATGGAACTCCTTGACAAGGGCCCCTTTGGTGACGGAGATGTCGTTTCAGACCACGCACAATGGCCTTACACAACCCTGGTGGGTAGATTGCCGCGGCAGCGGCTTTGCCTCCAAGCAGGTGATCGTGCTCATGATCTCCTGAACATCTGCGTCTCAGCTCTTGTGCAATGTGAGGACTGTTTGTGATGAAGCAAGTTGGTTTTTTTGTTCAACTTCTCACCCACTCGAAGCCCATATGCACACTGATCCACCACGCAAACATGAACTTCTGGTAAGCCCATCAACTCCAGCATACATTCTTCCTCCCATGCTTTGGAACGAAGTGGGTGTTCTAAAACAAAGATTTTGCCTCTCTTGTATTGCCATTTGGCCGCCGCACATGTTGTGACTACATGCTCCAAACCTTCTCCAACAAGCGTCACCGCTTTCTCAAAGTCCATCTTCGGAAAGTTCAGCTCCTGAAGCGGCGAAAAAGGTGTACAAGGAGGACTCCCCAGCAAGAGTTCTGGGTCATCTGCATGAAGTTCACTCCACATTCGTTGCAAGTCTTTGGTCATTCTGAGGTTGTAGCCGGTTTTGAGGTCATAAGCGCCTCCGGCTTTCAAGTGCTGCCGCTTGGCCTCCGTCGTAACACGGGGAGGGCTGTATATCTCACTCACGTCCACAGAAAAACATGCTGAAGCCACATCCTTCAAAGCCTTTCTCAACTTGGTCTTGAGACTTTTTGCCATGGAAACCTCTCTCCTCCGGACATGTGTCCTCCATGACTGCCCTGGCAGTCTGCTGAAAAAGAACATAGCATTCCGGCTCATACTCAAGGTCATTGTCATTCTCAATCTCATAGAAGTTCGCGCCATCTTTGACGCACACACGACTCACAGCAAAATGCGGAGTCTGTCTCAAGGACGCCACCCTTTCCATCATTGACGCACCTTCTAACTTCATCCATGTGCCCTGGGCTTCTCCAGGAAATGCATTCTCTTCCATCTCATCCTCAGAGATCAACTGGTCTGGCTGGTTCTTGGATTCTTGGCCCTGTCTGGACCCCTCATTGGAGAATCCCGGCACTCCTCCAACACTTGATCCAGCGCCTGCACCTCGGTCACATTCTCCCATCGCCTCAGAGCGTAGGCATGCATCTCGCTGTCGTGATAGCCCTTGTTTTCCATGTATCGAGCTCCCATCGCCATGGCCCCGTACTCGCTCATCATGATCTCGGTGATGCGGTGATTCTTCACCGCATTCATCAGTTCCATTCGCAACTGACGCACTTCTGTCTGACTCATGGCGGCCACATTCTGCAAGGACTCGATCTGCTCGTTGTACATGGTTTGAACACGCTCTTGGGCTTGGATCTCTGCCTCCTGCTTGAAGATCTCGGCGGAACTCGCCGGCGTCGAAGGCGCGATCAGCGCCTTGGTTGCACTTCCTGTCATCTCCTTCTTGGTCTTCAGCCCTGCAAATTCCTTGGAAATCTTCCAACGGGCATTGCAATCCCAACACAGGATCCATGCCGCATGCTGGTTCTGCGAAGTTGAAAGCCTCTCCGCAGGGTGGGTGCATTCCGAAACCTTCTTCGGCGGCTCCACTTTGGACTTCTGAGGCGCGAGGGACTCTGCTCCGATGATTGCCGCGGCCAGCTGCTCTTGCGATGGCGGAGAAGACTGAACCCCCATCGATGCCGCTGGCAGCCATGAATTTACCGAGTCCTCGAGCCCAATCAAAGATTGAAGCATGTGCACCTTGTCCAGCATCTGTCGCCAGTGCGCAAGAGCTCTCTTGGGATTGCGCTGCACAACTCTGGGCTCCTCCACCAGCTGAAAGTCCGCACTTGGACGATTGAAGGCGTGGCGGAAGAGAGCAAGGCGATCGCGCGACATGGTAGGCAACTTTTTCAGGTCGTTGAACGTGGGTCAACATGACACATCCGGATTCTGAGCCATGACAGCGAAAATCGCTCTCTGTGTATCCGGCTTCTCTGGCTTCCGATGGCAAAGAAAAACCTCTTTCTCCAAAATCAAGTACATCCACTGCAACATGACCACTTGGAAGGCTATGCAACTCAACTGAACGTCCAAGACTCTTCAAGTGCATGCTGTCACAACTCAAATCTACAACTGCTTGAAGACCACGAAGGAGTTTGATAGGCAAAAGTAATGGAACATCTCCTTCGATGACTGAAACTTCTAAAACGCCACTGCAACCCGCCAAACCAAGTGGAAGTGCTGCCATGCCAACAACCTTTGCCTGACCTCCAACTCCATGTGCCTTGCAAACTTTGTCAATCCAAACTTCTTGAAGCCCACGAGCCCGCAACTGACCTTTTAACCGTTTCAGCGCTGCATCACCGACAAGTCCGTCTTGCGCCGCTGTGTCCACTATTCCCATCATTGGGTTCGTGGTCAAACCTACAAACATGCAATGCCTGTCTCCGCACTGCTCTAAGCTTGTGGCTCTGTTTGAACCCTGGCACACATCAAAAACTAACTTACCAGCTCTCAAAAGATCTGGCTCTCGCTCATCCTTTGAGTCACAAACATTAGACTCAACCCCAAAATTTTCACCAAACCCTTTGGTGTTCAAAAGAGTGTGTTTTCCCCTACACTCAACTAAACAAAAATCTTTTGACGATGTCGCTCCTGAAGCAGCATCCGTGGAGACATACCAACTTTGGCCACCACTGGTAGAAGGCGGACTGCTGGAAGCCCCTTTTGAAGATGCCGCAGCCGCGCTCCAAGCCTTGCCACGGGAATCCTCCGAGTTCTTGCATTCCTTCGCCCAGTGTCCCACATTGCCACACTTCGCACAACGGGTTCGAAGTTTGAGTTGTTCTATGTGGATGCGCTTCTTGTCCTTGACAAAGTCTTGCCAAGGTGAGCCTCGCTCCTTGCCCTTGCCCTTCTGAGGGTTGTAGTATTGGCGACCTTTCTGACGACCCTGTATGGCCTTTCTCACCTCCTGGTAGGTCGCCAAAACCATCTGCACTTCAGATTCATCATAGATCCTGTTCTCATCATGTTCAGAAAGGTACACATACTGCTCTTCCATCGCCTCACCCTCATCAAGGACATAGGCCTCGTTCTCGATGTAGTCCCCTGAAAACTGCATCGACTCGCTTGCATCATCATCTTCCTGCATATATGCCACTGAAGACTTGCCCTTTGATTCCAGCACCACTTTGTCGAGCTTCCGCAAGCATGAGACCACCGTGCCTTTGTCATACTTGCCCTGAGCCCATGCACCAAAGCGCAACTCCTGATTTTCCGTCAGAGCAGCCTGCCTGAACATCACATAGCCGACAGCCTGTTCTGGCAGCTTGACCCCTTCTTTTTCTAAAAGGTGGAACGCCTGCTCTGACCTGATCAAGTATTCTTGAATGCTCTCTTTGTGGGACCTAGGGTTTCCATAGATCGCCCTCTCAAAGGCCCGGGGCAACGAAACCTCTAAGTGAGGTGCAAAGTGTTTTTCCAAACATCCAAGAATGTTTTCCACTCCTTTGGTGCTGGTGATTTCTTCAAATTCCAGACTATCGGCAGCAGCCCTTGCAACCCCCGTCAAACTCCTCAAAAGCCTGACGCCTCGCTTCTTCTCTTCTACTTCTGATTCAAACTCCCAAAGTCTCACATTCTTCTTGTATACAGCGAACTGCAGCGAAGGCTCTGCACCGTCCCAAGACGGAGGGTTGGGCTCTCTGCCCTGGAAAGAGGTGGTCACCCCTGGATCCGAGCTCATGGCTCCGCTGCCACTGAGAACAAGTCTCAATGGCAGCTGAAGATGCACGCAGCGATTTTGCGGGGACCGCGAGGCTCACCTGGCCTACCATCTGTGCCTAAAAAGGCTGAGAAGTAAATAAAGGTGAATGGCTCTGCACTCATGAATGGGGTTGCTTTGGTCAACACAGCTGTCCGTTTCACACAAGTATATAATGTAATATGCTCTAATCTCACATGCAAATCATATACGCACTATACACATCTATACGCTGGTGTTTGTTGTTGTAAATAGTGCCCGCAAAGTCTTTGGCTACAAAGACTGCGGTTCTATTGGACGCTCAACTCGCAGTATAAATCTGATCGCACTGTGCGAAGGGATGTCGTAGTCTGGAGGCAGAAACAGATCGCTGAGCTGAGATGGCTTCCGCAACAACAATGTGAAGAATGCCGTCCTTACCTCGTCAAGGTGTAGCCAAGCCTTTGCAGTGCAAATGCTAGGCTAGCAAATGCCAGCTGGCAATTGGCGACTCGTTTCACTTGTAATTAATCATCAAGAGTGCATAGAGCACAATGGTGGACGAAGGTCTTTTAATTCAATGTCATGTATCGAATACTTGGAATTCAACTTGATGCCATTCGTCATACACATCAACGACTGGGACACAGAAATCGAAAAACATTAAAGGAAAATTAGCTGGTTGCATGTCAACACCAGTTGGCTGAAAGAGAGAGGTCTTCAAGTAGACTGTAGACTGAATGAAACATAACAACCTCAAACCCGGACGGATCCCGGACGGATAGGTGTCAACACTGTCAACATGCCTAGACTACCTCTGAGTAAAAAATAGTCCCCGCCTCATCAGTGATCGCGCCAAGGGAATCTCCACAAGCCCTGCAAGTCACTTGCGCTTGCAGGACTTGATCGTGTCCATTTGTTCGCCCATTCATCACTTCTTCATCACATTGTCATGACACTATCATGACTTTCTGCAACTTTGCATCATGACAACAAGCGCCTTTTGATCATCTCCAAAGAGGCTTCCAGCTCCTTTCTCGACAGCTTCCCAGACCCGTCGGCATCGCTCCAATCCTGAGCCATTCGTGAATGCATTGCAGAAAGTCTCCCATCATTTGAAGACTTGCAGCAACACCGGTGCGTCATGCCGTCAATCCATCAGAACCTGACGAAGACCACTCTCAAAGTCAACGGTTCAGCTTCCACGTCCTGCTGATAGGCTGACTTCTGACGAAGCAGAAAGGGATAGAAAGGGAACAAAGAATGGAACAAAGATCTGGCGGAACTGAGGGCCGAGGAAAAAAGGAGTCCTTGGTCATTGAGCAAGCAATCGCATAGTCCTTGCCAGGAGCAGGGTGAAATCCCACTCCGTCAGCATGCTGGAAGATGCTGAAAGTATGAAAAGTGCCTGCTGATACCTATCAAAAGGCTCGATACGAGTAGTTCTTATTGCGGCTTAGAAAGGGTCTCAAGTGGTGGCAAGTTCCCGCATAAGCCTCTTTTCCCTTCGGTGCCTTTGCTTTTATAATCTTGGGTTGGGCCACTTCCCAACCGTCATCCGCATCAGATTTCAGATTGAAGAGTTCCTGCTCTCGTTCTTTTATTGCACCTCTGAGGGTTTGCTCATCTGAGTCTTGAAGCTTCAAGAAATGGACAGCTCGAGCAGCAAGTACTTCAGCTTCCAAATGTTTCAGTCGAGCCACCAAGTCCTCATGCACTTGTTTGGTATTCGCAGTCAGACCTGCACTGACATCTCTTTGTTCAAATTCTCTGACCAAACCTGTCAGAGTATGAAACTCGGGAAGTTGTTCCCACTTGTCGATACCGTTGCTTTCCACAGGCTTGTGGCCATTCCCACATGCCAAAGTGATATGTGGAACCTGATTCACGGATGGGCAACCTATGACTCCGAGTGCCATAACACCTCTGCCTTTGCCAATCGAGACTACTTTCAGTGTTCCCAGATCTTTGGCTTTCAGCTTGCGAATGGACGACTGCAAATCGTCTGATACAGAATTCCCATTCGACCGCGCCTCGGTGAGACTGCCCAAGCAAATGGTCATATGATGGGCGTAGATGGTCCAACCACTGGGAATCTCGTCTCCAAACTCATTTTGTAAGAGTCTGCAGCTTTTGCTGTCAAGTTCCAGCGCAGAAAAAACAGGTACACCACCAGATTTCTCAGGTTCGGATGTTGGGCTCGAGACGTGACTGGCACCTGCCTGAGGAGAAGTAGGAGACGAAGCCTCAGGCATCTTGGCCATCTTGAAAACAGAAAGTCTTTCTGATCCATTTTGCTGTAAAATGCGACATTCAAAGCCCAAAGAACTTGCTGTTTGGCAAATGACTCGACATATCGCAGCTGGCGATGTCGGGAATGAAACAAACTCATCAGAGGACTTGGAAAACTCCTCTAAAATCGCGGAGACTTCTTCCGGTCTTATGGAGTCATCAACGCTATCACTTCCTTCCTCTCTCCGCTTCAGGAAAGCATCGTATCCGAGCTTACTCAAGTCCGACCAGGATTCCAGTTCTGAAACCATCGTTTGCTGTGTGTACATTTGCACAAAGCCTCGAAGTGACAGGCCTGAACTCTTGGGTCCATTGGGTCCATCAAGCCATTCAAACATAGACTTCATCTCAGACAATTCTTGAGCAGTAAATTCATGTCCATCCTTATTTGCTGCACGGCTGAAAGCTTTCAGCTCTTCCTCTGACAAGAGCTTGTCTTTGTCGACATCAAAGCGGGAGAAAATTTCCACCAAGCATTGTTTGAAGGGCGCGGTCAACTGCCCATCTTTGAGAAGCGCTTCGAGCTTGGGTGTCCCATCGACAGGCTTTTCGCTTTTGACGGCCTGTCGTTTGGCAGCAGGTTTCTTTTTGCCCATGGCAATCAAAGGCTGCCGAGCTGGGTCATCGAAAGAACAAATGACCAACTGACCAAAGGTAGAGTCCAAGGAGAGGGGTGTCAACGGTGGCAATGATTATACCTAGTATAACTAGACCAGGAATTCACAAAAAATTACCAGGAACTTACCTGTTCCTCCACTTCAAATTCCCGTAACGATCAAAAATAGTGTGCTGCATTCATGTCTCTGTGCACTGAGTGTAAAGCCGAATGCTGCAGCAGGGAGTTTCAAACAAAGGATGACAAAGGATGTCAATTGGATGCCATTCATGCCATTGCATAGAATGTCAGCCCAGGCAGAACGGATAGTCCTCATCCAAAGGGTGGGATAGTTCCTCCGGCCATTCGGGAACGAATCGATGTCTACCGAGGTCCAAATCAGCAACAGCACCGTCGGTTTGTGGTGCCTCCAAGTGTGCTTTGCTGCGGTCCCTGCACTTGGACCCTACTTTGCAAGCCTCAGGAACTCAAAGGAACTCAAAGGAACTCGAAAAAACTCAAAGCCGCAAGGAAGTGGATGAAGTACCATTCTTCGACTCAAATCTGCCGTTGCACTGCCATTTTCCAACTCATGGCCTTGCGAGAGTTGGTAGGAGGGGGTGCAGCACCGCCACAAGTTGGGTCGTGGATGCCCCTGCCCTGGTTTCAGGTCGAACAAGAACACGCAGAATCAGTTTTATGATGGTTTATGTTTTGTCGTCATCCTGCTATATGGGTCCTGGCCTTGTTTACCGCACACGTCCTGCACAGATGACGCAAACGCAACGAAAGTTGAAGATAAATCGCTAAAGGAGATAGAGTCAATAGAGATTCCACCGGTTGTTCTGGAGGAAAGGAATGATCCTTGGCCTTGACCTTGCAAAAAGTTGCAAATGGGTGTTGGACCTAGAAAGTCTAGTGTCTTGTTTCCTGAGAACCTTGACTGGCGCAGCCAATTTCGAGACAGATGCTCTAAAAGTATCTGGCACATTCTAGAACCGTCTAAACATCTCAATGAATCCTTCCGGTGGCCTGCAACATGTGTCGAAATTGTTCCCACGCTTGGTTTTCCCTGGCTGGACAGCCCTCAGTTCCATCATAGCAGTTCCACGATTGCAAGACAGTTCAAATGCAGACTAAATCTAAATGCAACCAAGCAGCTTTCCACAAGCAAATTTACAAAGGGGAACCTGAAAGGGAGAGACCGCAGAGGTTCATGCCAATCTCTGCATTGCTCAGAGCCGCAGCTCCCTGCTTTGGGCCCCAAACGGTTTGTTTTTCATGACAACTCTACTGTAGCATACAATCTTCAAGTGGATAGATCAAGATTTGACGCCACATCAGACAGATCTGACTTTCACATGTGTTATGAGTCAAAAGTGGAAGCCAAGTGGGAGGCAAGTGGAGAACAAGAAGGCAGAAGCAGGATGTGCAGAAGATCATGTTTCCTTATGTTTCCAAACGAATGCATCCGAGCTGCATTCGTTGGAAAGTCCCCCTCAGGTTCCCCTTCCTGTACAGCCAGTGATTTTGGAGCGCTTCGACAAATTCACACTGCATAATCTGCAAACTCCTGCGGACCTAGGAACCAAAAATGCTACCAAGAATCGCTTTCCACTCTGCCCATGACGACTGGCAAAAGAGGCGATTCGGGACGATCCAAACAAAAGAAACAAAAGAAACAAATTTAAGTCTTCTGATGTCTTCTTGATGTCTTCTGTCTTCTGATGTCTTCTGTCTGCTGTCTGCTTTCGCTCCTTCGTCGTCTCCTTCAGCAGCTGCCACTCCCTGGCAAGCCTCGTGAAACAGTCAGGATATCTCAGGCACACAAGACGTCGTTGCAGGTCCTCACAAGTCGTCACAAGTCGTCACAAGTCATCATGCCGTGCCAAGGCCAAGGAACGCCCATGGTTTCCAGACGTGGGCAGGATAGGCTTGCCCGCTATGGTACCAAAGTCTGTCTCCGAATTGAGCCAAACAAATCCAAACATGTTAAAATTCTCACTGCTTGCAAAGGTTGAAACGGAGATGCAGTGAATAAAGCCTTCGGCTTGCCGAGGGTGTCAGGAGAACCACGTGGCATCAACTCCACCATATTTCAAATGACCAGCCACCGGAGAACAAACTACTGGAGCTATGAGCATATTGCTCACCAAAGAATAAGTTCCTAGCTACTGTCCTAGCTACTGGGAACAGAGATGCTAACAGATTCGTCAGACATCCAGGTTTTTAGAGGCCCTGCCACTGGGGCTGCTCATATGATCATCCATAATATCTTTCTGGTGCTTCATCAAGCCTTCCACCCAGTCTGGTGGCAGGACTGTCCAGTTCTGCCTCCCGATTCGTATCACCGGGGCAGTCCGGCATCCAAAACAATCATCAGTGGGTCAGATGCAGCGGGCCAGTCCTGTCATCGAGATGGCTATGCCATGCGCAGCAAATGTCCTTGCTTGCAGGATCCTCCACCAACACCTTGCACCCTACAACTACAGTACACCGCAGTGATGCTTCCCAATAGAACTGTGTGGTTGAGCAGAACTCTTGGTTGAAAAAGAAGGTGGTGAGACCATTAAAGCAAGGAAAGAAAGCAAGACCCTCAAACAACATGGGAGATAATAGCGTTCTGACTCCGTGCCTCAAGGGCACTGAACTTTCATTAGCCACTAGTTTGCACCTGAATAAATCCAGAGCTTTCAAAAAGGCAAGCCAAAGTCGAGACAAACGAGTTCTTGAAATATTACTTCGGTGGTGGATGGCTTTCTTTGCTATTCAAATTGATACAGTAACAATTTTGTCTGTCTTGCGAGCCACCCTCCAAACACCATCGATATATTCCAGAAGTTCAACCGCTCGAGTGTGTACTCCTACCTTTTCCTTGTCATCTGATGTCATCTAGATGTGTTGGGTGCATCCACAGCTCGAGTTTGGGACTTCATCGATTCTGGCTGTGGAGCTAGGACTCGTATCCCCAACCTCCTGGAACCAGGAAGAATCAGGAAGAATCAGGAAGACAAAAGGGATCAAAAACATCCCGAGAAACATGTGTTCACTCTCTCTCTCTCTCATCTCCCAGTCTCTGTCTCTCCCTTCCCCTCTCACTTATTGAATCACATCATTCCAAGGCCCATCCTGATAACAATGCAGTTAGCATCTGTGAACGGCTTGGGACACATATGGAAGCAGCATTGTGAAAGTATCCTCCTTGAGCAGTAAAACCAGTCATGTGATGGTACCTGCATCAGAATCAACTTGACACTGCACCAGAGTCACATACGAAGACGAGGGAGCACTGGTGGGCACTCAAGGCGTGTCGAGCCTGCAGCGATAGAGAGATTGGTTTTGTACAGTTTTGTAATCCATTTGTTGCTTGAAGACATTGAGAAGGGCAAGAGAAATTGAGATTCGCACTTGAGCCTTTTGCTCGTCCTCTTCCTTGAAGACAAATGTAGCCACAAGTGACACCTCAGCCATGACATGAGTACTCAATAAGACATGTCATATGAGTCTTTAGTCGCAAGTGCCTCTTCCCTGAATATGTGAGGTTCCTAAGTCCAAGACATGATCAGAGGGGCGATTGCTGGAAGGCAGGGCATGCTCCTGTAGTCTCTCTGCAGAAACTGTTTTTTTAGGGCGGTTCCCAGACATGATCAAATTCCGTGGGTTCTGTCCTTCTTCAATTCGCCCTCTTCATCCACTTGCGTAACTGCCACCACATGCAGTGCCTCGCCAATGAAATAAAACCAAGAACCGATCAGCATCGTTAACGGACTTTCACAGTAACTGATCTGTAAGCAGCCTCTGGTGAAAACCAAATGTAGTCCAGCGTGCCCTTGAAGTCCTGGGTCACTCTCGCTTGCCGCTGAAGTCCACCAAGAAAAGAAGAACCCCAACTGACACCTGTGACACCTGTGACACCTGTGACACCTGTGACACCAGCCACAAGTCCTCCGTGTAATTGGTAAATTTCGCCTCCGCTCCTGGGCATTGGAAATCGGGAGATTGCTTGAATCTGAGGGTCAATCCGAGGGTCCCTGCCAGTGCACTTTGCGTATGCCGTGGTCAAAGCAAGATCATGCCGCATCTGGAGCCTAAACCTCAAAAGAAGGCATACAATCAGCGCAAAATGCCACAAGACGGTGCTTGGAATGCCCTTCCATGTGCGTGCCATTCCTGCCTGCTCAGCAGTCCTGATGGATCGTGGCGAAGATCCTGCAAACAGGTCCCTCATTGGTCCCCCATTTGCCGCTCATTGGTCCCTACTTCAGCGACTTCGAAAGCTGTCGAGAAATCGGACAATGCCTCGTGACCATCTGGGACGTATGCGTTCTTCAGAAAGTCATAAACCTTGACCATGTGCTTTTTTTGGTTGGGGGAAAACCATGCGTGACACGGTCTCTGCTGTCTCACTCCCAGGTTCACTATGATCACTATGTACCTACTATGATCCTATAGGTGTCTGACAGCTGAGTCAGGAGTAGAGTTAAAGTCGCCAGCAAGCAGAAGTGGCCTGACCGAGGCGCTGCAGCTAGCGGCCAGCCGCACTCAGAGACGGATTCCATTCGTACTCAAATATATTATATACATTTATATTATATATTATATGTTATTATATTATAATATAATTAATATATATATATATTATTTTATAATATAGATTATCTCACAATATAATATATTATATCATATATTATATAATTATATTATATACATATTCAATTTCTTTTCAAGCCTTGTTATATCTGTTACCTGTTCATAGTTTTTTAGAACTTTTCGCGGGTGCATTTTGCACCGATATGGTCATTTGTCTTTTTGCTGTCCCATATCGTCCGTCCCATCTCCCTTCAAGTCAGCAAAATGATGCCAGCAGGGCAATGTATGCCAGTTCATCTTCCGAAGGGAATTCACCAGCAAGTAGGACTGGCAGTCGAGCGCGCTGAAACTCAAACACTGCAGAACTCCAGGAAATATGTTAATATGATTTATATATATATATTATATTATATATAATATGTCTACCTGCCGCTTTCACTTCTCCTCAAGATAGGATCAGGGGGTTCTCCAGAAAGGCCAGCCCGTGGCTACCAAGGTCAAATTGGTCTGAGTACGACAGCAACCCACACCCAGTACCACTCGAGTTTCGGGGTTTGATGCAAAGCCTGCCACAGCTTCACATCAGAAGAGCTTGGGTCGCAAAGAATGTGGGTATTGACCTTGGTAATTCTTGGTGATTTTGACTGAAACATCTGAAACAACTTTGTTTTGGCATGTGGGTCTGCTGGAAACTCCTCCAGTGTCATCTGTGGGCGGCACCACGACCAGGCAGTGACCGCCGTTTTCGCCAGCCTGCTGGAATCCCCACTGCTACAGCGAAGTTCTAAAAACACCAGAACTTTCATGAACTTTCATCCTCAGGTGCTCAGGTCCTCAGTCCTTGCCTGACCACTATTTGGAGAAGCCTTGATTTGCAAGTCTTCCAAGACGACAACAAGAGCAATGTTGCCTGAGGAACGGAGCAATTGTGTATGTCTTGGAGGGTGGATATATGGAGCACAAGTGTCACAGAAGATACAAAATGACTGTACATCACACGTATCATGTCTACAGTCCATTCATGCCTCCAGTATAAGTGTTTTAGTATGTTTTAGTATATCGTTCTCTTTGGCATCAACAAAGCATTCTGCGAAGCATTTAATCAGTCCCGTCCTTTGGACAGCCGCTGAAGACCTCAGTGATTGACCAATTGACCCGCACGGACCAGCTGTGTAGTTTGAGAGTCGACAGCCTGGACCCACTGGGCCTTAGAAGCTGACATCGATCGTTCTCGAACTCCAAGCCGGCACCTCGAATCTCGGTAGAAGTCTCTTTGTCGTAGTCGATCACCTGCACCAAAGTAACATAAAGTAACCAGGACTGAAACTGAAGCGACTGAAGCTACAAATGCAACTCCTTCAAGACCGCTTCGGCTGTGAAAGGGTGGCAGCACCTGCTTCTCAACGCGACGGAATCGGGTAGTCTTGTAGAAAGTAGCACAGCCTTAGACCACCACAAGGTCTAACACTTAGTCTAACAGAGTTCACTGCGCTTCAGGCTTTTGTCACTGTTGCTAAGAGAAGTTCTTCCCAGGGCTTATGTCAGCTGAAAGCAAATACAAGGAGCCTTCTGCTGTGTACTTACCACGGTGGAAGATTGGATCCTGCGCAATCTGCGCAAGGCTTAAATCTGCCAAAGTGATTCAAAATGTCCGGCACGTTTGTCAAAATTTGTCAAAGCCCGCAAAGAGAAGCTCTTCGCTCTGCGGTCCCGCTTCTTCTGCTGAAAGACACCTTCATAGCCTGCCTCATGCAGCTGGGGCCTGCACTACATGAGCAAAAATTGTGCTCAGAAATGTTCAGAAACACACACGAAATCAGTTTTTAGAAAGTTCCTGATCTTCCGCCGCCAAGTCAGATTTCTTGGCCTGAACCATTCGTCGAATGCATCTTTCTGAACCTTCGGACTGGCTGCGATTGCACTTTAGTGCTGTGAAGCCGTGACATCTGCAAGCTCGGCGGCTTCCCCAGCCCTGCGCCTCTTGAAGGGTGATGATATCAACAGCCATTGACTTCAGCTCCTGCAACCCAACCCGACCATCGCAGATTGTGAATGACCAGCTGAGAACCGGGACAACTTGCAAAGCTGAACTGTCCTTCATGATCAAATGTTTCCTCCATGTCCAATTGAGAGCCCACTTTTCACAGTAAGGATACACCTCCAAAGAAAATGCATCTTCAAGCATGGCATTGCAAAAAAGGGAGTTTGAAAGCCAGCAATGACAATTGTGGCTCTTGCTGATTCATTTGCGTAGAGGTCCGCCAGAACCTGAGTGCAATGCACCTCTGACACCGACAAGAAAATCTCAGCAATGACCACTTGTAGTGCTTGAAATCCTCAAAGATTCTTAAGGGAATGGCATTCCAGTTCATCACTTTGAACTGCTTGGTAAGCCATTCGGCCTGAGCGAAGGATAGAAAGTCAGAAAATACTCCAAATCGCCCACCAAGTGTACCCATAAATATAGGAAATAAATATAAATGATATCAAGTAAATTTCATCCAAATTCCTGAGACGTGGACGCCATTCAACAATGATGTACCATCGTAGGTCGCCGCATTCTTGTTCATCAGTGTCCGACGGCAGCGTGCCTTGCAGTGCCGCTCTTGGCATGAAATGAAGCATAAAGGGGCCACGGAAGTCGCTCATCTAGGTAAATAATAGAAACATGTGCGAAAATATGCCAACATATTTCATATATAAATAAAGCTAAAACAAATTCTTGGTTGTCAACTTTGCAAACGCATGAACTTGCCACTAACTGCTCAATCCCAACCGCTACTAATGACCGATGAGTTTGCCTCTTGCGGTGTCGGGATGACTGTCCCGGTGGTAATGGTCATGCCACCTTTGCTGGACTTTGAACCGCCCTGGCAGAGATCACGCATCTTGCGCCTTAAGAAACCACAATTGCACAAAAAAAGGAAAACATGTAAAAGCAACGATTAGGCGCAGTCACCACCTTGCAGCTCTTGTGCTAACGCGCCAAAGCTACAAACAGCTGTTAGACGCTACAAACAGCGGTTAGACACTTGGCAGAGCAAACAATAAGTTTCACAATCCCGAAAGGGTAGCAGCAAGATTCCCTATGCCCTACAAGACAAAATGTTTGTAGAACACGCCCACGAGCTAAATGGAATTGTGTCAAAAAAACATCCGGAGCCTTGATTGTGTTTTGCCTCTTGCCAGTTTCTGCAAAGCTTGACGTTTGATGACAGATTCAACCGCAGAGTCTTCAAAGCTTGACGTTTGGTCATGACTTCAACCATGCCACGAATTGTGGCTCAAGACTCGTGAAAAAAGGGCGCAGTGCATTTTGCTGTGCATTTTGCATTCCCATGTCATTTGCTTTGCACTGAGCTGCACAAATCGAGAAGTGACAAATCGAGAAGTGTAAGCGAAAGCAATTTTGAGAACAAGAATAAGAACGGCCGATTTGATTTTGAAAGAAGTTTGAATAGAAGTTGGAGTGAGTAGATAAGAGAAGGAAAAGGAGAAAGAAAAGGAGAATTGAAGCAGAAGGAGACACGCACAAATCAAGAAATGCCGATTGATCAGCCGAGTGATTTTCCGAGAGAAGCATTACGATTGCACCATGCCAACCTTCCTGCTCCAACTCATTTCTCTCCTGTTCCTGACACACCCGATTTTCAGGTCATGAGCCCAAACACTGGCTCTACCACTTCCGGCTTACCTCCAGTCCCACCTTTTCCAATGCACTTGCGAAGGGTGGAGATGTCAGAAGTTACAGTGGCTCCTGAGTTGCTACAGCAGCTAGCACACCTTGCGAATGCAGCCTCTGAACCAATGATGGTGGACGAAGGGGTAGAGATGTCAGCGGCTATCCGCGAGATAGCTTCCCAAGTCAAAGGTCGAACTGAGATTCTTGCTGGTGCTGTACAAAGTGTGGCCACAAGCACAGATGTTGGAGCAGCAGCTCACAGAAGGCATCCAAAGAGAACAAGCACTAGCTGAAAGACTTCAGGTATACTTCAAGTCACAAGAAGACCGTCAAAAGAGCTTGGAGCATACTCTGGACAGGATGGGAACGGCTATGGCATCAATGCAGCAAGCAATGACAGCGATGCAGGCCTCCCTGGATGAACACAGAACAGCCATGAAAGACATGGCAGTCAGCGCGCGGAGCGCCAATGAACATGCTGAATTGCGTTTCAGCACGCTGGAAGACCGGCACCAAGCAGCGATGGCCAGAATGAACTACCTGGATCATCGCATTATGCAGACTGCAAACTCTCAGCAGGGGCAAGTGGAAACAAGCTACTTGTCGCCTACTACAAAACCTGCTCAGCCAGAGCACTTTCTTTTGACACCTTCAAAAGATGAACAGTGGCAAAATGATGACGATGATGACAAAGCATGGTGGGAGTGTGAAGATCCTGCTGGCTTTAAGCCGCCTGGCTTGGCCACGTCTCAGCAGCGCAAGCAGGCAGAGCCTGCGCGGTCTTCAGCGCCCTTGATCCAACAAACTGTCGACGATGGCGTAGACTACAAAAGGGATGGCGTGTGGAAACTGCTGAAAGACGTGCCCAAGCTTGAGATTGCTCCTGGGGAATCCTGGGAAAGAGCACTCCAACTTAGCGTGTGGAAAGCTGAATTTCTGGCAATTGCACATGCAGTTGGTCAGAGGTGGGCTCTTTTCTTGCAAGAGAAATTTCAGCAGGCAGAAAATGTATATGAGCAAAGGCAGATGGGAAAGCTTTCAACGTATGAGTACCTGGATGAAGGCATGTGGTCTGCATCCACATGCACTGGGCATCTCTCCTCTGACTTTGAGAGCCGGTTTTGCATTGTCCTGATGAGGACATTGCCAGAAGAAGTGAAACGTCCCGTTTTTGAATACTCAACCCGGGCCAAGGTGACCAGCCAGAAGCTGCTAGTCTCTTTGTTGGAAGTGTTGAACCCTGGTGGCAAGGAGGAAGTGAAGTCTTTGCAGCAGTGGGTTCGTTCGCCGCCCACTTCCCAGACCTTTGATGAGGCCTTCAAAGTGTTGCGGCGGTGGCAACTGGCGGTGTCGCGCCTTTCCACTCTTGGCTTGCCGCCCCTTTCACCGCATGAGAAGTTGTCAGCCATGGATGGCATTCTCCAGAAGCTTGAAAGAAAGTCTGAGGTTTTGAGATTCAAGTTGCAGGCTCTCCGCATGGCACCAGAGATCCGCAGGCCGCAAGATGCGGCAGTTCAGAGTATGTTGGCACAAGTAGAAGAAGAAGTTCGAATCCTCCAGGCAGATGAGCGTACAAAGTTCAACAGGCAAGGAACCTTGGAAACAGTGTTCCGAGCAGAGGCCAAAGCTGCAGCAAAGCCAGCAGCACCCAGTTTCTGTCAGCTTTTTGCACGTGGAAACTGCAAGAAGGGCGACCAGTGTGCATTCTCTCATTTGTCTCCTTGCAGACTCTATGCGCTTGGCAGCTGCAGGCACGGGGATGCATGCAAGTACCCCCATGTGACACCAAAAGCAGCCCCAAAGCCAAAGTTGGCCCCAAAGGCTTTTCCCAAAAGGAGCAGCGAGACCAAGCCAAAGCAGGCTGCTGAGTCCAATCCAAAGGCCGCTGCAGCCGAGAACGCTGGAGATAGCCAATCTCGTGCTTCTTCGGTTCGGTCCTTGGTGATGGCAGCGACCACTCAGAGTTCAGCGTGCAAGGTTTCTGATGAGGAGAAGCCGCTGGTCCCCATTGACTCTGGCGCAAATGAAGTGATCAGACCATATCGCCCTGAGCTCCAAAGACAGATGAAGAACATGTCCAGCACACAGGTCGCACTTGCAAATGGCCAAGCGGTATCGGCTCACAGAACCAGGGAAGGTGAGCTGGTCTTACCAGCTTCTGGACAAACATGTGCAGAATGGATTGTGCCTCTAGAGCGGCTCACAGTGGGCCTTCATTGCAAGTTTTGTTGGGATGGCAAAAGTGGAAGCCCAGTCCTGCAAGTCCCCCAAGAGAACGGACAGATCCGCGAAGTCGATGTTTTGGTCAAGAACCGTTTGCCTTACCTCAGCTGGACAGATTTCCAGCCCTTAAGGAGGAGGCTGGCTAAGCTTTGGAAAGGGAAGCCTACTTCATGCCAAGCAGCTAATCTGCATGAGCCACACGCTGAGCACCCAGGTCCTTTGCCGAGCTCCTCTACGTCAGAGCAGAGGGCTCCTAGTCCTACTGCTTCTCCCGGTCGGGGACCTGCGGTGTGCAGCTCAGATGGTTTTTCCATTTCTTCCAAAGAGAGATCTGACTTGGAAGAGATGCATGCCTTTGGAAAGAAGTTGCTTGCACTTGGCTTCCCTGTCCCCGAAACAGGCATCCAAGAAGAGGGTGCGTCTTCCAGTCAGTGCAGTACCTGCAAGGCTGCAGTTTCACCTGCTGCCATTGACTTGGATGACGGGACAGATCTGGAAGATGGGACGTTGCCCGATGATGTTCCAACACCAGAACAAGAAGCCTTGAAGCAGCTCAGGGCTCGTTGTGAGCAAGGGCTGTACGACAAGCAGTGTGAAACTTGTCTGAAGTCAAAAGGGTACAGAAGACCCCACCGCAGACTGGCAGCCGAAAGCATTTCTAACGGAGTGCTGTCAATGGACTTGTCAGGTCCACACCCTGTCAGTGTGGATGGTCACCGTTACATGCTTGTCACAGCCCTGAGGCTTTCCAATGGCACCGTGCTACCCTTTCTTCGAACTTTGCCGAACAAGGAGTCTGCCACTGTACTCCAAGCATTGCTTTCCATCATGGCTCAAATATCATCCATGACTGGAGGCATAGCAGTGTACTTCCGAGTACATTCTCAGATTGCGGGGGAGAGTTCACTGCCAACAGAATGGTAGAACAGATTCATGCATTAGGTCTCTGGAAGACGACCACTGCATCGCACTCGCCTGAAGCAAATGGCGTTGCAGAACGGATGGTGCAGAAAGTCAAAGATGACGCCACACGCTGTCTGTTGCATGGAAGTTTGCCTTTGGTTTTTTGGCCTTTTGCTGCAAGACATGGAGTGTTCATAGCTCGACAGCGAGCCCTCGGATTGCCCATTCCAGCTGCTCTGCCCAAAGTGGGCCAGAAAGTTTTGGTGAGGAAAGTAGCTGCTGACAATTTCACCAGCAGATTGGACGAAGCAGTTTTCCTTTGCGAAGATGAAACTATCCCCAATGGCGCCCTTGTCCTGATGAAGCGCCCGTCAGGCGAACGTGGTCAGATTGTCAAGACCCGCATGCCCTTGGTTGCGCCTACTGCTGCAAAAACATGGCGGCTTGAAAGCAAGGATGACCAAAGGGCGTGGGTGTCAAACACAGGAGAGCTCTGCTGGGATGAACCAGCAGATGGGCAGCCACAGCTGACTTTTGAAGAAAGAACAGCTGGTCCAGACCTTAGCGCTGGGGACGTTCTTGAACTGGTCAAGAAACAGATGGGCAACACTGAGCCATCCTGGACTGATTTCTGCAAATTTGGTCATGGCTACCTCCTGTCTTTAGACCATGGCGAGCCAAAGTTCGCCTGCAAGGCTGTCAAGGCCAACGACAGTTCAAGTCACATGTCCAACCAAGATGAGAGGATCCGTTACCATGTTCTCTCCTTTGATTTGGAAGAAGATATGAATCAGACAGAGGCACAAAGCCGAGATATTGTCACCTCAGCTGAAGCAGTTCCCCAATCAGTTTTGTGGAGCGATGACACTTCTGAGGAGGAGAGAGCCAAGTGGATCAATGGACTTCAGGCAGAGCTGGACAACATGATGGAAAAACAAGTTCTTCGCGAAGTCACACGTGAAGAAGCAAAGGACTTCTTTGGCTTGACGTCCACGTCAGAACTGCCAATTCCTGTTCCAAGCAAGTTGGTGCTTACCCGGAAGCCAATGATGGACCCTGCTCCAAGTGAAGCTTCGGCATCAATCGCTTCTGCAGTAGCTCACAGCTCATGGAAGGCCAAGGTGAGGTTGGTGGCTTGTGGAAATTACCAAGCAGATACACAGCCTCATATGCTTGAGAACTCTTCTGCAAACCCATCACAGGAAATTGTGCGCCTCCTGATCTCCATGTTGGTGAGGCACCCAGAATGGGTTGCACTGGTGTTGGATATTGCTTGCGCCTTCCTGAATGCTGAGCTCGGTGATGACAAAGTTTTGATTCGGCCCCCTCCATCACTGGTCCGCATGGGCCTTATAGCCCCACATGTGCTGTGGCTTGCTTTGCGTGCAATCTATGGTTTGCGAAAAGCGCCGAAATTATGGGAAGAAGAAAGAAATCGAATGTTGGACCACCGTGTTGTCAACACTTCCATTGGCAGTGTTGTAATGCAGCCTCTAGAGTCTGGCGCATGGCTTCTGCAGGCAGATGGAGAATGTGTTGGGCTTTTCATGATGTATGTGGATGATGGCTTGCTGGTTGGACCTCGTGAAGTACTGGTATCCTTAGGAGCTGAGTTGAAAACATTGTGGGATTTGAAGTGTCAAGGTTTCTTGGCCAGCCACGCGCTTGGTAGCGAATCAGTCGTCCCAGTTGGTGACGAGAGCGTCCCTGTCCAGCAAGAGCTGAACTTTTTGGGAGTCAAGATCCGCAGGTGTCCCGACAATGGTGTACTTTTACATCAAACGTCTTGGCTGATCCAAGAATTGAACAAGCGAGGCTGGCTTCACATGAAAGGCAGTCCCTCACTGCCTGCTGTTCCAGAAGGAACGTTGGAGCCAATGACCCGCGATCAGCAGTACACTGAGGTTTTGCGAAAAGCCCAGAGTGAAGTTGGGTGTTTGCAATGGCTTGCCTTGCGCAGTCGCCCAGACATCGCCGCCACGGTCGGCTCTGTGGCCTGCTTGTCAGCTATCCATCCCGGAGTTGCACTGAAGTTATGTCAAGGCATTGGCGCTATTTGAGCAGCACTCGAAACCATGGTGTCTTCTTTGCGCCTTGCTTCCCGGAGTCTTGCTTTGATGATTCCCTGTGGCTATTTGGAGATGCTAGCCTGGCCCCAGGAGCCAGCCGTAGCCGCACTGGAGTGGTAATCAAGTGGGGTGACCACATTCTGTCTTGGAAATCTCAAAGACAGGCTCTCACTGCTTGGAGCGCCTTTGAAGCTGAAGTCGATGCTGGAGCTTCTGCTTGTCAGGTTGGTGTTCCAGTGAAGGTCCTTCTGCAAAAGGTTCTCGGCAAGCCAATACAAACTTTCCTCGGCAGTGACAACGCTGCTTGTGTAGCCAATTTGGTCAAGGGATCCAACACTACGGTGCCCACTCGCACACGCCACTTTGGCATGAGGTGTGCTTACATCCGGGACCAGGCCCATGCTGAAGGATTTGCCATTCAGCACATTCCTGGCACAGACATCCCTTCAGATGCTTTGACCAAAGTGTTGCAACGATGTAAGCTTGAAGAATCCCGGCAGAAACTGAATGTCCTGGCAAAGCTTTGATCAATCAAAATCAGTTCCCGAAGCTCACAGCTTTTGAGGAGAAGTGTTTTGCCTCTTGCCAGTTTCTGCAAAGCTTGACGTTTGATGACAGATTCAACCGCAGAGTCTTCAAAGCTTGACGTTTGGTCATGACTTCAACCATGCCACGAATTGTGGCTCAAGACTCGTGAAAAAAGGGCGCAGTGCATTTTGCTGTGCATTTTGCATTCCCATGTCATTTGCTTTGCACTGAGCTGCACAAATCGAGAAGTGACAAATCGAGAAGTGTAAGCGAAAGCAATTTTGAGAACAAGAATAAGAACGGCCGATTTGATTTTGAAAGAAGTTTGAATAGAAGTTGGAGTGAGTAGATAAGAGAAGGAAAAGGAGAAAGAAAAGGAGAATTGAAGCAGAAGGAGACACGCACAAATCAAGAAATGCCGATTGATCAGCCGAGTGATTTTCCGAGAGAAGCATTACGATTGCACCATGCCAACCTTCCTGCTCCAACTCATTTCTCTCCTGTTCCTGACACACCCGATTTTCAGATTGCCCCTTCCAACTTGACTTAGAAACTGAAATTTTGAAAGGAAAGAAGGAAATCTTGAAGGCCCAGCAATGCAACGACAAACCTCTGAAACTAGATGTCAGCGCATCAAAGTCTTGAAATAATGCAAGTTTGACCTTTACCAAGGGTGTGATCTCAAGGCGAAGGGGGCGATCTATGTCCTGCCAACCCACAGGACTTGGCTTGAAGGTACACTCGTTGCCAGTGTTGCTAGAGTTCATCCAAGCGAAACAAGAACGTCAGTCAGTGTCAGTCAACTCTGTCCACATATCTACTGTAGTTAAAATTTGTGAAGCCGGTTCTTGGTCGAACATCCTCCTTGCTCGGGCAATAGGATCGCGTGTTGGCCTGGAAGCAGCTATGGCTTATCGGTTCTATCTTTCATGAGCTCAGTTCACCATGTCTAAAGTCTCATCATCGCAAAGGCTGTAGCCACTTCGGTCCACTCTGCAATCAATTCCTGGCGTTGCATCAACCACCCAGCAATACAAATGGAATAAGCTTCGGTGGTATCCCCTACAGCCACAACGTTTCATTTTTACAGATCTTTCTGAAGCGTGCTGCGAAGCCAAGCGCTGGAAACCCTGTGGAACCTGTTGAGCCTGACCTGGCCCTGCACCAAAGATTCCCAAAAAATTCTCTGGGACCTTCTCTGCAACCTTCTCCGGAACCCGTTGAACCTGACTTGACTTTGCACCAAGGCTTCCTGGAAACTTCTGCGGAACCTTTTCCGGAACCCTGTTGAACCTGACCTGGCTCTGCACCAAAGCCTCCCGGAACCTTCTCCGGAACCTTCTCCGGAACGATCTCCGGAACCCTGTTGAACCTGACCTGGCTCTGCACCAAAGCCTCCCGGAACCTTCTCCGGAACCTTTTCCGGAACCCTGTTGAACCTGACCTGGCTCTGCACCAAAGCCTCCCCGACCTTCTCCGGAACCTTCTCCGGAGCCTTGTTGAACCTGACCTGGCTCTGCACCAAAGCCTCCCGGAACCTTCTCCGGAACCTTCTCCGGAACGTTCTTCGGAACCCTGTTGAACCTGACCTGGCTCTGCACCAAAGCCTCCCGGAACCTTCTCCGGAACCTTTTCCGGAACCCTGTTGAACCTGACCTGGCTCTGCACCAAAGCCTCCCCGACCTTCTCCGGAACCTTCTCCGGAGCCTTGTTGAACCTGACCTGGCTCTGCACCAAAGCCTCCCGGAACCTTCTCCGGAACCTTCTCCGGAACGTTCTTCGGAACCCTGTTGAACCTGACCTGGCTCTGCACCAAAGCCTCCCGGAACCTTCTCCGGAACCTTTTCCGGAACCCTGTTGAACCTGACCTGGCTCTGCACCAAAGCCTCCCCGACCTTCTCCGGAACCTTCTCTGGAGCCTTGTTGAACCTGACCTGGCTCTGCATCAAAGCCTCCCGGAACCTTCTTCTCCGGAACCTTCTCCGTTGAACCTGACCCGGCGCCTGCACCAGTGCACACCGGAGCTATTCTGGGCTGAAGACCCCATTAGCTTACGCTGTTGGGGAAAAGATTTTTGCTCCCATTATAGTGACGGACAATCACTTAGAACGTAATCTTTGTTCCAAAACTTTATTTTTGCACTTAGAACGTGGCACGAAATCAACACTTCGAACGTAGGCAAAATTTCATCACTTAGAACGTAAAACCAACACTTAGAACGTAGGCAAAATTTCACAAGCCTTTCCACTATCATCATTGACCTAGACACGTTCTAAGTGTTACTGTAAATTCCCCGGTACGTTCTAAGTGATGAATCTTGATATTTGGACGTTCTAAGTGTAACTGCTTAGAACGTAGACGATTCATCACTTAGAACGTCCAAAAAGCATTTAAAAAAATCAGGATGTTATTTCCAAAATACATTCTAAGTCTTCTAAGTGTATGTCCGTCACTATAGATTTGTCCACAGCAACACACGCGCAAGTAATGTGTGATCCATAAATATATGAGCCCAAGAACTGTCAAGACTGGTCTGTCCTGCTTTTCCACATCATCCTTGGTTGCCCACCTTGGTGTAGCGAAGAAAGACATGACTAACACCGACCATCCTGCTGCTTGCCCACTAAATCCACTAAGCTTTGTACAAGTTCTTCGGGATTTCGTGGTAACCTTTCAGAAAGCATTCCTGGTCAAGCAGGGTAAAGCAGGACTGTCAAAAGTGACTCGTTCCTGACATGAGCAGACTGGAATGTGAGGCTGCAAAGCCGTATGTTTTAAACAGAAGGTCCTTCGAGCAAAAGCACAAGTGAGTCCGCCCCTGCAGTGAAATGACCAAATATGACTGACTTGTAAGTGCCGCAGCTGCGACCCTCTCCAAATTTGAAGACTACATTGCAAGGATTCGCGCATTGCTCTTAGCAACTCCTACGTGTGGGTCCATGCCTTGATTATTTTGAGGAAACCCGGGATGGTCAGGGGGAAAATAATGGAACTACACTTGTGCGGAGGCTGAGTGTACAACCACATCTTTGATCTGGGACATCTTGTGCGGGTGATAGTAGCAAGGCCTTCATCTGACAAGGCTTTACATCCAGATCTTTTCAGGCAAACTGCAATTCCTGCGCCACAAAATTACTCTTGGTGGCAACAGCACGACACAATATGTTCTTCAAGAACTGAGGAAGTGTCTTTACCACTGGTCCCCGTAGCCATCGGTACTTGACATTTGGACCTTGGCAAGCATGTCTGTCATATCTGTCGCACTCTCTGACCATCTGACTCTGTTGTCTAGGTCAGCGGCAGTTTCCTTTGTCTTCGAACTGCCTTCCATCTTGATCTTTGAGCCCAATGTACACTGGCACCTGCCAAGGACATCCAGTATGGTACGCATTGTTACACTGTTACACAAGCAGTCTTGAGGCTGAATTGCTTGCCTCGGAAACCACCACTGGCCGATGTCCGCGAACGAGCTCTGCACGAACAACCGTGACAAGGGGCTGATCCTTCAAGCACAAGAAATTTACCTACAACATCCGACATCCTGCAACACAATAACACCGGAAGATCTCTGCCATGGAATTCTATATGAAATCCAGGCGGTTTACTACCACTCTCAAACAATTTCGAGTGTGAACAAGTCTCCCGATCACTTCCGATCTTGGGCTGTGTCCTCTTCGGATCCAGATCTGCTGCAGCTTGAACCTGTGACCAATTTGGTTGATGCATTTCTCCATCTTTTCTGCATCTACCCTCACAAAGCCATACAGAGGAGAATGGAGCCGGAGAGCAGAGCAGCATGAAAGCGTTGGCCAAATCAATAAGCCGATGGATACAGTTTGCTGATGCAGAAGCATCAGCAACAGCCGCAAACTGTTGCAATCAGCAAACACCTCAAACTGTTGAAATCGCACCTGACTCTGGGCTCCGTCCAGGTGCCATGAGGTCTGTCCTGAGCAAGAAAAAAAACTGCCCTTGACAGTTCTTCCACTTGTTTAGTCCATTTCATTCATTTTGGTTCAATGTATCATCCTTCCATGTTGCAATATGAACTTCCATCTAAAGGTTGTGCCCAATACAATTCTTCCCTGCCTCCGGTCTGGAGCAATGGCTGGCACAAGCTAAAGTCAATATTTGCGCAGTGGTGCAATGTTGGAATTTGGCACTTGATAGCTTGTGGCTGTTGAGGGGTTGTATGGCTTGTCCAAAAATGGTTCCCATCTTTGAGCCTGCAATGCCTGCAATAATCAGCGCACATCCTCAAAGGTCATCAAACAAGTCAGTTCAAGAGCTCAAGATCTGTCAGATTTTTAGTAAAGCTAAAATTGGAGCAGCATCCTAGACTCCAAAGAACATCCGGTGTGTTACTGAAATATGGTGATGGCAGCAGTGGTTGCCAATGAAAGGCCTACTGTATCGTATCTCTGTATCAGAAAAGCACCTGTTGCAATATTGTTAAACCAGCAACTGAGAACAGGTTCCCTCCTCCACTCTTACAACTCGCTTTTAGGCTGTTCTATTTCAGGAAGTCTCAATCAATCTCAACGAATTATTTTCCTTATCTCCGTGAACTTCTCGTAGAGTTATCGTTGGAACGAACTTGAGGTGAACTCTTCACGGAGTCATTGGAGCGTCGCGTTGCAGCTGTTGCAGCACTCTTTACAGAGTTGTCCACAGCGTGAGACTGAGCCCAGTCTTTCACTACTTCCACGAATTTCAATCCATCCAGCTTGATTTCTTTGGGAACATTTGCTTCCACAAGTGCCTTAACCCAACAGCTCTTCACCCATTCCAGTGATAGCCTCCGCTCGAACAGCGTGTGGCCAGTGTTTGCATCCACTCTGAAGGTATCGCATTTAATCACATTGAAACAAGTTCCATAAGGTACATCCAGTGACATCAAAACACTCTCCAGCAAGACCCGCGATTCGTCAGTGACCACATGCCAGGTACAGGTAACTCGAGACTCCTTGGGGCACATAGGTGCTGGAGGAACTGGAACTCTCATCTCCATGGATCGTAACTTGCCCTGCACTTTGGAGCCTTGTCCGGCATCGCTGCCAAGAAGCCAGGGGCCAAGCTCAATGTTGTAAGCGCGCAGATCTTTGAATTGCATTGCCATCAAGTGACCAGCCCCCATCCAGTCTTCCATCTCCAAATCATTCTTTATCAATTCTAATGACACAACACCCAAGTCTGCTTCCAGGACCACCTGTGGAGGCGACACACCTTTTTCGGCCATGAGGGTAGAATTGAGACGACGGCTCATCCTGGTGGGAGGAGTTTCATCAGTACTGACGTCAGGCAAAAAGGTGGGCTGCCACCTTCGGCGGCGAACGTGTGAGAAGCCGCGGACTTCAGAACTCCACTTTTGCGGTTCGAGGTAAAAATCAACTGCATACTGCCACCCATCTGCATCAGAAGATTCATCCACGACAACATGCCACTGACATGTTCGACGTCGTCCCAAAAATTTAACCTCTCGAATGGGTGGTTCTTCACTCTCAGCCGCCTCATCTACATCAATGTCTTCAGGAATAAATGGATGTGGAACATAATGATCCTCCACAGCCATCCATTTGATGGCCTTTTGGTAGTCATGAGGCAGGAAAGGGGCTCTCCAGTCACTGTGCCAAATTGTGGTACGACGCTGAAGCTCCCAAACCAGACTTAGCTCTTCCAAGTCTGCGATCATCTCTTCAGGCGTCATGGCACTCATCCGTGCTCGTGGTCCAGACTCCAGAGCCTCACCGATTCCCGGGGAAGCTGGGTATTCGACGGGTTCGATCTTAGACTCTGGCACCATATCAAATAGCCCGGTTCCGTTGAAGTAGGAAACGCATGCGTGTAGTTGGGCTAAGATCCCCACATCAAAAATCATCAAATCAAAGGAGTCCACTTTCACTGCATCTATGTCGATCGGTTGCTTGAGACAAAGGCGCACAGGGTGCAGGGAGCTCTCGGATTTGATCAGCCTAGCCCATTCAAGCTGTGACCAGGCGATCGAAAGCCGTGCTTCCATTCCCAAGACCGACGATCGAAAACAGAGTCGGTCTGATGTGATGTAAAAGGTTCCTGGATGACGGAAGGTCTTGGACTGCATCAGGCAAGGAATTGCTATTACCAAAAGCTCCCCAACCCCAATGGATGCTGCAAAATACTCCAAGAAATCTTCAAGATCTTCGCCTTCAGCGAGGTGTGAAAGGCCCAACTCAGCCAGTAGCTCTTCTGGATCCAGACTTTTGAAAAATGTTGAGGTGCTGGCTCCTGGCTTTGGGGGAATAAGCCATTTCTCCACTGCAGCTAAATGTCTAGCCGCTGCTCGTAAGTGTTCTTGTGGTGCCGAATGATCATTCAACGATGCCGCCTCGCGATGAAGCCGAACACACTTTTCCCGCGCAACATGTATAGCTGCAGCGGTCCGCTTCTTCTTGTCTATCAACCTTCAGGGTGTTTCAGTCTCCGCTGAAACAAACGGCCCCAATGCGCGCTGACAGTAACTGTGACTACCTGCTACTTCAGCAACAGTTTCACAGCAACTATAAGAACCTATCATATCCCATCAACTACCGCTTTTCCAAATACTCTAACTGTAAAGCGTAATCAGCACATCAAGATACAACCAAGACCTCACTTCACCACTTGTCAAAATCATACGAATGTGATCCAATGTGGCTTTGTCGCCCCGCAAGGAGGGGTTTCATGCCACAAAACCGAGGTGTGAGTCAAAGCCGCAAAGCCTAGTTTCATGGTCTTTCATCCGAAAGCCTCAATGGGTGTGGTTCTCCAAAACCGTAAAGCTATGGCCCTCGCTTCTGCATTGTGTGGGACATGGCACGTGAAAGATGGTACTCATGTGAGGTCTACTTGATTAGTCTTGATTTTCTGAATGTCTGAAATTGTGTTCGTGAAATTTCGTGAAGTTTTGCAGACCCGGGCCTGGAAAGACCTACCCACGTCAAGCAGCAGTCGCCAGAGCAACAAGGTTCCGCCCGTCTGATGCGCGAACCACACGGAGCTCTGCACCAGCTCAGGTCGGCACACTTTTCAATGCCAAGCCATCGAAACATGGGTGCCTTTGGGTGTGGCAAAAAGGTGTAATGAACTGGCGAAAAGTTTTGACCAAGAGGCTGTCTACGATACTAACGTTGGGGTCGTGTGCAGTCATGGTGCAGTCATGGTGCAATCATGGTGCAGTTCACACTGGTGTTGTAGCGCTTGCTTTGCAATTGGAAGCTAGTGCTGAAAGCTGAAACTTTGGGCTGCGGTGGAACGGATGAGATGTCGGAGGCTCCCTATATGACATCCTCAAGAAAAATTGTTTGCATCTGTCAGACTGCAGATTTGTTTTTTTGCCAAGGTCATTTGTAGCGCAAGACTGTTCCCAAAGTTGGCGAATCAAGAGACTTCACTTGATGCCAAAAGCCAGCAGGAATAAATAAACCTCAGGGAAAGTACAGTGAGAGCAAGACTTCCCCGCAGGGCCAACCAAGAGCAAACTCCTCAGGGAAAAGGGAAGGTTTTGTTTGGCTGGTTCATCCACACTGCCAAGAGGCAATCTCCAGGATTAAGTATGATGTTCCAATGAGGAACCGTCACAGCCTACAAAAACGGCAAGTCAAAGAAATAGATATCTGAAGTGTCCAGTCTGACTTTGTATGTAGAAACTATGTGCATAAATTGCATAAATCAATGAAACACTCTGAGAATATCTGTGACCCTTGGGTGGAAATCTTCCAGTGCCTGGATCTCGCTCGTGATCCAGGATCTCCTGGAGTCCAATAGGGAAACAAGAAATAAACAAGAGGGATCCCATGGGATCCCATGGGATCCCACACAAGTCGTCTTCGCAACTTTTCGCTAAAGTTTTCGCAACTTTTCGTTTACGCCGTTTACGCCTCTCTTCCACAAAGGATCTCATGTAGTTTGAGAATCGCGGATGTACCAGCAAGACCTGAAGGAGAGTCTTGTGATTGACCAGGCCGAAACACCAGTTGAAAAAGTGAAAGCTCTCAAGAACGATAGTCTCCACACTAGTTCACAGACATGTGGGTTGCTCAGCCAAGGAGCCTGTTTTCGGCCCGAGCACATTTGAAGACAGCCAGGATGTTGATCGAAGTGGAAGTTGGTAAGCAAATGTCTGTCCTGATTCTCATGTTGAAATATGTTAAATAGATTGAACACTCGGCATTCAAGTGGATTGTTCACGTCTGCACTCACCTTGACAAAGTCAGATTTTTTTAGTGCCACGGTTCTGAGCAGTATGTGGAAAAATCGCTAAAGTCTGTGGGCTTCAATCCAATCTTTTGCAGCATGTCGTTGCCTTAGCACGCCGTAAAGGTGCTGACTGGAAATGGCAAGGCTTGAAGTGTTGGTTCATCCAGTGCTCAAGCTGCCGCTCCGTTTCAAATCTTCAGCTGAGGTAGTTTCGTTGGTTTCGTTCACGGATTTACTTGGACTCCCCGCGCTGGATTTCTGGAAAGCCTTGTCGAAAGTACTTGGTGGGCGCTTGACCAAGACTGAACCTAAGCTCTCTGCAGTGCATGTGCCAACGCGATCCAACACGATCCAACGCTTTGGTTGCTCAGGGCATAAAGATTTTCGAACCTTTCCAGCCAAAGGAGCTGGATATCACAGGGATGCTCTTCTTTCATGTGTGCCACGGCATCCTGGAACGTTTCCATGCGATGTACCTCAGCAGATCAATCTCAATCTCTCACCACCACAATTTGCCATCTGAATCATCTGAGCATATCTGAGCCATCTGTCTGTGAGGATTGATGAACATCTTCCTTCCCGCAAGCACTGCTCACCAAGGGTCATGTGCAGGTCTTTCCTCTGAACCATCTGCAAAGCGCAGTCCATCTCCATGCTGTATCACCTATGCAGATGCGTTTATTTATCATGGCTGCAGAGCACAATTGGGGTTTTCCACACTGGAACAATCACTCTGCAGTAAGTGACAGACCTCTCTGTCAACTGGATATGAAGAAAACACCCCGCTGGGAGAGTACATCATCAGCACAGGATGATGCGGACATGGGTACCTGCCAATGGCAGGATGCTCGAAGCCTGGTCCAATCATGTCCAGTGTTTCGAAGAGAATCCAAAAGCTCTGACATAGAAAGTCATAGAATTCCAGCTCAGCTGTGCTCAGCGGTCTGCCTAGCCTTGGGCTTTGCAGGTCATCCAACCTCAGCAAGGGCTGCAACGGCTGCAAGGCCTCTTGGGAAAAGTCTTGTGGTTCAACTGCTGCAGGATCCAGCAGGATCCTGTCCTAAGTGCTATCAAGTAGCGACGCCAAGGGGAAGGGTACTTCGTAGCCCCGGATCAAACATGGATCACGAGGTGGTTCTTCAAGGGCTTCCAGTGCGACCTGCGAAGAAAGACCAAACAACCAGGCAGTGCACTACTCTCTGAAGGCATCATGAATCGATATCAATGACTGAATGGTTCAAAGGCTTCGCTGAAATGACCTGGGGTAGGGATCTCTCTACTTCCACTGCTTCTACTGATGGCCAGGAAGATGCATATCTAGCAGCTGCGCGGTTCAACAGCCTCAGCCAGCTGCTGTGGGACTGCATGATATACAGAGGCTAAAGAAAGTGAAAGATTTGCTGCATCTGCACTGGGACTCGATAGTGTAAGATGATATTTGAGGGCATGATTTCGTTCAAGTGTTAAGCTTGCCACTGATCACTGATTTTTGCTGCACACGCAGTCACCACTGCGCCCTAAGCTTCAAGATGCACAGGACGAAAAAGCATAGGAATGCACAATGCAGGTGTTTTACAATGTGTCAAAAAAATGGATCTACCAAAGCCTCATCAGGGTTCGATGGGGGTTTGGTTTCTGCCGAGGTTCAGAAGCAATGGCCAGAAGCAGTTGCAGGAGAATAAGCAACTCCGCCTTAAAACATAATTCAGAAGACAACAGAGCTGTGGTCATCATATGGTCACAACAGATGTCAGAATAATATCACTAGTCACAATACTGATCTATTCAGCATCTGTTCTTCTCCCAACCGAGTCTAATAGGACTTTCACATGTTACGCCTGCCTGACTTCTGCCGGGTAGCCTGCGCACCACCGTGATCTGCGAGCGTTGCGCCCAAACATGCCTTGCTGAGTCACCAGGAAAGTAGACAAAAGATGGCAAAAGGACCATTTAATTTGTCAGTGATCGATTTGAAGAACAAGTACATACTGAATTGTGGTTTTTCTCTCACAGTAGCGGCATTAGGTTTAGGTGTGGCACATATTCTATTGACGATCGCCAGGATGCAATCAAATGACCTCGGAACATCTCGCATCATCTCACTTTCCTCCCAGGGCCTGGCCTGATATGGCCATGCTGCTAAGGTCTGGGCCCAGAGCGAATTGCTGTGGGCTCATGCCCAGGGAACCCATTGCCTCAGGTCTTTGTCACCCTTTGTCACCGAAGTATGTTGCCACAAGAACGACACTGCAGAATTGTCTCAAAGCCGCTACAAAGCATGATGATGCTGACTTACATCTCAATATATCGCAACAATTTGCCACACATGTCTCTTGCTGCTGGCTAAAACATCTCAGTTGCTAGGCAAAGTAAAGCATCCACCCAGCCAACTGAAAGAAGACGAAGGAGCAGAGCCAAACGCAAGCCTTCCTCGAAAACAAGAGTGCCATGTGCAGATCTCTTGCAAAAGAAGGCCGAATTTTGGCAATTGGCAAACAACCAAAAATATCCAAAAATCGGTTTGTCGATTTCGGTCTCTGTAAAGTTGACATTTGCATCCAGACAGGTCCTCCTCTGCAAGTCGTTGTGCCTTAGCCAAAGCTGCGAAAACCATTTTTGCTCCCAGGTGGATTAGTGGCATCTTTGTCCCCGCAGCGGATTCGTGAGTGGATCTTCTTCTAGACACAAGATGGGTGTCAAATGATCTCAGTATTCGGTAGATTTTGAAAGAATATGACACACAAGGCAAGTAGCAGCATAGATGAAGGCCCAAGGGCTCTCGTCTTGAGAGCCAAGAGTTTGTCCTCGGCACTGTGTCCCGTCAATGGAAACTACAGCATGATTCGGGTTACCCCTGCAAATGCAGCTTCGAAATTGTTGAAGGGCCGGCCCTTGCTGCTATTCCATAAGCAAGCTGAAATGCCTTTTTTTAAGGATTGGCAAACTGTCGCATTCATATGCATCCATGCAACTAATCACACAGCCTGAGAAATGAACCAGCTCGAACGGCTTCTCTAGCTTCTGCCAATGGGGGCAAAACTACTTCCACTCTAATCATTGTTTTGTCTAGAGTATGAGTCCAAGAGACTGCTGAAGATTCTTTTTTTCGCAAAGTGACGACGTCTAAAATCATCACACCTCAATCAACAAGTGGAGAATTGGTATCGCCGTCAGTCATTTCGAAATCTCATCAGCGTCCGCCGGTTGCATCAAAAAGCATGTTTTTAAGGACGTAAACTTTGCAAGCCTTCACGCGGTCCCATAGTCAAGAGTCAAAGAGGTCCAGATGCAGACCAGTGTCATGAAACTTCAAGCACAAATTGCAAGTGCAGCTTTGTGGCAAAATTCTCCCGGTGTAAAAGAATGGGATTGCTGCCGCAGTATCAAAAAGCGCTGCGAACATAGAGCCTGCAAAAACCTGGAGACCGTGGAAATCATTGGCAAAACAGATGAGCCTACAGTAATGATCTCAGTAATGCATAGTTAATGCACGTGAGGACTCTGGCAAGCCACGTTTCCAAATAGCGCTGGCGCCAGCGCTTGGATCTCTGAAATCGAAGGACCCGGCCATGGAAGCTTGCCCAGAAAAAAGGATAGCACATACCTTTCTTGCCATTTCAGTAACTCTTTCCAATCGGCTGATTTGATTTGCTCTATCCGACTCTATCCCATGCTTTGGAAATTTGACCTCTTGAAACTTGCAATACACACAAGCTTCTTCAGTCTTCTTCCACGTAAGTGCATGCCACAGCGCGCTGTTTGGCTTCCGCCCATTTCACCCCTCGGTTGGCACCAATACCATAGAAGCTCAGTGACAAGCGACAAGTTTGACCGGGAGACAGACTCGAAACGACAAGGATCATAACGAAGATTCGATGGAGGATGTCACTGTAGCTGTCATGGCAGTGGCAACAGCTTTTATATGTTCAATTCTTCAAATCTTCCCAGTCATTCTTTTTCTTCTCATGCTTGTTGATGCCCCTGTGGTCCATCCTCATGTTGATCTTGGCTCTTCCAAGGATTTCTTGAAGAAAGAGGAGGAACCTCCTCGATTGCCGCTTGAGATGAATTTATATAATATATAATATAGAGATTTGATTGTTCCTGTGGTCACTTGCGGTCAAACCTGTCAAAGCTAAGACTCTGCAACTTTTCCAGGTGTTGAAAGCTCGCAGCACTCAGTTCAGCGCCTTGCCACCAGTCCTCTTGTGGAATCAGTGGAATAACAACAAATCTACCAAGCATGGCCACTTCAAACGACGCTTCACATTGACATCTCGAAAACTCCACTGATGCGTTGCATGGAGGCGTTTACACATGGTGTTTACACATGATGTTTATAGTTTATTGAAGTCTATTGCTCGTATTGTTCGTTTTGCTCCTCGGGCTTCATGGCCAAGTACAACAAGGAGCCAACAGGTGCCCAGCTCCAGGCCAAAAATGCAGCTATGATGACCGCTGAGAGGAACTGCCTTCACGCAGTTGATGCATTTATCAAAGACACAAATAGGCTTTGAATGACTTGGAAATGACTTGGAAATGACTTGGAAATGACTTGGAAATGACTTTGCTATCCTTTGCTCACATTGACCGTATTTGACCGTCTTCTGGTCGCAAGAATTCCAAACTTCCAAAGCCTTGCTGCAGGAGAACGTCGCAGTGTGCGCATAAAGGTTGGAAGGCCATCCAAACTGGAGCTTACCTGCTGACATCCCTCTTGCACCTGGAAGGGGCACAATTGGCATCAAGTCTTTGAATTTGAACACAAGATAGCATTTACTACCACTTTGAAACCCAGACAAAATATGTCATCGTGTCCTGCTCTTTCTACACATGGAACCCCGTTAAAATATGTTTGTAAAATGTTGTAAAGTGGTTTCACTAGTGGTTCCACGATGGCAACACAATTGGGCCCAGTCCACAAATTCGAATCTGATCTCTTTCAGCTCAGGTTTGCAACTTCTGGGCCTCTTCAATCCAACTGGCCACCCTAAATCTGCAGACTGGACGGAGACAAAGAGGTCGGTTATGAATCCTGTCGGCTGCAGTGGGGATGAGAGCCACAAATAAGACAAGTGGGGAACCAAGTTGGAGAACGGTCTCAACATGTTTGTTGCAGTGCTTCATGTCTGCGGCTGAAAGCACCTGGGCCAAGCTTTAACTCCGACAACCTCACAGAGGCGTAGCCATGCATTCACACCAAGACTCACCAGATTCGCACCATGAACTACCTGTGTGGCCGACATGCTCAGTGAGGATCTTTGAGACTCTTTGAGACTTTGAGACTCGTACAAAACGGGACGGTGAGGGTGGTGAGGACGGTAGTGCGGTCACCATGGCCATCGCTTCTGTTATTGTGGTCTGCGTTCAGCCAGTTTCTGCAGTTTGAGTCTGGCAATGGCTTCAGAAGCAGGGAGTACAAGATTCGTTCCCGCTAGAACCCAGTTCCTGCTCGAACCTCGCTGGAACCAAGACCAAATATGTTGGCACCGCAAATACTCTGAAAGCCATCCTGCTCGACCCATATTCTACCACTGGAGGAATCCAAACAAGCGAAGCTTTCCTCTGTACCTGTACTTCTTGGATAGACAGATTTGTCTGTATGGTGTTGTGTTTTACGGCTAGATTTCATGATCTTGCAGCGGTCAGCGGCTTTTTGATGACATTGGTTCTTCGTCAACAAAAGACAACAAAAGCCTGTTTGTCAGGCTAACACACCGCTTCAGTGCAGCTATTGCAAAGACCTCGGCCTCCCAGAGTTCAAGGCAAACTTCCTTTCGTCGCAATTTCCCTCGTGTTTGTGCAGCTTTCTTGGCTCTGGCCTCAACGTTGGCATCCAATCCGGAGGCTTGGTAGTCCTTCTCGAGCCTCTCAAGCTCTTGGCGGCCTCAGATTTCCAGAAATCCAAACAATAGATTCGGCTGCCTAGCATCCAGGATTCTATTCAAGGACTCGAAGCATAAGTCAATGCAAACAAGAGTCGTTGACACTATCAGGTGCAGGTTCTTGCGCCTGGTGGAACATAGAAGTCAAGCGGTGTCAACTGCTCAAAGCTTCCAAGAACTGAAAATACCAAACTTGCCATATCAAATGCCTTCAGTTCTGGAACGTGCCCAGGAAGCGTAGCTTTTGAAGGTGTGGCGGCTACAACTTTGGCAGCAGCTTTGGCACCAGTTTTTCTGGCCTTGTGGACTATGTGGCCAAGCAGCATGTCTCATGATACAAAAACTGGATGCTTAACACAAGAATCGCCAAAGCTATGAATATCAATGAGAGCCTGGCTTGAGGCTTTTGTTCAGCCCCTAACATGCACGCATCCTACAATGCAGCAAATACTCAGTTACTCTTTCCACCAAACAGCACAAGCCCAATATGAAAGCAGTGGATAGACTCAGAGAGACAACCTGGTCAGTGCACAGTCAGCATGTGCATTCTCCTGTCCTGAGGGGAGTCCAAGCGAGAGTTGGACGGTAGCAGTTCATCGACAGAATCGACAGGCTCATTCTGTTGCAGCTGTACAACAGGTTCACTTACCGCATCTGCCATCGCTCCGAGGTCTGGGTCCTCACCATTGCATCGGCCTCTTCCCCATGTCGGAAACACCATGAAACACCTTGACATCCATTTACAGATCTTACATGAAATTTACTAATCCGACACGGCTCCACAATTCACTCACCCCGCTCCTCTTCATCCAACTCAGCCTCTTCAGGCTCTCCAAATTCCTCAGTTTTCACAGACCTGGCAGTGGCAATTTGGAGCTTCACCTCTTGAGACACTTCAAGTCAGCTGAATCAGATCCCCAATGCCATGTTGCAGGCCTTATCTCAGATTTTTCCTGCTCCGCCTGACAATACAAGATTCTTCCAGAAGTGGGGCAATCAATATCACTGGTTGACAGAAGCTGTCCTTGCTCTCCTTGCCATACCTTTTCGCAAAGTACTTTGCCTGCAAACTGTCAACCAGAAAGGCAGCCCACGAGGCATAAGAATCAAAAAGGCATGAAGTGAACAATCAGCAAAGCCAGCGCAGAAATTCAACTTGTGAAGGAAGCAATACTCCGCTATGGGACACTGTAGCGGAAGACGAGTTCACTTCAACCTCTTTGGGTTGGAGAACCAAGCTACAAGTTGACAAGCATTATGTACAGGATTGAAATCAGATCTGTTCACTTCCCAACCAGGTCACAGACCACTTCAACCAAGACCTCAGTACTCTGAAGGAAGTTCGACATTTCAAAATTAGATGTTTCCTGGCACTTTCCATGTCCTATAAATGTTGCATGCCTTGTGCCTTTCATTTCCTTGAAATATTTAGCAGTTTAAGAACTGTTTAAGAACTGTTTAGCAGGTTTGAAAGTGAGTTTTCGATGCCTCGTTTCACCTTGCGGCCATCGTTGCAATATGGATCCCAATGATCCCAAGAGTTGGTGCTCGGACTCAGCGATTTCCATTGGCAACGTCACAGGAAGCAAGACCAAAGGAGGAGTTCCCTGTCTCGAACATCAACAAACATTGCAAAAGAATCAAACGTCGTTACGTTATGTTACGTTGAATCAAACAGGTTTGTTTGCACCGGTACTACTCTCTATCATTCTCTATCAAACAAGTACTGGTGTAGCCAAGTGTAGAAAGATTGAAAATGCGCCAGCGAGACCCCGCAGAAAACCTGGAAGTAAATGCCGGTTGCTGCCAGGCCTTACATCAATAGCATTCAAGTGCTTCTTTTGAAATTCATTTTGATCAACGAAGCTTTCTGGGTGGGCTCAAACTTGACCATTTGAAGACACTCGGAAACCGACCCCAACCAAGAAGATCATCAAGCATGGAATCCTGAAAATGTTCAGCAAAATTCATCCCAGCCAAAAAGAAGTGCAAATGCATGGAAGAGCCAGGCATCGCAGGTCCTCTGCAAAGTCTAGCAGCAAATTTCTTCTCTTCAGGATTGGCCTGATTGGAATCAATGAAGAGCTACTGGTCTAAGTTTCTGATGCTGCCAGTTGATTGGTGTCATAGCTTTGCATTCAACAAGTCCTAGTTTTTTCGACGGAAGTGTTTGGACTATATACAGTATCTTTGTTTCCACATGTTCTGCCTCTCGTTTTTCTCACGTTGATCATCTCTTGAACTTCAGATTGAGAAACTAGGTCCAGGACAGAAGATATGCACAGGCACTCCTGTGTTAGCCAATCATTTTCAGGTCGCACGTGCGAAGTGAAGTAGCGGAATCAATCTGAGGTCTGTGGCAATCTGATAAAAGCTATTAAAAGCTCATATCTATCCCGAATCCGTTGCAATTTTACGGCAGTCCTGCTAGCTATCATTCCTCCTGCAATGCCGCTTTGGACGGAGGAGATCGTCTGCAGAGTGAGAGCACGTCAATTCAGAAACATAGTGTTGCAGTCTGTCAAAGTCCTCTGATCCTACTCTGGTTCCAAAAACTTCCCCTCCCTCAGCAGTCACAAGATGGGAGCAGCAAGAGGCACCTGCTGCAATCTCCATGCTAGGGCAGTTGCCACAACCTCCGCATCTGAACAGTTCTGAACGGTTCTGAACATGGAGCCCAGGGAGCCCACCTTGCAGCTGAGATTTATTGCAGGCTCAATCCATTGTCTGTACCTTGGTGGGCGCCAAGACTCCGGTAGACCATATGAGACCGGTTGTGACGGTTACGAGATCCATGAGATCCATATCCAAGACATTCCAAGAAGAGCTGCAGGACTCCAGCCTCAGGCCGTATCTGAGTTCAGCTCTCTGGAGGAGTCACTGCCAAAGCACTTGGCCTGTGAGGGCACTCTGTATGCACTGGTGCGCCTTTCAAAGTTGCAGCATGTCACTTTCTGACTCAAAATGCGCAGTGCCTCAAATGGCCAATGAAATCCAATGAATATTTTATGTAGTGTCGGACAAGGTAAAACTCGTCATGCCGTAAAGGTCTGCGAAGATTGTCACATCCGAGGTCGTGGCGCCAAGACCTTGGCTGCAATAGGCCGCAAGTTGTCTCCTCGGCCCAGCATCCAACAGCCACACTGGTCTGAACAAAATCTCGGTTCACTAGGATTCGAATGGATTCGATATGTTCGATAGCTCACAGATTGCTGAGAATGCTGCCAATGGAATGCGCAAAGGCAACTGTCCTGTTTTGAGTCTGACTCCGGACGAACTCTCAACTGCTTCAGCACCCACACAAACGAATCACAAGCGGCCAGGCATGTCCTTGCAAACTTGTACTTGAGTGTCATGACGATTCCCTGTCAATCTCCAACTTGAGGTCTCCAATTGGCACTGTGGACTGCAGTCTTGATTGCAAGACAAACATGCCGCTGGCGCCATGCAACCTGCCCAAATACATCTGACAGCGACAGAGATGCGCTCTGGGTCTACCTGAAAGTCTGTGATGTGAATGTGAAAACAGGAGTAGAAATCAAAAATCACGTGATTTTTGCAAAAAGACGCAACAAGATGCAAGTTGTGAAGTAAGTTCCCAATTCCCAACTATTAACAACTGTCAATCTTGGAAGAAATGAAGAATGCTGAAACGTGGAACGTGCACTTTGGGAGAGTACGGTGCGGAGCACAATCTTCACTTTGTCGCCCGCTGTGCTGTGGCCCAACTCCTGGGCCGTGCCATTTCAACAAGATTCCAACAGTTCAACACAACTTTAACACAAAATCATCAATAATCAAATCATTAAATCATTTGAATCATTTGAATCATTTCATTTTGATGATTTTGATGCGCTTCAACCCCCGACGTGCAGCATCTTCAAGCCTTCTCTTGCTCCGAGTTTGCTTCGAGGACGGCAATAGCATCGTCCTGTCAAGCATTGCGGAGCTGGAAGCGTCGATGTGGCTCACAATTCTCTGAGCAAAGTTGAGCTTTCCAGACTTTCCTGGAGATCCTGCAGGCTCACTAGCCTTAGACATGAGAGTCCAAAAGGAGAGAATTATGTAGATCAAATATATCAAACAAATGAATAGGTCAAACGTTGGACCAGGCCAATGGGCCAAAGCTTGTAATTAGGTGACACAAAACATGAGTTAGGTCAACCATGGTCAACCATGGTCAACCAGCCCAAGTCGTAAAATCCCGAGGCCACTGCACTTGATCCCCACCGGAGGTCTTGAAAGCTTCCGCTGCGGCAAAGAAGGCCGCATAGGTGCCACCAAAGAAGCACTGGCCAATACCTGGAAAAGGTGCGAACTGACAGCGGAAAGAGTCCCACGATCTCTGCAAAAGAACATCCCAGATCCGGATGTAGGATATAATGTGGATGAATGACAAGAGTGTTTCCAAAATGCAAAAAAGGTATCTTCGTCATGATTTTATTGCACATAGAAAATCGCTCCAGCATGATGTATCTCTCTCAGAAAAGCAGTTCAATTTCAGTGTTTCATTACACTGAAGCAACCCAGGTGACATCAATCTCTCTGAATCATAATACTTGGCTAGCCGCTACCATTTTGTCCGCCGCGTGCTCTGGCCATCCTTCAGTAATTGCCTGTCGGCCTGTACATGTTGACATAGAGGTTTACTCTCATATGCCCGAAATGGCATGAGCTTTGCCAGCCACAAAAGCTTGCTATTGGTGCAACTGCTTAGAAGCAGATCCTGCAAATTGCATTGCGGCTATTTGAATTTGTTGCTCACCTGCAAGCACTTGCCGTTGGAACAGTCACCCCTGGCCCTGCACATTGCTGTGACTGTGCGGTCGCCTCCCCAACACAATTCAGGCAGCTTTGGCCGCACCAAGAACCCCACAAGCATGACCACTTGCAGTTGTTCGCACCATATCGTGCTGGACCCACAAAGCAAGTCCCACAGTCCCAGGTTAGGCCAGTGTTTTCCTGAACACATTCTACAAATTTGCGAGCGTTGAAGCCTGAGAAAATGTTGTAGTTTCGCTTGCCACAGTCGGAAAGGGTTTTGGGAAAGGTGCCATCTGCATTTCCACTTCCAAGCTGCGTCATCTTGGCTTGGTCTGCAGCAGTGCACGCACCTGCAGTACTACTGGCCGCAACCAATTGCTTCTGCATGCTTGTCACATTGCCATTTGGGGCACTTCCCAAACCACGGAGAGAGTCAGCCGCAAGGCAAGGGAACAGGGTGGTCAAAAGCAACATGCGAGTCATGGATGCACCACCCAGCATGATGAATGAAGCGTGTCTGCTTTCTAAAAGGGACCCTTTTCTGCTAAGCTGTTGAGCATGAGGCATGCGAGGCAGTCTGGCAAATCCAAAAAAATACATAAAAATACATGCCATGCCAAAGCTCGACAGCGCCAATTTTCTTTCAACTCAATTAGCTCTTGGCAAGACTGGCAAGAACAGACCTATTGTCCAATTGCTATTTTGGCTGCAATGCGCTCGAACTGTGCTTAAGTAATTGCCTGTCGGCCTGTACATGTTGACATAGAGGTTTACTCTCATATGTCCGAAATGGCATGAGCTTTGCCAGCCACAAAAGCTTGCTATTGGTGCAACTGCTTAGAAGCAGATCCTGCAAATTGCATTGCGGCTATTTGAACTTGTTACTCACCTGCAAGCACTTGCCGTTGGAACAGTCACCCCTGGCCCTGCACATTGCTGTGACTGTGCGGTCGCCTCCCCAACACAATTCAGGCAGCTTTGGCCGCACCAAGAACCCCACAAGCACGACCACTTGCAGTTGTTCGCACCATATCGTGCTGGACCCACAAAGCAAGTCCCACAGTCCCAGGTTAGGCCAGTGTTTTCCTGAACACATTCTACAAATTTGCGAGCGTTGAAGCCTGAGAAAATGTTGTAGTTTCGCTTGCCACAGTCGGAAAGGATTTTGGGAAAGGTGCCATCTGCATTTCCACTTCCAAGCTGCGTCATCTTGGCTTGGTCTTCAGCAGTGCACGCACCTGCAGTACTACTGGCCGCAACCAATTGCTTCTGCATGCTTGTCACATTGCCATTTGGGGCACTTCCCAAACCACGGAGAGAGTCAGCCACAAGGCAAGGGAACAGGGTGGTCAAAAGCAACATGCGAGTCATGGATGCACCACCCAGCATGATGAATGAAGCGTGTCTGCTTTCTAAAAGGGACCCTTTTCTGCTAAGCTGTTGAGCATGAGGCATGCGAGGGAGGCAGTCAGTCCTCAATCTGTGCTGCTTGCTTGGCAAATCCAAAAAAATACATGCCATGCCAAAGCTCGACAGCGCCAATTTTTTTAAAACTCAATTAGCTCTTGGCAAGACTGGCAAGAACAGACCTATTGTCCAATTGCTATTTTGGCTGCAATGCGCTCGAACTGTGCTTAAGTATTTGCCTGTTATCCTTTACAAGTGGGCATAGAGGTTTACTCTCATATGCCCGAAATGGCATGAGCTTTGCCAGCCACAAAAGCTTGCTATTAGTGCAACTGCTTAGAAGCAGATCCTGCAAATTGCATTGCGGCTATTTGAATTTGTTACTCACCTGCAAGCACTTGCCGTTGGAACAGTCACCCCTGGCCCTGCACATTGCTGTGACTGTGCGGTCGCCTCCCCAACACAATTCAGGCAGCTTTGGCCGCACCAAGAACCCCACAAGCATGACCACTTGCAGTTGTTCGCACCATATCGTGCTGGACCCACAAAGCAAGTCCCACAGTCCCAGGTTAGGCCAGTGTTTTCCTGAACACATTCTACAAATTTGCGAGCGTTGAAGCCTGAGAAAATGTTGTAGTTTCGCTTGCCACAGTCGGAAAGGGTTTTGGGAAAGGTGCCATCTGCATTTCCACTTCCAAGCTGCGTCATCTTGGCTTGGTCTGCAGCAGTGCACGCACCTGCAGTACTATTGGCCGCAACCAATTGCTTCTGCATGCTTGTCACATTGCCATTTGGAACACTTCCCAAACCACGGAGGGAGTCAGCCGCAAGGCAAGGGAACAGGGTGGTCAAAAGCAACATGCGAGTCATGGATGCACCACCCAGCATGATGAATGAAGCGTGTCTGCTTTCTAAAAGGGACCCTTTTCTGCTAAGCTGTTGAGCATAAGGCATGCGAAGGAGACAATCAGTCTTCAAACTGTGCTGCTTGGTTGACGAATAAGATGAATAAAAGAGGTTGAATATTGTGAAATCATGTGGAATCCGACAGAAACAATGCTTTGCAGCTAGTGGTTGCGTTATCCTGGAACACTTTGACAAGGGGCACCCCACAAGCAAGTGGCTGCTTCCCTGGGCAGTGCCTCGATTGCATCATCCCTTGGTTTTGCTATGCTTTGTATAAACATTTCCTGCATTCTGACATCTGCCTTGTAGCCATTGTAGAGACCAGCATAGAATCCACAAACAGGAGGGCCAACTACCTTGGCCCGAGAAATTTTGGGTGCAGTTGATGCAATGACTCCCTTTTCCTTCAAGCTGAGAAGCTGAAATGAAGTGTCCACTCAACTCCAGAGCTGGGCTGATTTTTTGCATGTAGGGAGACAGCCATGGTGGGGCCTGGCATTTCCACATGTCCGTCACCCAGAAACAGACTCCACTCTACAATGAAGATGCAGTCATATTGACTCTGGACTGATGACCCCATCTTAAAATAGGACATAGAGAAGAAAACATAGAAACTGCACACCCTGCATACTCTCAAACTGTAAAAACGTGGGCAGTGTGAAAAAGTCCCAACCAAGAAATCTCAAGACCATGGATATCACCTCGACGGCAGTCCCAGCCGTGGCTCAGTAGGACACTTCTCAGACAGCTCGTACAAGACTTTGGCAAATTACCCTGGACCTTTCCCTCACTATGACAGCATCCCCAGAACAAACCCTGGATGTCCCAAGCATGAATCGTAAGGGCAACACTGCCGACGACAATCTCTTGTGTTCGCAGGTTGCAACAATGAGGGACTCACGCGAACTCACGACTCACGCACAAACCTGTCAGCCCCTTACTGAGAATGTGAACGGGATAGGGCTCAAGACATCTCAAGACAGCTATCTTTGGACAGAGCACCCCAAAACAGCACCCACATCTTCAAAGCCTCAAATCACCAGATCACCGCACCATAGGAGCACCCTAGACTCATAAGGAGCATCTTGTACCAGCAGACCAAACATTGAAACTGTGGATCAGCATGTTTTAATGTTGGAAGCGGCGTGTGGCTTTGACAAGCATCAAATTCTGGTCAACTGTATGCTTAGCCCGTATCCAATCCGCGGACAGCAAGAAACTATTTGGTGATAAAGAAATTTACTGATCAATTACCATTATTATATATAACGTTACAAGTCCAATAATACAATCATATCATCAAAGCAAGTTCGCCATGATGCTTTGAGTCGACAATTCCAGCAAGTCAGTAGATAAATTCCTGGAGTCATCTTGGAAGTAATTTGGGAGGCCACTGGCATCTGAGGGTGCGAATTTGCAATGAACCCAGTGAGAGGATGCCACAGGTTACGACGTTACAAACTTCTCAACCTAAATTAAGTGTCGCAATGTGGTGCACCTTCCAAGACATCATCGAAGCAGCCATGCGCTCCGTCCTTTCCTGCTCTCTGCGCGTCATTAAAGAACCTGAAGGCGACGGCGAAGAAAATCAGTGGTTTTACCATGTTTGTCCTCTCTCATAGCTTTGTTTCGCTCGCTCTGCAAAACAACCAGGTTGGCGATGATAGAGGAGACACTGAGGCCTATGCTTGCTTCGCACCGTGATTGACCACGCGCGTAGCCAGCAACAGCTGCCTCACTGACACTGGAAGTAGCTGAGTAGCTCTTTTTCAAAAAAGCTTCGCGACTGCATACTTCAAGGTCAATCACTTCTTCACCACTTTTGAGAGGCTACTGTTTTCCATCTTCCAAGATTCTTGCAGCAATTGCAGCAGCAGTGGCAACATCGGAAGCTTCTGTGCTGCTGATGAAGGACCAATTCTCCTGTTGAATCACAGAAGTCACAAAGACACATAGAAAAATTGAAGCCGCACGTTTAAGTCAGAGCAAGGGGATACAGAGAAAGTCAGAGAAATATCAGAGATTCCTTCCCAAGGAAGGCCGGCTTCTTTAATGCGGCTGCAGGAAAGCCAAACTTCCCAGAGCCTGGGCCAGCCAAAAACCTGCAACTTGTGCAATCTACCCTTTTGATGTAAGAAAAATACACAGGTGCCCAATCCACCTTCAATGACTCATTTGCCACTGAAAACACTGTAGAAAACACTGTAGTAAACACTGTTGAGTTTCTAAACCAGAGGCTGCAGCTGGCCCCACCAGTGCGGATCACAGGGACCACCTCGGTCCGGTGGTTTCGATCGTTGAGAGGTCTGAAAAGTTTGCAAAGACGTAGGACTTGACCGAGCATCTCACTGCTGCTCCTCGCGAAAATGCTATGCCAGCCTTCCATGGGTGCCAACGGGTGCCAACGGGTGCCAACGGGTGCCAAGATGGCCAAGCAGCAGTGTTTTGGCGCATCAACTGAAGAATGATGCAGTTAGTCAGCCTGCTCAGCCACTTCTTGATCCCCTGCAAATGTGATGTAAACGTCCCCGATGCACGCCAGTACACTCCTAGCTCCGCAGTCAAAAGAGGGAGGGCCATGAAATGAGAAAAGACTAAGGTTGTGGCTGCACTTCCCTCAAAGTTGTTCCAGCTTTGACTGTGTGGCCTGGAAAGCGAAGCAGCCCACGAGTGAGAGAAGATTAGCATGGAACGTCTTGTTGATTTTTATAGTTCGAAGCGGTCAGAACCAACTGAGATGATAAATCACTCCTCTGAGACCCATACCATTTAATGTGCAGCTGCCAGGAGTCAACTTGTAGACCTGAAGCAGAATATATCTGACGAAATCTGACAAAAAGCGGTCGAAACATTCAGCACAGCGAGCCTTGGTCGTTGAGGGGTTGCAACTCTTTGCAAAGCTCTCCTGTCTTACTCTGACTTAGAGACAACTTGGACCGAGTGAAACACGTGAAACTCTGTAAAGAAAAAAACAGAAATCCATCTGGGGACCAAGGCAGTCCTGAACCCCTGGCAGCGCTCCCGTGATGAAAATAGCTTGATGAAATGCTCCTTGCAATTGCAAAGCCACCTGTGCGAGCTCGAGAAAGAATGATTTCGATTCATTTCGATTCACTAAGTTGCTTCACAAACAGCAGGCCTGCTTGGCAAGCTCCTCAGCTTCTGAACCTGAAAGGGGGCAGTCTGGTTCACATGGTTACTGCTTCGCCCAAGGACTACTCATGTATGGAAAAGTCTAGTGTTGGCAAATATATCTTGAGACATAGTATCATAGTATAGTATATGACAAATGAATACAAATGATGTGGTGCTGGTGGCATGCAGGAGGAATTCAGCCACTGCTCGGATCCCTATTTCAAATTCTTGCTGTGTGTTTGGCTTGTCTCACAAGAGTCCATCATCTTGAATTTATTTCTGGTATTTTGTTGTACCATTTGGAATCCGGGGATTCCATTTTGCAAGCAGCCTTTTTTGACCGGCACAGCAGAGTCTTTGGCTTCTTCCGCGCGGAAGTGTTTTCCATCCTATATAAGTGCAACCTGTGCAATCTCAACAAATTCTTGCAGGAAATGCTGAGCATCTGAGCTTTTTGCACTAGTTGTCTGACTGCTTGTGTGCTATCAACACAACTATTCCATTGCATGAGACTCTTAGTCTCGTTCAGTCCAAAAACCTGATGATTGTCGGTCTTCTTGGTAAAGGCGAGGCATGGTGAGGCCAATGTTTCACGGTGAAGTTGGGCCGGGATTGTTTTTAATGAGAAGTCCCACGCTCACCGTCGTCGCCGGCTCCGGCTGCAGCTGCGGCTGCTGCGGCTGCGGCTGCGCTTCCGCCGGTCCTTGTGGAAGGCAACGGATCAACAGGTCTTCATATGTCTTCATGTAGCAAACCTTCATCATCTTCATCGACTGAGGAAACATGCCACCATCAAATTCTACTCGTATCCTACTCGCTAAATCTTGTCCAGGTCTCCCTTTTGCTTCGTCGGCGCGAGCGGTCCCTGTCGCGATCCTGCAGGGCCGCAATTTAAGACGGCATGTTTTGTGTGCGACGTATTGTTCTTCAGTTTTTCCTTCAGAAAACCAGTCAAGCACATCGTCCTTCCCCTTGCGATCCCGGCTTCTGCTGCCTCTCCTAGTCAGGGATTTTTTCTTATGAAACGTGTATGCAGAATTGAACAAGATCTACATCATCTTTGATATCTCGCTAAATGGAAATGTGTAAAGATGGGAACCAACACCACTGCAGATTTTGCTGTCCTTCTCGATTTGGAACGGCTGTTCTTGCCCTGTAGTTGCAACAGAGTGTCAGGAAAAAGGCAAAACACAAACAAGGACGGCTTCCACAGCCACCTAGTGTTCCTTCTACATCAGAGTCTAGAGGTTGAGCCCATGCACCCTGCACCAACCAGCATTCGCACCAGCCACCTTCAACAAGCCTAATCAGTAATCGAGCCCTGGAATGACTACAGCATCTTCAATTTTCAATGCTGAAGCGGGAGTGGGTCAAAGCGAAGAAGATCCAAGCATCATGTAGTTGTCTTAAAGTTTCCCAAAGCAACTGAAACATTTTTGGGTTTTCCATCACCCAGCCTTCGCTTTGGACTTGGTTCTGGATTTTTCTTTCTTTTTCTCGTCCTCCTTGCCATCCTCATGAGACCATGAATCGACATTGCAATGAATCAACAATGAATCGATGCTACGCAGGAATGCTATGCAGCAAAGCCTGGCCTCCGCTTCGTCGCCCTGGGGGTTGAAGCAGACCAAATATATGTCATGAGGAGCATACCAACATACATTGAAAGTATTTGTTTTTCATTGTTTTTCTATAATTTGTGCGTTTATATTCCCAGTACTACCGCGCAAGGCGGTAGCGGAAATTTCAAAAATAGAAAACCTATGAGAGAGGTGATTTGTTGTGATGCATGGTGGCAGAGCGAACCCACTGATGGATCGAAAGGTGGTTGGAGTGTCGGGCTATCTGTCTATCTATCTATCTATCTATCTATTTATCTACCTAATCTATCGGTCTATCTGTCTATCTATCTGCTTTGCGCCACAACGCCGTGCACTTCTTGAACATATCAACTTCCAAACGTGCTCCGAACCCAAGGGGTTTTTAACGTCTTGGTTTCTAAATGTGCTTCGCGCCACAGTCGTGTGGCCTGTTCTACATCTCAACTTCCAACAGTGCTTCGACAATGATGCGTTTTTGGCATTTTCACTTCAAATCTGCTTCGCGCAACTGCGGCGTGCAATTGTTCATCTCTCATATCACCAGATGGCTCCGCACCTGCCGCTTTAGCGAGCCCGCCTTTCGACCCTCCGCAGCCACAAAACATTGGAAAAACACAGTGTTTTGCGACTTTCTTACCTTTGATCGCACCTGGATCTTCTTTCACCTTTCTCTTCTGACCCTTCCTCTTCTCGGATCTTCTTTCTTCTTCCTTCTCTTATTTCTTCTTCCTTTCCCTTCTCTAACTCTTCCCTTTTCCATCGGTCCATATTGTCGGAAGTTTGACTTCTAAACTTCCTTCGACAATAAATATGTTATTTATATTTTTACCATATACCTATATTTATATTTATACTTATCAATTAATCTATTTATATCTATATTTATTGTTTTATTTATTTATATATATATATATTATACATTTATTTATCTATCTATCTATCTATTTATTTATTTGTTTATATTATATATATATATTATATATATATATTATATTTATTTATTGATTTATTTATTTATTGATTTATTTATCTATGTACATATTTATTTTTATCTATTTCCTTATTTATTTATTTATTTGTTTATTTATCTATTTATTTGTTTACTTATTTATTTATTTATTTATATGTGTAATGATGTGTGTGTGTGTGTTGTAGATATGTGTCAGAGCATGGGCAAGCATTTGCACACGCTGTGATGTCCCTGCGCTTCTGTTTCTCTGTGGTCTTGCAGTGAGTTCGATGACGCATGCCAATTGTTTGTGTAAAACACTTTTAAGAATTCTGTGGTTTGTTGAGCTAATGTTTTTGGGCCACATTTGTTACACCCGCATGCTGCAGAACTGTCTTGGACTCTGCTCGTGGTGTGCCTGGGGGAACAATTTCACCAAGAAAAGCACAGTTCTTGTCCGCATTTCGAATCGTTTTCAATCTTGTTTGGAACAGTAGGAGCAGGCGCGGACAGTTACACGGAAGCACAGCTTGGAAAATCTTCTTAGGGTGCACGACAAGTCTGTGGCATATGCGCAAAGAATTGTGAGCTGGATATCGGGCTCATGTAACATGGACAAACCGGGCCGTGTCAGATGCTGCTCATCAGAAATATCGCTCCAAATAGGAAATGATGGTTTCGCTTAAATCAAACACAGAACTTGAGACTATGTGATATTCTTGTTGAAAACTCTGCAACAGATCATCAAGCAGCCCTACAACAAGAGAAAATGATGTTTATAGTCCAAGTGTGGTTGATTCAACATGTTTGGCCGGTCAGCCAATTCAGCACGAGCAAAAGATCATGATTGCCAAGCCTTCTTCCCCTCCTCCTCCATCCTCTTCTTCCGCTCTTCTTCCTGTGGCTGCAAGTACAATCTGGATATGACACAATCATGAGAAGATCGAAAGAGCCAAGCACCGAGACCATCTTTGGCATTGCTGCAAAACATTCAAAAGGCAAGGGCCTTTTTCTCCTTCGCAATCCGGTCTCTCTCGGCCTTGTTTGCCATTGGTGTCATGCTCTTCAAGTTGAAAGGAATATCAACTGGAGACAGGATAAAAATTGAACAGGCCTTGCTTCTTTCTCATATTTTCTCATCCTCATATGATGTTTCAACATGTTTCATCGGGAATCCAACCTTCTTATCCTTTAGCTCCTTGAGGCGAGCATGGATCTCCGTGTAGGATTCATGGACCTGACGAAGAATGCCATAAAGCGCAGTGCCCATCTGTGATCGCATTTTAGTGGCCCGTAACATCCCGTTCCTATGCGTACCTTTCTGTTTAAGAATGGCATCAGTAAAGCGTGCTAGGCCAAGGCCCCACAATCCTTTCCTGAGAACAAGGGCATGCAAGGGCTCAAATTGGAAGTGCCTTGTACTTGAGGTGAGCTTCGTACTCACCTTCTTCATTGCCTTGGAACTTAGTTCCTAAAGGACAGCAAAATCCAAACTCTTACCCTCATGTCATGCTCAGGATTCAAAAGGGAACCATTGACTTGGCCACTGGCTAACATACGCAGTTCCGCACACCTGAGCGAACAAGTATACAGGAGCATTCCTGGCAGATGAAAGAAATTGCCACAAACTAGCATGTACAATTTGTAAAATCTATACAGCACTGACGGGGGATACTTTCGGAAGGCTCGAAAAACTGGTGCCAGCTTTGTGCCTCGCAGGCAAGAGGTCGAAAGTTTGCCTTGACCTTTTCCTCCTCTTCCTCGCTGCACCCAGCACCCAAAGCTGACTCAACGTGCGGAACAAAATAAAAGAGTTTCATCACCTGTTTTCTCCATCAACCAGGATGTATGGATGTGGGTGCACCTTACCTTTGTCAGAAGTTTCCACTGCTGCGGTGCCATACGCTGCAGTCCTTTTCATATTTCTTGGCCTCATCCTCCACTTCTCTTGATTGCTTCATCAGCTCTTCCTCGCCAAGGTTCACAGAATGTCTTGGAATGCCAATGATACAGCAGCCATGCCCGTTGAAGCCACCGTGACCTTATGTCGCGCAACACGTTGTCCCTGTGGCCGCGCCTTCTTCCGAGCATCGCAATCATCGAGGGCATTGGCCCTGGCTCTCAACAGTCAAACGAAAGAGCAATCGTCTCACTGAATCTCACCGCACCAAATCAAAAGACCAACAGACTCTCCCCACACACTTGCTCAGAATTGTCATTGCGAATTCTGTTGTGAAATGCATCTGGCGTGCAAAAACACTTCCATTACACCTGACAGACAGGAATGGGTCAATGAATAGGCCAGAAAAACTTGATAAGTTACCATCGCCATAGCCAGAGAGTCGTACCAGGAAATAACCGAATTGAAGCAAACTTGTTGAAATTCGACATGCAGGTTCTTGGCTTAGCCGGTCGCCAGGCACGGTAAATGAAGTTCTGCAAGAAATGAGGTTGAAAAAGCAGGTACATGACTCCAGCGCCAGGTTACCATTCTTGAATGAGTGTAAGTTCAAGGCATCTATAGTCAGCACGACAGACACAAAGAGGAATCGGGGCCCAAAAGTAGAGATTTTGATGCTCACGCCAGAACCGAAGAGCGAGTTCAGCTTGAACAAGCTTGTCGTTGCGGAGCTGAAGATACTTTCTGGATCGGCTGTACTCCCGGTCCAGGAGTGGTGCATGGCAGACCCAATAAAAAATTTGGATTGCATATTGGTGATGTGGGTGAATCGGGTATATACACAGGGAAGAATTCCTGCGAAAAGAAGTTGTGGGAAGCCAGGGTAGAGCCCCAGAAGCAAAATCGCCTTCAACTTGGGATTGGGTCTGAGACCATGTATGATGGACAGCACCATAGTACGGGGTTGCGTAATGCGAAACCCTTGGAAAAGAGAGACGTGGCGAAGGGAGTCAAAAATGTGCAGCACCAATATCATCGAATGGGTAAGGTGAAGGTAGGATTGAAGGACTTTGTGCTTAAGCTTCTTCCGGAGAAGCGGAGCTAGTCAATTTGTCATAGTGATCGCCACCGTCAAAACCTTGATGAGATTCATGGCGTTGAAGTTCTTTTGAAGTTGACAAACAGGAATGCCCATCATCACTGCGACCTTTTGGACTGTTTCAATGGCATCGGCAGGTTGATTTGACCACCATGCGTCAGCTTTGGCAATGTTGGAAACGAGAAAACTGCGCTGGGTGCCGGAGACAGGGAGGTCTTTGAGCCACTTTGCAAAAGTACGATCGGCAAGGCCCGATGGTAGATTATCGGTGAGCCAAACGTTGGAAAGACGTGGAGTGGTGAGAATGCAAGCTGGATCAAAAGCAGGTGGCGCAGGAGCTCCGGAACCCATCAAGGCGCGTTGGATGGGCGTGGCTTGAGAGGAGGAACTTTGTTGACCCGTACGAGGTGGGGTGGATACATCTGAAGGGTCGTCCCCGAGTCGTTGGCGTAATTCTGCCAACTGACTTCGGAGGTGAGTGATCTCATGCTGGAAATCTGGGTCGATGGAACGAAGCGGAAGCCATCCTTGAATGTGCTCTGCAATGAGCTGTGCCGCAAATTTGGTGTTCGAGATTTTGTCCAGTGTCTTCCCATCCTGTCTGGCTCTGACCTGGGAGACACAGTCGAGGTCGATCCCTCTATATTGCTCAACTGAGAGTAATTCCGTCGCAAACGCCACGGCCGCCATATCTCCCGTAGGATGAGATACAACTCCCTCTCATGGGCCAGTTTTCGAAGCCAATGATTGTTGGCTTGTTGGTAGAGCAAGGCTGCCACTGGTAGAGCAAGAGGATCACAGCCTTCGCTAACTTTTGAGTGAAGGCTGAAGACCTGATCACTCTTCTGGGGAAGGTCAAGCCGTTGACCTTCTGGTTGTCATTGTGTTCCCGGTCCCCCTGCCAATTTTCGTTAAGGTCAAACCCATAGACTCTGGAAGCTTCTGTTGTGCCAGAGTTGGAAGGAGAGCGACGAGGTGTGGTGCCTGTTGATTTGGTGACATGGGACCGGGCTGAGAAGGTGAGCAAGGCTGCGTCGGAGAACACATTGAAGTTTGAGATGTAGGGAACATGGTGGTGGAGGCATGGACGGTGGAGTTGGTGGAAACGGTTTAGGCATAGTCCAGCTCGGTGGAAGAGATCGAGGATTCGGAGTCATCATACGTCCCATCCCATAAGGTCCCGGCTTGCACGGTGGCCGACTTCGGTACGTTCTGAGGTCTTGCTATGGTCGATAAGGACCGGACTGCTGAGCCATGCTGAGCCCATAGGGGCCACACCATCTGGGAAAGCAAGGGAATAAGGGCAAAGGCGAACAAGAGCAGTCAGAGTCGGCCATGGTTTCAACCTCAACACTCGTACGCAATTGACTGGTCAGCTGTGATAACTGTAACAGGCTACGCGGCACGCGGTGCAATAAGAGGAGGTTCCACAACAGGACATCTCCAAGACCGCAGGATTTGATTTGGTATCAGAAATCCCAGTTGATTGAAACTAGAAAAGAACCACCGGTTCAAGAAAAACAACAACAGTTCGTAGTGCCATGAGAAGGTGTAAAACAATGAGACTGAAATCGTGCGCGGCAGTGAAACTTGAATGAGAATGACACATCAGCAGACACAAAAAGGAAAAAGAAAGCAGTCAGAAACACTAACAAAAAGGTTTCACAGATTGAGGCAACAGTGCAGCTTGTACCAGGAAATAACTGAATTGAAGCAAATTTGTTGAAATTCGACATGCCGGTTCTTGGCTTAGCCGGTCGCCAGGCACGGTAAATGAAGTTCTGCAAGAAATGAGGTTGAAAAAGCAGGTACATGACTCCAGCGCCCCAGAGTCATATCAGTCATGAATGCAGCCCTCTTCGTTGGGCAATCATCTGCAAACATGAGATTGCCCCTATGCAGTTCTAAAATGCAATGAAATGAAATCAAAACCTCAAAACCTAAAACAGAATACCGGAATTCCAACAGAGACGTTTTACATCTCTTCAGATGGTTCACACACACACTGCAAAGCCTGTAAAGCCTCTATTCCTAGAGGTGTTTTAAGAATTTTAAGACTAGGAAAGTACAATGCCCATCAGAGAAATGCTGAAGGTTGACACTCAGCCATATCAACATATAGACTCCCTGCTCTTAAAACTGTGATCAAATCCGAAGACGAACGTTAAACCTTTGAGTATACTTACAGTAATTACACTCCTTGATTGCAGAAAACAGTCCTTGGGTCTACTCATCAGTATAAGAGCATTGTGTCCCAAGTCTTCCTTTCCTGGAGAAAGGATGCCTCCGAAATTCATTGTGAAGCAAACTGGGCAAATGTATGATCCGCTTTCCTCAATCCCGGTCTGAACCCAAAATCTCCGACTACCAAAGCCCCGCTTCTTCTCCAACTGCAGACTTTCCCTCTTCATTTGTGAGATCTTCCTTAGGCATGTGAGAATGTCAATTGGGATATCGGAAGGCAAAATGTTTTCTGACTCATCGACACAATGCTGTCGAGGAGCTGGTTCACATCCGCTGTGAGAGCTTTGGACCTTGCATAGTCAGGTGAAAAAGAGACAGGAAAGAGACGTGTCTTGCATTATTTAATTAGCTGGTATGGCGCAGAGAATTTCTCTGCTTATACTGTCATGGACCTTAATATTACAGTATATTATATTAGATTATATTATACTATATTATTAAATTAATATTATTATATTATATGCCCCACCAAAGAAGGACCCGAAACACAAATTGCAAATATTTGTGGGTTTTTTCAGGACCATCACCCGCCTGTTCCTGCCATTTCGTAAAGTCCTTCCGTATACCGATGCCTGGACTAAGGGAGCACTGCATTGCAATTGGGGGTATTTCACAGGCTTTGAAGCCATGTCCCCGACACCGCACCGTCCGATTCTGCGATTTTGTAAACTTGGCGGAGAGCGAATCTCGCTGCTCCCGGCCCAGTTGCCTTGGTTCTTTCCTCAGCCTCTCAACCTCTCTTCGACCATAGGCCTTTGAGAGGTGGCTAAGGTTCAAAACTTTAGCGGTTTGGAAGCACGTCCTCAGCACCTGCTTATGCTAGTCAAGAAAGTCAACAAAGTCTTCAGATTGGGTGATTATTCAGAGAGCCAATGCCGAACATCAAAGTAACTTCTCTCTTCTCTGATGGCTAGACCTCTTCGGCCGCTGGCGCCAATATGGGCCAATAGGGATGGTCAAAAATAGTTTGGCTCTCGGCAATATCCAGCAGTATCCAGCCATGGATCTGTGTCGATCTATTTAATCAAAATTTAATCTATCTAACATCCGATTACGACTGCCAGCCTCAGCCTCTTGGATCGCAAACTCCAAGTCACGAATGGAATACTCCTCAGGTACACTCCCAGAACAAAGGCTTTAGGGCAAGCTGTTCTGCAGTGTTCGAAAAAGCTTTGCGGAACCTCGTACTTGTTCCGAAGTTCACTGCCGTCTTGGCCATCCTTGTGAGCATCAAACTTTTCTCGGATCACCTCGTGTTTGGAAGCCGCTTTCACTGACATGCGCGTGGTCTCAAGATTCGGGAACTTCAGATCAAATACTGTTCATGTTCAGATCCAGTCCCCATACCTCGGAGTGAATCTTGTCGCAAGGGTCCATGGAGCGCTTGCCACCGACCACAGACTGACGGCGGGGTTAGCACAAGCGAAAAGCAAAAAGAGAGCAAAGCTATTTGCAAAAGAGCAAGTCTTGCAACAAGACCACGATTTCTCTGGCCTTATCGAAAGGACAGAAGCCCACAAGAAAACCTGAAAGCACAACACCGATACCGACCAAGTCTGCAAACTGATCCAACCTTGCTTTCGGGTTTAAAAATATCACCTATATAATGCCTTCGAAAGGATCGCTCAGCTTTGCAGCAAAGCTACCCTTACAAATGCTTTTGTCCTGGCCGGGCGGGTCACTCCCCCGCAGCGACCGCACTACGTCACAAAACTCCACAAGGTGAACACAATCAGCGCCTTCGGTTCCACGAAATGATTGAACTGGACGGAAAGCGATGGAAAGCGCACCTTCCAATCCTCCGCATTCTCATCCTTCTTTTGGTCCCGCTGGGGGCCTGCAGAGAAGGGATGGACCAGTGGAGACTCACACAAGAATCCTGGGGATCTACCGAAACCCGCTCAGCTTTGTGTAGCAAAAATCCCTTACAAGCTAATGACGCAAAAAATTATTTTTTGGCATTTTTCCTCTGCAAGGTGCAGCAAACAAGGGAAAGCGTGGTGCTGAAGCAGTTAGATTCGTTCGTTTTGTTTAGATCTACATTTGGCGATTTGGCGTTCTCTAAGATTTGCAGTTTAGGTGCAGGGTACTGGTTCAGGGTTACGGGCCCTTGGTGAGGAGACCTGACTGTGTGGAGATTGGTGCACTCCTATTTGGACTCGCAATAAGGAATTGTGAAACAGGTACGCACATAGCTTATATCGAATACTATCTAGAAACGCATGATTCTACTACGTATATTCTACATGCATGGTAGAAGATCGATTGTGAAAACGTCTGGTTTCATCATACTAGTAGGTCATAGTTGGCCACTTGCTAAGATGCCCTGGCATTGATTTGAAATGATGTAAGATAAAGGCCTGCTGTGTTTGTAATCAAACATGGGCCAATTTTGGACTGGTACAGCTTCGGGCCAGTTAGACAGTAGGAAAGTATTCTGAATCTCTGTTTCAAAAAAAAACTAATGCTAGGTTCTGCCTCCTCAAAAAATGCAGCAGGAGTGCCTGCAGCTTCGCGTGTACGTTCACACAACATGCAAAGAGCCCTTGCCCCCCGCGGTCCGAGTGACCCAAGTAGCAGGGCAAGCTGCACGCTTGCTACGATTGCTACGATTATCTGACAGTCTCTGGTCCCAGGTTGCCAAGGTCAGATTGCCGGGTCGCTAAGGTCACCCCACGACCAGTCACCAGCCGAGGTCAGGACCCATGAGGGCATCGAGCATTGCACGTGCCTTGCGAGCAACCCGCAGATTGAGCTTGACAGATAGGCAAAGAAACGCACACCACTTCTCCATCTTTCTCCTTATGTAATACAATAAGGAAGTCTCGCCAGCAAGTGGAATAGCAACCAGGTCAGCCACAAGTAAATCCAAGCGAGAACATCATCAAGGAGAAAACCAGAAACTGATCCTGCTGCTAGGTCAGGTGGGTGAGAAGACCTAAATATGACTCACCACTTGGATAGAAACGCAACAAAGACAGCCCCAACCTTTTAACGATCACAGCCATATTCACAGTGCTAGCAGCCAGTTGCCTTGTTCATCGCTGCAGCTTATGGAGGCAGCGCTCTCACCATCCAAGGAAATTGAACAGGTCGGAAGTAACCGGCAGGGTGTTAGCTGGAAAGTCATAAAAAGTCTAATGTCTGCCGTGTGCAAGATTTTTTTCTCTAGGTTAAGTTTCAAAATGCTCCAAACAGGACAAGTTTTCAAGCTCGCAAGCAGCTCGGGTTTCTGTGCAACTGCAGCCTCCTGCAGACATGAAGTTCTGTTTGGAAGTTCAGCTTGGGCCAAAGATCCGCAAAGCAAAGCCACATTGATCATACTGTGTAACTGCCCTACTCTCATTTTCTTCGTTTCACACACTCACCTTTTCGCCGCGATTCCTAAGGACGTGGCATTATCAGACTGTGCCCAACAAAGCAGTCGAGACTTCATAAGTTCATGCCCAATTCCAAAGTGTCCAAAACAGATTGGTTCAATGCTCAATGTTGTTCTTATGTGTGTGTGTGCTTCCCGTGTTAATTGTTGCTCCGTTTGAAACCAGAGGCCACAAAACAATGAAACCCCAAGGACCCAAAGCTCGTCGTCCAGCCTGCATCAGCCAGGATTACAATCTTCAATCCGGGCCCCAATTTCCGACGAATCTCGGACACCAAAGCCTCAGCACGTTCGATCGGCACGGGATGGACCTAACATTGCCACATTGCAGTACTGCACAGAAGCATGACTATCATGACCATACTCATCATACTCCCTGTCCACGGATCTTTTGACAAATCTTATGAGAGCAGCGAACTTTGTCGGAATCAAAGAGTCAGCAACCCTTGATAAGGTCTGTTGACACACTATCATGAATCTGCGAGAAATTGGTCCAATCCGTCGAAGATGTCAAAGACAGAATTCGGGATACATCCGGCGACATTTGAGCCGAAAACCTCAGCAATATTCTCCCGGACTCCTCGGTCATAGCTGCTGTGACAGCGATCTGCCCAGTTCTTCGAACTCTCAATAGTTGTTTCATTCCTGATAAGCAAGTGCATCTGAGCCAATAGCAAATTCCAAAGAAGAAAGGAGGCAATGGCTGCAGATAGGCACACACCAATGAGATGAACCTGTCTCATTGTGCGTTCTCCGCTCAGTGCCATTGCCGCAGTTATTTGTGGAGCTGCTGCCAGTGCAGAGAGACCAGATCCACACATGGTCAGAAAAACGAAGACCAGGAAATGTGGCTGGTTCCGTAGGCCAACGCACGAATTGGTAAAGATGCAATGGTGGTCCATGCGAAGCACACAACGACGGCAAGTGCTGCAATGATGACACCTGTCTGGTTTTGGGGCCATGCAGTAGTTGCACCACCTATCTGACTTATCTGAAATAACATCTTTCTTGCCAGGACTGCCAGGATCAACAAGACTTGCGCAAGCATAGAAGAACTCAATCAGGATGAACAAAGACACAGATCCCAACTTCACAATGAAGCTCCCAAGTGGTTGAAGCGCAAACCACGGAAGTGACAGCCTCCAAAAACCGTCCATCTGAAACGCAATGAAGAGATTCATCAAAAGGACCAGACTCCAGCCACAGGCTTGGCTTGATCCATATGATCTGCCTGGTTCACTTGGTCGTTCGGTCGGTCGGATCTTTTTGTTGCACCGCTTCTGCACAAGCAAGTTCTGGAAAGATAAAGAGAGCGAGGCCAAGAACTCCGGCGAGTGAACATCCAGGTCGATGTGTTCCATGCTCACGTGCCTACCCGATTACCCATGGCATTGCCTATCGCAAATTGGGTGAATTACATGATGTCTGCGATGTCTGCAAACTCCCTCGTTTCAAGACCGTTAGAAAGTTTCACGGGACAAATCGGACGCTTTAGTGCTCCTGGCCAATATTTCTACACCGACTTGGGTATGGGTCAAAATTGAGTACCCCAATAATGGGATGATGAATGCTAAGAATAGACTGAAATCTGTGGTCCCCCAGGTCTTACATTTTGACTCATACCCACTTCACTTTTCACCGACTTTGACGTCGTGGACAGGGTCCATGGTCTATTGACTCTATTAGAAAGGGCTGGTCTTGTCAAAAAGTCCGTTCATAGTGCATCGGTGCATCAATGGATCTTATGTCAAAACACTGTGTTTTGATGCCTATATACACCCATCTTTGCCCAAAATAGTAGGAACACACGGGAAGAGAAGCTTAAACACGATCATTTACAAACTGCTCATCTAGATGTGTTTCTTTGTTGTCGAAACAAATGATTTTCAAAATGTGCATATCCTTCCAGTTTCTGCCCGGATTCTTGTGTGTGTGTGTGAATTATGTAATGAAAGCAATTTGAGCACTTGGACGGCAAGCACAGTCATAGCTGGTTCCACCACTCCGCTCTAGAAACACCAGGAGATCAAGCATTTCCAGTGTCCGGATGGTCACATCCAGTTGCGCACTGGCTACCCACTATCATACTTACAAGTACAATATCTGTGGTTCCAAACAGAGTCAACTGGCATTCTGCTCTGCGACCTTAGCTCAACATATTGCGACAGCCGCGTGGGCAACATGCATGGACCATGGATCAAAACTATGAGGTCGAGGCGAGGCTCGTCCGCTACAGAGCCGCTACAGAGAAGTCAAGCTAAGCAAGCTACATAGAAATCGATAACTGATAGAACTCGTGGTGTTGTTTACACGGAAACAAGTCGCCATCTCCTTTCAAAAGACTAATGGTTACGAGATGTAAGTTGTGTTTGCGACTGCTGCACACTTTGTGCATACTAGTGCGAAAGATTGCTTTGAGCCAGAAAAATGTTGTCTACAAGGAATAACGCAGCAAATGTGTTATGTTTCTTTTCTCTCCTCTAATTGACAATGGCTTTCTGATGCGAGCAAAGTATTTACTATATATGAATGAGTATACGAATTATAGATGAAAAATAATAAGTGTGTCAAGAGGCCTGCGCTAGAACTTCTTCCCAAAGGAGAAGAGATAGCCCTCCTGCGACGGTCCCAGCTTGGCAAAACCTCCGGCAGCACCAGACAGAGTAAAGGTGCCTTGAGATGAACTCCCAGACCTTGACGGCATCTGTGCATTACAGTGCTGGATCGCATTGGCCCACTTGCAAGAATTGGCACTGCATGCAACGACAATAAGACGAGCTAAGTAGAAGACCCTTCAGACTTGCCTCAGTATAGAACTGCTAAAATTCCTTTAAATTCCTTTGAATTCATGTTTAGAAAGTTGCGTGGGTTCTGTGATCTGGTTCTGAGTTGCAAACGCTTACCCTGTCTTTTAATTTCCATCCGCAAGAAAACCTAAGCTCGACAAGTTGACTCACAAAAAGAACAAATCAGTAATTGGCCCAATATCAGTGTCACAATGGCACCTTCTCCCCATCTCCTCCTTTGAGCTCCTCCTTTTTGAAGCCGACCGCTCTAAAGAACATCACTGCCTTTCACAGCAACACAGAGGACAGGACAATGTAAAACGCGTAAAGGCAAGAAATTATTCCAATTCCACCAGACATCATGGACATAGCATGACACATCATCCCTGCCGAAGTGCCTCTGGAGATATATGCTTCTGGATCACTGCCACCGCACTTGAACAGCTCAGGTCTTTCCTGGCAGAATGTAAAGTCCTTCACAATCCTTCACACGTAAAAGTATGTAAAAGTGCGTTCGCAGATTCGAAGATGCTTCCAACCCACCTGGACAGTTCTTTCACGGATTTCACCTGAAACGAACTCAGCGAAGTCATTGCAGCTATGCTCAATAACTATTTCCCAGCATTCCAAGAAGCACACCAAAGCACGGCCAACATGTTGCCGTCGGCACTCTATTGACACCCCAACATAGACCACCTGAGAAAGTTTTGCGAGACTGACTATATTTATCTGACCTTCTTCCACTTTTTGGAAACCGTGGTTTGGCCAACTTTCTGATATCTTTTCAGCAGCTTGCACTCCTACTTTGTAGCTCTAAGACTTGAACCTGAAGCACATGCTGCTGGATTCTGTACAGAACCAAGCCAATAGCCTTCAGAGCTCTGCCAATGACGAACTGCACAATGCATGCAGCGCAATCCTGACTCTTTCAATTTTCCGCCTGCCTTCCAGTCACAACCTGTCCCTTAGAGCGCAATTTGAGATAAAGACACGATCTCGCAAATATGGAGGCACCAACATGGCGGATACAAAGAAAAGTAAACTGCGTATTGCCACGCTGTGGCGTAACAGCATTTTGGACATGCAAAGAGCTAAGGCTGGCACATCTCAAACAGCTTGAAACCTTCAAGCGATTCTTCTTGGAGATGACTTCCCACCTGTCGTGCAAATTACAATGTACATGGCAAACAACTTGTGGAGCTTGAGACAATTTGAGACACATCCAACAGGATCTCTGAAAATTGAATTGAGATGAATTGAGGCAGTGTTTAAGCAACGCAACACATGCCAGGTGAACACATCGCACTCGAAAAGCTCAAAGGACAGCATTCTAACAGCATCTAATGCAGCCTGATCAGCCTGCTGAAAGAAATGTCTGTTCCCATACAACACAATCGCCGCTTCAACTGCTTCAACAAATTTAACCTAATCAACTGCTTCAATGCCCATGTCTTTCATGCCTTTCCAGGTCGCAGTTCGTGCATGATGGACACCTGTCAGCATCGCAAGTGCAGATTAGCATGGCAGCAGCGTGCACGGAATACATAGTGAGGTGAAGTTTGCCTCTGAACTCCTGGAGAGCAGTGACCCTTTCGCTCCTGGGCATTCAAAGTATGGCAAAGTGCCAGCCAATTTCAGTTTGATCATTTAGAAACAATACGGTTTGGTAAGAAATTCTGAGAATTGAACACAATTCGTAAACAACATCTGCGACCACTGAATACATGGTTTGATTGCTGCCCAGAATCCATCTGGAATCTCTCAACAAACTAATTTCACTCAGTTTTGATGTTTCCACTTTATAAGAACTGCGATTCTTAACCAAAAACATGGAAGTGTTCAATCAAAATTGTAGAGGGAACATCATTTGCCTTGATGACTCTCATCTTGATCATGATGGCCGTGATGGCCGCAATCATCGTGGACTTCCACCTGCCATGAAAACTCCCTGTGAAAATTTCCGGTTTCAACGGCTTCCATCATGTGACATGGCCTCCTCGCTGGACGCAGAGTCCGATGAAACTACCTCCAAGACTCCAAAATGTCCAGGAAAGATTTCACTTGTCCGATTTCCATCGATTTCCATAGTCCATATGGGGTCTGAAAATGACCCCCAAATCCACTGGATCATCACATATAGTTGCCCAAATTTCGCGTGTAAATTATGTAAATTGTCATTTTCTTTTTCCAGAGTCTTGTGTTTGTAAGGTTCAGACAGTTTCAAGCAATTTTGCTGCCGAAAGTTCCTGAATTGGAGCAGCAACGGGCGATTTTTTTCGAATACGTGGTTTGGTGTTCATTGACATGTGTTTCATTTTTTCGAATTTACATCAATCGCTGCAGGGGCTGCATGAAGTCTACATCTGACCTGCATTTTTGCATGTTTGCCTTTTCTTTGACGCGCGCTTTGGCCTGTGATGCATCCAGACCCAAATTGGGCAAGCTGGAAACAATGTTAATGTTCTGAACAGTTTCATTTTGTCTGGAATATCAAATTGTAACAAAATGTGATTTTGTTTGAAAACAACCAAAATTAATATACGAAATTGATAAAACAAAATGTTGACAAATTGTGGTGATGTTGTGACACATGTGCATCCAAAGCCTGCGAGGTGTTCTTGCTTCTTATCAAATTCAACCTGTGGGACAATTCCAACAAATTCAAACAAATAGACAGTATTGACCACGCCCATGAACCTCCATTTCCTCAAGACATTGTCCTTCATCATGTGGTTTCAAATCCTGAATTCATGGAAAGCAAAATTTAACCAGAAACAAACAGTAAATTCATATCAAATCATCACCACAGGAACGGACGAGGTCTCGGTGGGTTTCAAGCCGTTTTCTTCGATCTGAGACCTGGTTTGTGATGCTGGGAAACACTATGTGTTTGTGCAATGGGAAAAACACATGGCCAACCTTCAAATATGCAGCATGGGCAATCTGGTACCTGGCGTTTACAAGTATTTTTGGCAGGTGGCAATTTCGTCAACGGAATCAGAATCAACAGGACCTTCAATCCATCGAAATTGAAACAATTTTGCATTGTCAACAAATTGTTTGACTTCGAACATTGAAATCCCGGCCTTGCCAAAGCCCATTTTTGAATGGGCGCAAAGAACCACCAAATCAAAAAAAACAGGATCGCTGCCTGAAATGCATGAACACTTGCATTTTTGGGGAGAACATTGGTGGAATGAATCTTGCCAATGCCTGCACCGCGTAAAAATTGAAATCAGCCTCACATCAAGCGAAGACTTCGATACAACGTGACCGTTCATATTTCCAACCAGGCCTGGTTCGGCATGTCGAAAAGGCTGCAACGATGTCATGGCCATGGTCACATAGTAATTTCGCGTTTGCACTTACAGATCTGCAGTTGTTGATTCTCAAATTCATGACGTTTGTGGGCCATTCATGGTATTTCATGGTTACGAAAGTTTGCACGTTGTCACTTTGTTTTATGAAACGACACGTTCATTCTCATTCCACAGAACCACTGAAGTGCCGAAAAAGTGACCAACATTTTTTTGGTGTATCATGAAAATTCCAACACTTTGAGGTAAACAGCTGCAAGAATTGTCAAAAATTATATTTATATATCAAAACGTCCGTCGAATCGACCCCAACCTAAGACATCGCACAAAATTTTGCGTGAAAGAAAACGTCATTAAGCCACTCTTTGCTGACCCTCACGCAAAACAAATTGCAAGCATTTTTTGACAAAGTGGGGTTGGCATGTCAGGTCCAAACGCCTGGCTTTGGGCATGGCGCCTCTCCCAACCCATTCAGGGTGGTTGAGGGCGGGACGATTTTTTTCAAAGAAACCATGTTACAACATGTACATGAACAACTGAGACATGTGTCACATTGACAAAGTTTGACGTTCACATTGAACTTGAGATTCAAATTCGTTCGGTTGGCACATCAAACTGAAACTTAAATCGTTTGCCTTCAGTTTGCTGTATTAAAGCCACACTTTGCTGACCCTCACACACAACAAGCTGCAAGCGTCTTTTGACAAAGTGGGGTTGGCATGTCAGGCCGAAACGCCTCCACATTTTCTGGTCGACATGACCTGCCACATTTCGCTACAGTCAAAAAACATCTCTTGCACAACCACAGTGACTGGAGAATAAAGCGTGAGGGATCGTCAGCAATGTTTGATTCCGTTGGTACTCGCGTCACCCAGGCATTCCAGGCAAGTTCATACTCAAGGCTGAGGCAAGTTTCCAAAACAGGTAGAGCATTTGTACTGCTGGTGTGACATGCAATCAGTGCGTCACGTACATCATCATTGTCAATGTATTGCCACATTGCATTGAGCGAGCACTTCTTTCCAAATCCACATTGCGCGAAAAAACACGAAGAATTCACATTTTGCGAAGCAAAGTTCGGACGCTATTGTTTTGAACCAGGGCCTGCACATGATCACACAAATTTCCTGTGCAGAAATGTCCATGTGGTTTCACATGTAAATTGCATCGGGTTCTTTATTTTGACTCTCTCGTTCTGTGCGTGTCATCCTTTGTGCTGTGGCCATGTAGCCCCAATGACAGTCATGAGTAGTGTTGTAAACTCTTCGGACTCCTCCTTGATCGACTGAGCTAAAGCTGGCTCGATCACTAACTATCACCAAAACTTCACCGCCAGTGCACGTTGCATGCACCAAATTGTAAAATCTCTTGTGAGAAAGACATGCAAACTTCAGTCCACAAATGCCATCTCGCGAAGTTGGCTGCTATAGTATAGTTGAGGATCGATCTTTTTTGTGGTCGGCGCCCGTTGCCTTTCGACGGGTCGCACTTGAGACTCCCGAGTGGACCAGCAGGGATTCGAACCACCACCGGCAGTCTGTCAGCGCTGGCAAGACCAACGCCATACCAACTGAGCCATCGGGTCGCCTTATAGTTGAGGATCGATCTACCATCTCTGGAAGTTGTGGCCGAGTCTGGTCTCCCGACTCAAGGGAGTCTCCAAGTCCAGTGAAAAGTTCGACCCTTCTAGTTCGTGGCATAGAAATGGTATCAGTCAGCGCATCCAAAACCAGCATGATACAGTTCTGAATTGGCTGGCCATCCCATAGTCATGACGCATCAGACAACCGTTCAACTCAATCCGGAAGGTCTCAATGGTCTGGCTGAGATTTGTTCTTGGTTCACAAGAACATTTTCTTCTCCTTTTTCACTTTCGCTGCCTTCCTGCACATCATTCATATCGGTGTCATCACCATGTCCAACTCCACGGTGTTGGTTGCGCACCGTGGCCGTGTAGGAAAGAAAACCCAAGCAAAACAACCCAAAACCAAACAGACGAAAAGAACACAACAAACAAACAACGAAGACATGGTGATCAGCTGGTCAGTTCATAACGTCGGTAACTTCAAGAAGGGTGATAGCATTGTATCATCCATGGTGTCATCCTCAGGATTGGAATGCGATGAGGATCCGCTTTTGCGCAATGATACGATTGTATATGGAACCTGAGCGGGGGTACAATCTGGGCCAACTGTGGGCAGATCACACTACAGACATAATCTAAAAAGTGACAAGCTCACGAGATGTCACGTCTAACGACATACAGCGTGTAGCAGCCATTGCAGCAAGCAAACCCACCGCCCAGCTACCCGAAAGCGTATTTCTCCGCGTCCTTGGAACCCCTGAGACTCTTCGGGCCCCCGCCTCAAACAGGATCACACTCTCAAAGAGCAACAGAAGAGTATGAAAGGAGTATCTGTGAGAAAGCCTTTGCTGTCTTACATAAAAGTCAGGCTGGAAAGACGGAGATTATTGAAAAAGATGGAGGAGAAATGCTGGTGGCAATAGCCCTAGACAAACCGTTGGACGATGTAAAAGAGCTAGTAGAGGATCCTGCGAGTTGATTGCAGAAATCATGCAAAAGCAAGCACACCCAGTCCTTGCTCAAATAGTCAACCCAGATGTGCGTGATGATTTACCCATTTCCGAATTTGCTGCAGCCTCCTCAACCAGCGGCAGCAACCACCCACGAAAAAAACCCAACCTAATGAACTACGAACACTCAGTCACCTTGAATCAACCATGAGTACCCCATGGTGACAACGCCGCTCAACCTAGGTCAAGTTACAGGCTGAATGCATGGATGGGAAACTTGGGTACTCTACGTCACCTCGAGTGGTTTACTGGAACTGCACGTGTGAGGTGGCGCGAGGTTCTCCACTGCTACTAGCGCCACTAGCTGCAGCAGTGGCGGGGAGTGGATCACTGCTCTCCGCTGGTCTCATCATTTCGATGAGGGGTGGGTTTGCTTGTCGCGCAGGATTCGCGTCATTTCGCGAGTGAATGCTGCAGAGTCATCAACTAGTTCCTGAGATCCTGTCCCTGCCTGGCATATACTTCTTTGATGGATGGCGATTTGCCGATCCCAGACCACTTGCCGCGCGCAAAAGAAGCGCCAGTCCAAGGCACCGCTCTCAATGCACCTGCACCTGATACGGAACCCAAACGGTCGCCTGAAGAAGAAGCGAGAGACATCCTTGCAGTAGCTGCCAAGAACCAGCCCGAAGATGGGCCAAACACAAGAAGGGCAGCTGTCCGCGCATGCAAGTACTTAAGAGCTATGGTCAACCAATATGAGACCACCATCCAAGCCGTGCAAATAGCCGCCCGCACCCATACGCAAAAAAGCAAGGGCACGGTAGGACCTGCAGTTGACTATCGCCCGCAAGGAGAAGCCCTCCCAGTTATCTCCGCAGACCTAACATCCGAATTGCTGCATTGTTTGTCCACGCTCCCAGACCCATGGCCCCTGGCCAAGATCACCATAGACATGGAGAAACCGAGCCAGTGGGTCTCAAAGTTGTGCAGACTTTACTTTGCTGACGAGTATGCCAAACGAACAGTTCGACTGCCCTCACGTAGGCATGTCCCGGACATTGCGGGTGCACTACGAGCAGTCCAAGCCATCCTCCCCAAACTCGAAGTCAAAATGATTGAATTTTTAGCTGAATGGATGGTCACTCTACTAATGCCAGCCTCGCACGATTGGAAGTGAGGGCACCTCACCTTTCCTTTATGATGCTCAAGGAATACTGGTTTCGAGAGCTGTACCTGGGCCTGAAAGTCACAGCATCCTTCGACCGTTCTGAATCATACACCAGAGTGATCGATGGTCAGGTAAGATGTATCACGCCTGAAGTTAAGCCGCAGAATTTGCAGGTCATTTGGAATGTGCAGTTTATCACAGTTTTTGTGCCGGCATGGATGATCCCGCCCGTCTACCATAGCCTGCGCAGAGAAAGCATTAAAACCACTAATTCTCCAAGTCCCATAGGTGTCCAGTCGGTCCGTCCCACCTCGTTTGAAGACACAACACCCAAGGATACCGCATCCCAACCACCTCAAGACCCTCAAAAGGAGCAGCCCCAGCCACTACATGGGCTAAAGTTAGTCATCAAAGAAGAAGTGTTACCGACGAATGACCAACCAGAATTCCCGTCGCTCGAACTCTTGGCTGGCAGAGGCCTTTTAGCACCTGACACATGGAAGTGCAAACGTGCGCAAGTTAGCCTCAAAGCAACTATTGATGTCCCTATGTTGGGTACAATCATAGAGCAAAATGGGGATGGACTCCTGGAAGACTCCCACATGCCCGTGGGATGGCCATGCACATCGATGGTGCTGTCAGACAATGTTGTATTCACAGAGCCGCTAGCCAAGAATTGGATGATATGCTCAAAGAATATGACATGAAAAGGGATTCGGTTGAAATCAACCACGACGCGCCTCAATGGTCCCATCATGCAGTGTGGAACCGACGGTATATGGAACCGAAACCAGGATATACACTGGAACAACTATGGACTGACTCCGAGCCTGCCATAAGCAAGAAAACAACCACGTCATATGAAGTGCACACAAATGACGTCCAGCGTGCACTAGCGGCCATTCAGCACCTCCCATCCCCTATTCCACCCGATAGCCCCTTCCTAAGAGCGTTAGGGACAACAGCTGCACTCAAAGCCCCACCACAAACTGACACCCTAGCGCAAAGAGCCCTGGAGGAATGGGAACGCACTTTGTATGAAAACAAGGCAGTGGCAATCCTCGCCGAGGTGCAAGCCGGCCGACCAACTATAATCCACAAAGATGGTGTGTGAAAACACGAGAGCGGCGTGGCAGCTCTTTTTCACAGCTCGGACTTGAGCCAAACCGCACAGGTTTGACAGCTCAGTCACTCTTCTTCTTAGAAGAGTCGTGCAGAGTAAAACGCAGTGACACTCAAACGTCTTCAAACTTCTCAAACTACTTCAAAAGAATTCTTAATTAAGCTTCAAGCTTCAAAACGTTCTTCCAGCTTCTCCAAATAAAACGTCTTCAGCTCAAACTCACAAATAACCTACAAAACTCCTACCAAATAAGTTCACAACATCAAGTTCCTAAGACATGGGTCAAACAACATCCAAAAACACCAAAAACCACAAAAACAAACGAAAATCCATCTCCAAGCTCTTCCATGCACAAACTGGTTCCATTTGGTTCCAAATTGGTTCCTACCTGGTTCCTATAGGTTCCTATGGGTTCTATAGTTCACAGATCGGTTCCTACAAACTTAAAATGGTTACCTAACTGTTCACATGCACATGCATTGTTCCAAGATAGGTTTAAAGATGTTCAAGTAGGTTCAAGGTGGTTCAGTACACTGTACATCCTCTCACCAAACTTTCACACCCCTTCTTGGACAGTAGTGCTGTACACCGAAGTACCTATAGACTACCATACCGTTTGTAAGGCAACTAAGTTCTGAACCCACACAACTAAGTTCCAGACATCACCAACTAAGCTAGGAACTAGCGCACCGAAAACTCGAAGTGGTCCTGTGTTTTAATGGTGCCCTCAGATAGATGGATGTTTTATGAGAAACGTGTCTCTTTGGCTCCATCTTGTGATCATCATAGGGCAGTGGCAGCGGTGCAAAAGAGACCAACCAACCATACCCCATAACCATCTTTCTGAGTAACCCACAACTTTGAAACTGAGTTCACAACTTCTGCACAAAGTTTTGTTTGAAAACGTTTGTCATTTGGAAACCTTGGTATTTGAAACTGTCTCACGTTTGTCATCATCATCTCATCTAAGTAAGGGGAAACTGGTGCCAAGGTCTGTCCTCTGGGTATGGCCTTGGTGTCCAGTTCTTTTTGGGTATTGGGATAGACCCCAACGGGTACCAAGTGTCCAGGTCTCTGACTAATGGCCTTGGGAACCCTAACCCCTCAAACTAGGATCATTCAACCATAATCCAAAACAAACTGAAACATGTTTTCAAATCTGTTTCTCAAACGCTTTTCAACTTGGAACCTTGGCTTCTGAACTTCAAGGCTCAAGAAGTTCCTCGGTGTTGTTGTCTTCTAAACCCTTGGTTATCAGCCCAATGCAAGTGACAGCTAAGCGCTGGGCAGGCCTTTTTCCAAAAAGAGACCCAAGGTACAGTCATCAACGCTGAAAGCATATCTGACATAGATGGAGTTCTTTCACTCCAGGTCCTTGAAGATACTGGCAATCCTCTTTGTGCAACACACGGCTATGAGGCCGCATATAAAAGCACATCTGGTTCCACTCTGTCTGAACTCCACTGCGTACAGTCTTCTTGGTTGAGATTGCAGTTGCATCAGATTGCACTGCCTGTATACGACCTTCCAGTTCTGCAAAACGGGCTTCCTGAGCTCTAAGCTTGGCTATGTAGATCTTGAACTGCCAGCCCATCCAGAGAAGACCACAAAGCAGTGCCATAAGCAGTAAGACAAGCACATCAAACAACCACATAGCACGCACAAAGACAGAGAGGTACAGAGAATGCCAAGACACTTGAACCAGAACTCCAAGACAGAAAGTTCAGGAAGAGTTCAACGACAGTTCAAGTTCAAGACAACTTCAACCAAGTTCCAAGAACATACAACAAACATGTTATGTTATGATCCTCAGCTGCAGGGGTATTTCATATGGCATTGCCATCTTTCTCATGACCCCTTGGCAGCTACATCATTGGATCATACAAGTACCTTAGTACAGAACAAAGAACAACAACAAACGACAGAGGAGTTGCAAAAACCGTCCAATGAGTCCACAAGTGTCCAACTAGTTACAACTGACATCAAAACAGATAACAGCAGTGAAACCTGATGACATCAAACTGCAACACAGTGACATGAACATCCATGCAAACTGCAAAACTGGACATCTGCAAAACCCTATCCTACTCCTAACGGCTCCAGCTTACTAGACGGCTCCAGCTCTGTACAAGGATTGCTGTCAAGAAAATGAAATGAAAACTGCAAACCAAAGTACATGAAAGTGCAACTGCAAACATCAACAGTGAATCCACTCCCATGCAACTGATTGCACAACAGATTCCATCTCTCCTTTTTCAAAGCTCATCGAACACTGATGCTGCTTGGAATGAACCTCGAGCTCATATAGCTATTCTTTCACAAGCTGCCAGGCAAGTGCAGAGCTTTACATTGAAATCCAAAAACATCAAAATTATCTATGTGACCATGCTACAAGGAAGGACTCTCAGGCTCATTGCTCCTCCCAAAACCAGCTTCATTTCACATAGATCTCGGCAGTCTCTGGCTAATTGAGTGGGACCGCCGTTCGAATGAATTCGTCAGAAATCACTCGATATACCAACTGGCCCAACTGGAGAGTTCCCATACCATACTCCTCTGCCCACCCTGCCGGGATTGCCTCTCGACGAGCAGGGTTGGGCGAAACGGCCCGTACGATTTCCGTCCCATCATGGGTGCGCAGGCGAATGCGCCCTGCGCGCTGCACAACTGGCGCTGCAGGCGCTGCCGGCGCTGCAGGCGGTGGTGCATAACCAACAGAGGCCGGTGGAACAGGTGGGAAACTCGTTCCTGTATTGGCTGCCATTCCTGGAGTTGTCGGTGTCCCCATTGGTGGTGGTGCCAGGGGAGGATTCATCGCGCCCGTAACTCCATGGACAGCAGGGCTCGCTGCTGTTGTAGTAGGTCCAACAGGAACCCCAGGAGCTGCAATACTCGGCCCCACAGGAACTCCAGTTGATGCCACACCCGGTCCCACAGGAACTCCAGTGGGTGTCACACCAGGTGCAACCGGAGCAGCAGTCACAACATTCACCTGCCCCAACGCAGTCACCATCCTGTCTACGGAAGATTCAATGCCCTTCAGATACTGCAGGGTTTGTTCATGCTGTGCGCGTCTTTCTTCCTTGATTTCTGCCAACCTCCTGTTCCCTGTAGTGATCTTGTCGTTCAAATCACGACAAAGCTCTTTCAGAGTTGGATTGACTTGGGATTTGTTCCCAGTCACTTGCCAGCTGATATTGTTCATAGCCGTCGAGTGCTGCTGCATCGATGCTAGGAAGTACTTGGCGGACACTTGGTCCACTCCTAACTGAATGCAGAGAGCATCTATATCCTTCTTGGCTTGTTGCAAACTCTCATTGGTACTGTCCAAAGTGGACGTCGAGGCTGTGAGACCAATCACAACGTCTTTCACAACCTTCACCAATCCATGAATTTCCTTACGAAGTCGGCTCTTCTTTGCCGGCGGCTCATCACCAGTTTCAGCTGCACGTTTGTCGACTGGATTCACAGCTTCCTCATCTGAGCTCGGCAAACTGGCCGCTTCATCACGAGGAGACGGCTTCGGCGAAGCTTTTGGAGATGCAACACCTCCCACATGCGTGGGTGTTGCTCCAGGCACTCCATAGGGCACGGCTTCTCCAGTTCCCGGCGCCCTTGCGCTATCTGCCGTCGCATTGGCGGTATCCGGAGCTTCAGCCACCGTATCGACCTTTGCAACTTCCGTTGAGGTGTCAACGTTACTTCCCATCTTCCAAAGAAAGTGAAACGGACGGTAATACGAAAAGCAGGTGATCTTAGATCCAGAATGCTATTGGCAACTGTGCTGGATGACAAACAATAACACACGGCTCCCAGCATTACCTAGACGGACAGCTTTTCGTACGGCTTCACTCTACTTACCAAAATGAAAACCAAACAACGTGTTCCAAAACAAAACAAAACTTGAGGTTTGGAAAAACTGGTGTTTCACTGGTTTTCGTTTCCGTCGTTTTGTTTCAAAAACGTGTCGTGGCATGACATGCAAACGAAAAACTTCCAACAACTGCAAACTGAGTGTCAACATGTTCGCGACCATGTGCACTACAGAAATTACAGTCAGACAGCGAAAAGTCCGAAACGAGTTCACATCACCTCACTAGTCAACATCGTCCAACAATGCTCACCAGTCGCACATGACAAAGACTGACCAAAGAACCGAGACGGAAAAGGACAGGACACCGTCACGGAAAACAGAAAAACTCCAGCAAACCATCCAGACGGGACAACAGAAGTACTCAAGGTCCACATCCGCCGATTCGCAACAAAAGAACAGTACAAAGTGAAAACTGTAGGAAGGTTCAAAGACCTTCAGTCGGAGCAAACTGGATTCCAGGCGGTCACCTGCGATTCCAACGTCTATCGAATTCAAAACCTTAGCAAAATGCCGTTGAGTCACAAGCGAAAACAAAAGTTCCTTAGCAAAGTGCCTCAGTGGAACAGGTTCCTTAGCAAAGTGCCTCAGTGGAACAGGCTTGTGTCATGCAATTCGTTCGGAAAATTCCAGGTTTCAGGTGCTACCGACCCTTCCAACAAACTTGACATCATCTCCCCTTCTTCGGCTAGCAGCTGCAGCCTACGCTGAAAGGTACGGATCCATGACAAGCCATTTGTATCGAGTCCTGGCACCAAACCTACCTCCTTTTCGAGGTTAATAAGCATATCCCTATTCTTAAATGACTTAGTCAAACCATCACTCGGGTTTTGAAGTCCAGGGATGTGCTCAAGCAAAAGGCGTTTCTTTTTAACCAGCATTTGAATGTACTCTGCGCGAAGTTCAATGTGCCGGACGCGTCGCAGCAACCCTTCCATCGAGCTAATGCTGATCGCGGCCGTAGCATCGTTGCGCAAAACCAACTGGTAAGTCCCTGTTGTACACTGCGGGGTTCCCAGAATGGTCAGCGGAATCCCATCCAAAATGGATTCCAGCAACATGCCTAACGACACCAACTCCTTCGAGTTTTCTGTCATCGCGCACAATTCCGCTTCTGCGCTACTCAAAGCTGGGCATTCTTGTTTTCTAGAAAACACCTTAATGCAGCAACCTTCGAACATCAAGACTCCCCCTGACACGGAGGCCACATTCCAAGACGCGTCGCAGAAACCAACAACGCTTCGCGGTCCTACGCTTGGCGATCCTTCCGGAGAAGGCATAGTCTGCACGCGGTGAAGGCGCGTCAACAACCAACGCAACAGTGCACGCAAACAAGCTTCCGCTGCACCTGATGGCTTCGACTGGAATCGCGCAAGGTATGAAACTGAAAAACACAAATCAGCTCTAGACAAAGCGGCCCACGCTAACTGTCCTAGAACCCTGCGATACCGTGCTTCACCCTCCGCTGTCAGAGGCGTGTCTTCGCCCTGTTTCTCGCGATCCTTGTAGATCTTTTCCAGCTTTGGTGGTGTCTCGTTTGGTTTCAGTTTCTCGTGCCAACTGTCGATGACCCCTGTCATGTATGCTTCACTGACCCCCAGATTTAAGGTGGATTCCCCATCCCTTTCTCGATAAATGGTTCTCCCCAAAAACTGTAGGACGCCTTTCTCAAGCGCTGGAATCCTTCCAGTCAGTTTGATTCGCCAAATCTTCTGCAACTGTTGCAAGAACGATTCACCCTCTTGCGGACTTTCAGCCGCGACGAGTAAGTCGTCGACGTACACAAGCACTAAAAGCATCCCATTGGGCGTCTGCAACCTGAATAAAGCATTCTCAAAGGTGTCTTGACCTTCCATGGAATATACCACCCGCTGCAATTCGAGAAACCACAACAGTGGGGCTCGCCTGAGCCCATTCATGGCTTTCCCTAGCCATGCGATCACTCGACATCCCTTGATTGTGAGGTTCGCCGGAAGTAACACTAAGTCACAAGCTTCAGCTTCCACTGGCGCATGCATGAACGCCACAGAAACATCAGCAGTCAGCAAACTGAGATCTTTCACCACGGAAACTGCTAGCACACAACGAAGCCCGTCCAACGACGACGTTGGAGCGTAGATCCCAGCATTCAAAGCTGAGGTCCCTCCCGTAGCGAAGTCTCGGACTACAAGGCGACACCGAACGATTTCTGAGGTCTTTTGGGTCAATACCCAACGTGAGGTCAAGACCGTGACTTGTTTCTCCTTAGCAAGTGCCCGGCCATCCCGTTCTACAAGGCAGCGCCCGACCTTAAGTCTCTCAAGCTGCTGTACCTCAGTCTTCATTCCCTGTTTCACCTGTTCAAAGTCCAAAGCAGCTCCAGTGAGCTCGTCAAAAGAACTTTCAGGAATGTCGACTCGAACCTTTTGACCTCCAAAGTCCTCTTCAAAGAAATCACCATTTCCCTCACCAACAGGGAAAACACAACCAGACTCTCTCAAACAAAAAGTGTTCCACACATCAGCTTGTGTTTGAAGAATAAGGTTGTTCAACCACGCATCCCCTTCTTCCTCCTCAGATCCTTCCCCTTCTGAACCCTCATCGACCCTGTCGATCGTCATGGGCTCAGGACCTTCACCTACCTCACCTGCATCTACATCCATGCCATCAGCTCCATCTGCAATGGGCTGTGGAGACACCTCATCCCTTGGGAAAACTGGTGGATCCAACTCTGGTGGAAAATCAGGTGGTGGTAAAGCCTGTTCTGCCTGTGGCGCCTCAAGACGTGGTTCTGGGAAGTCCTGTGGCCTGACGCCTGCCAAAAGAGGAAAAAGAGATTCAACATCATACTGGAGAGGTTCCTTCAGTTTGAAAGAGTGACCCTTGATCACCTCACGATACCCTTCAGCATCAACAGAAAATGGGTACCCCAAACAACCTCCACCAGTCACATACCTCATGCCGAGAAAATGGCACAACACCAAACGCTGACCAGGCCATTTTGCAGGGTGAATTGGTTTCAAAAACCCAACTGCCCCAAAAGGATAAGACCTAGGTGCCTGACCTCCCCGTTTCTCTCTTAAACGTTCTAAGGGGGTGCTCCCAGCTTTTCCCTCACAGTATGCGTTGTACGTCCTGTAGACATGTCCCACCAGATATCCCAAAAGGGGGGATTCCAACGCAATCCTGGCATTGCAATGGCGTTCAAGTGCCAACCAATTGGCATAGATCCCTTCTTTCATGATGCAAACGGCTCTTTCGATGCCTTTTGCCTGGGGTCTTGCCTCTGAAATGTTTCTCCAGTGATAGCCTCGTGCTGAACTAGCTGCAAGGCCTCTTTCAACCAAAGATTTCAGTGCTGCCTCATTGTCAGTAGCTACTTCTACAGACAACCCTCCAACACCAATCTCATTGAGAACTGCTGCAGTGGACTGCACGTCACGTTCTTTATCACCTCCACAAACCACCATGCCAACCATCCCAGCGTGAACCATCAACAGGACCAGAACTTTCCAATGTTTCCCTGCTACAAAAAGGAAATCAGCAGCAAGACTGTGGGGTGTTTCATGCTTATGACCTACTCTCCTAGCAGGTGTGCGTCCTCTTGACTGCACGCAATCATCACATCCCCTGTCATAAGGCCAATGGCCCCTGCACTCATGTTCCAGCCTGAGACGTCCATCACCCAATTCAGGGACACTGCACTCCAGATCTGACCCCTCTGGACCATCTGGGGTGTCTGGGCGTTCTGGCAAACCAGGTTCATGGGGACCCCAACCCTCCAAATCTTCTGAATTGGCAAGTGATGGGGAACCAACTTCAGAAACCTCACCTGCCTGAGGTCCATCACTGTCAACAATTTCATCCTGTGTCAAGTCCTCAACCTGAGGAAAACCACGCATCATCCTAAAACAAGGGTCCACAAACGTCCAGTCATACCTGCATTTCCGATCAGATTGACCTGAACCTGTCCTCCCTTCATGGTCTTTCCACTCCATGTATACAGATGTGCCATGATCTTCTTGACAAAACTCTTCAAAATCACAACATGACATGTAATCATCATCACTGTCTGTCGTTTCAGATGTACAACATGACATGAAATCATCTTCACTGTCTGTCGTTTCATCGTTTGTTTCAACGTTTGTCTTAAACAAAACGTCTGTTTCAATGGTATTGGGCTCATGATCATCAAAAACATGCTGAAAAAGGCGACTGCTTCCAAAATGAAACATCCTACAAACATAGGAAAACGACTGCAACATGTCTGCACTCTTCATCTGAAGCTCCCGACGTTTGGCCTTGACATTGGCAGAACCTCCTGACCTACCCTTGGTGACCTGCGCAACCTCCTGAGTGGCAACATGATTCACAGGGTCCTTAGTCAAAGAGTCCTTAGTTTCCTTAGTTACCAGGTCCTTAGCCACAACATCCTCAGGGACAACTGCTGCAACTGAACTACAACCACAACAAGTGTTTCGTTTGGTTTGTTGCGTTTCAGTGCTGTCAGTGTTCACAGTGTTTCCAGTGTTCATGGTGCTCAAGTCCATCGGTGCTGGTCCAGAACCCTTCACACCACTCTTGTGCTTTGAAAGCAAACTGACTTTCAGCCACCATGCTCTCTCAGAAATCTTCAACGGAAGTTTCAATTTCTTCAAAAACAATCCACTCTCCTCAGCATTGCCAAGGACGGTCTTCCAACCAGTTTCCAAAAGGGCATAAGTTGAGATCACATTCAAAGGAATTCCTACCACTACTACACGCTTCATGGTAATCTTCGTCTTACCTACCTTGAATTCCAGATCTACAACCCCTTTGACAGGCAGATCATTGTCTCCTGCACCCTTCAAGCTTGGAGATGGACCAGGATACTCAAAACTCACAGTGTAGTGCTTGACCCACTTCTCAGAAACGATGTGGCATGTAGCCCCTGAGTCTACCAGCCAGCAGGTCTTAGGATCTCCTATCCCTACACTACCTACAAAACCCTCCAATGTGCTGCTCAGGTGGTGTGTCACCGGTCTCTCAGTACTCGATGTCCCTGTGGCCCCCTTTGGCCCACCAGCATCTGATCCAGTCTTCACTGCAAAGGATTTGACTACCATAGCAGCCTGGTTTCCACCCTCCTGCTCAACTTCTGGTTCTTGAGACTCCTCAGCCTCACAAGGCTCTTCACCTTCTTCAACTTCTCGAAACTTTCCTCCTTTCCCTCGACCTTTGCCTCGGCCTTTGCTGCCTTTGCTCTTTGCAGCAGGCTTTGCCTTGGGCTTTGCAGAAGGCTTGGGTGTTGAGGAAGCTCCAGGTCGTTTGCTGGGATCCTTGGCCCAGCAGTCCTTAGCTGCATGACCTGACTTGCCGCAATGGCTGCATTTCACAGGCTGTGGGCAATCACGAGCAAAGTGTCCTCGTTTGCCGCAGTTGTGGCAAGTGACACCTTCAGAACCTTGCTTTGGCCCTGTTGCCACATGAACTCTGCTGTCCAGGTCATTGGTGAGTCTCATTCTGGTGTGGTACGCGACCACAGACTCCCAAACCCTGGCAACAGTAGTGGCACCACAGTGGAGTTGAACATATTCTGCCGCCTTCTCTGGTAAATTTCTCAGATATAGCAAAAATTGATCTCCCTCATTGATGCGCAAATCAGCCAATTGACCTGCAATCAGTGAAGCTTCCAACATGGAGTGAAATCCTTCGATCTCAGCCCCAATTTCTCTCAGCACATCCATGAGAAGATGCCTCTCACTCTTCTTCACGGTGTACTTCAGGCAGGCTTCTCTGTATGGCAGCGCCTCTGGACGGCTCATCAAACTGAACTCTCTGCGCAGCAATCTCAAAAGCTCAAAACCATTTGCCTCCTGAATGCCATAAAATGCAATCTGAGATTTCACCACATTGTCAACCCTTGAGTATCCAGAAAAGCTCTGCTGGAGCAGATGAAACAGTCGACGACTTCGAATGGCTTGATCTTGGTTCACGATCACCACAGAGTATGGCAAGTTCAGAGCTTCCTTGAGCTCTTGCGCATAGCTATCGTGGACAAGACACAGCCACGATGCAAACTTGTCTAACCAACCCTTGAAACCAGACAGCTCTTTTGACCTTGTACTCCAAGACTTCCAATCTGGCAAGGGTGCTGCTGGAATCCACTTGGTATCCATGGTAAGACGTTCACTTCCTTGTCCTTGACTTCCTTGGACCTGAGCTTGGGGCACTGGCCCTTGAGCTCCAGGCAGTGGAGGACTGCACCTGCTCCCTGCGCTGTACGTGACAGAAAGTCAACCATGGATTGGGTCAGCAACATTTGCTGTCGAAGTACTTGCATCATCAGTGGATCTTGGCTCACAGGAACTCCGACAGGAACTCCTCCTGGACCTCCTGCTGGACCACCTGATGTGTCCAGAAAACCTGGCGGCATTGCAAACGTAACTCCAGTTGCTGGTGTGCTCGGTGCCCCTGATGGGCCTGTTGACTGGCCTGTCGATTGGCCTGTCTGGTAGGTACCAGATGACAAAAAACTTCCATCTGATCTTCCACCCATACCAGTATTGAAGCTCAGCCATGGGTCTCCTGATCCTTGCAGAGGATCTGGGTTTGTCGGCACATAGACAGTGGGGGGGCCTTGTGGCCCTGACATACTAAACACAGGTGTCGTTCCAGTGTCTAAATGTCCAGAAACCAGCCCGGCAGGGGCACTACTGGCACTTCCAGTGGCCACAGCGGTGTCTGGCTCTGTGCTGGGACTCATTGGCCCAGGTCCACTCATCTTAAGATGCCAGATCTTTCACAGACCTCTTCTGCAACTCTCACAGCAAGACAGCGGCAGATCTTAACTGTCTTTCTTAGCGTCTGCCCCTCTCCCTCAGGATCACTGGGGCTCCGCTACCATGTGAAAACACGAGAGCGGCGTGGCAGCTCTTTTTCACAGCTCGGACTTGAGCCAAACCACACAGGTTTGACAGCTCAGTCACTCTTCTTCTTAGAAGAGTCGTGCAGAGTAAAACGCAGTGACACTCAAACGTTCTCAAACTTCTCAAACTACTTCAAAAGAGTTCTCAAGCTTCAAAAACGTTCTTCCAGCTTCTCCAAATAAAACGTCTTCAGCTCAAACTCACAAATAACCTACAAAACTCCTACCAAATAAGTTCACAACATCAAGTTCCTAAGACATGGGTCAAACAACATCCAAAAACACCAAAAACCACAAAAACAAACGAAAATCCATCTCCAAGCTCTTCCATGCACAAACTGGTTCCATTTGGTTCCAAATTGGTTCCTACCTGGTTCCTATAGGTTCCTATGGGTTCTATAGTTCACAGATCGGTTCCTACAAACTTAAAATGGTTACCTAACTGTTCACATGCACATGCATTGTTCCAAGATAGGTTTAAAGATGTTCAAGTAGGTTCAAGGTGGTTCAGTACACTGTACATCCTCTCACCAAACTTTCACAGGCTGCGTGTGTCTCCCAGAAAGGCCAACTCTTCCCAGACAACGGCCATGGACGGGTGGTCTTCAATGGGTTTCAGCCAATCCTGTGCAGAATCAAAATAACTCATGGTTCTAAGATGCAGATCCAAAAGTCGCCCACAAAAGGTCCGAGCAATAGGCAGAGAGACCATAACCAGCTCCAGCATCTTTGGGGCAATGCGCTTGAGCGCTCTTTGAACAGGGTTTTTGCTAGTTCCGCTCGACATCACCTTCTCGTGTACCAATGCTATGACACAACGCTGCTGATTGTCTGGCAACTGGAATATACCCAGTAGGGCTCTGCCTGCCATCACGTTCGCTTCCAGGTTGCCCAGGTTCCCAGCTTCACAGAGAGCACGCGGCGACAGCGCTGGAACATCGGAAGGTGCACTAAATAGCAGGAGTGGGGCACCATCAGTATGTAGGTGGATGACATGAAATCCGGCATACGCCTCATATTGATAGGTAACCTGTAACCGTGTTCCAGTCTGTCCTCGCTTCTTCTGCTGAGCAAGTTCTACACTGACCCAAGGCTGTAGATGTTGGAGCTGCCGTCCCGCATGATACGCGTCTAATTGCGGAAGCACCATGTCCAGGAGGAAGATGAGGGTGCGCAGGGAAAAGCCTCGCAGAAATTCCGCCAGTAAGTTGCGGACTAGCAATCCTCCCTCATCATGGGACCCTCCCGGTGTGGGAATCATCGCAATCAGGGCCGCTTGCAGTTCAGCTTCCGTTTCAGGCTGGCCATCCCGGATATCCCTTCCGTCAATGGGCACTGTGTGCAGTTCAGTGTTCCCTTCACCAGCTGCTACTAACAGAGAACTTAGAGTTGTCTTGAGATGTTCAGGAAGGTCAAAGCTAACCCATGAAAGTACACGCAGCAGACCCTCGCAACGTACCCCATGTGGAATGACTTGAGGGGTAGTGATTTGTAGTCTTTGGACTTCATGAACCCCTTCGTCAAGATCAATGAAGAGCAAGTGGCCATAGGAGTGTTTAGCACGTCCACTCCATGTGGGGTGCCCTTCTATCAGGACAATCTGATAGTTGAATTCTGTCAGAGAGTCAGGTTTCCACACACAAAGCCGGTCCTCCAGGCAGTGCACCAGTGTGACTGTGCGTTCGCCTGTGGCAAGTCTCATCATCTCTGGTGGTGTCGCAATCGCAGCAACTTTGGTGAGGCCAGGGAACACTGCAAACGCACTCAGGATCTCATGGACAGCAAGGCCCGTATAGGACCCTGCCGAAAAACCGTACACGTTGACATCCCTGAAACCGCTTGCTGCCGCTGCGGTGACTAACTGTGGAAAGCATGACTTCAGAAATAGATGTTTGCCTTGCGGATGGTAGCAACGAAAGATTTGCATAATTGCTGTTGTCCAGGTCGGGTGTGGTGGCCTGGCATGGGCTGGCCGGATATTCGCAGCCTCAATTAGGCGAATCGCTCGCGTGAGCAGCAGTTGTTGATCAGCGAAATGCCCAGGGAGAAAATCTCGCCAGGCTGTCCATCCTTCTGCCGTGGAGAGTAACTGATAGATCACATATTCATGCACAGTTTTGGTGAGGCCCAACTGGGTGATATGTTCTTCCCAGTCATCTGTCATCGCAAGCGATGGGCCATACACCTTGGTTTGCGCAAGATTTTGCAGAAAAATATCATATTCATGCTCGCCACTAAGTAGGCCACCCCCTAGTCCACTGCAATGCACTTCAAGGGGTCGGTCTTGCATCGGGGCATCATCTTGCCAGACTTCAGCGAGGGAAAACACCCAGGATGCCCACTCTGCAGAGCCTGTGAGGGCTACGGGCAGCGCATCTGCGGGTGGGCCCCCACTGTAGTGTTGTTTGGACACTTCCCCAATATCTATGGCCTGCTCATTGACGGTGACTTCCCAATTAGTCATCTCTCTGAAGGGTAGCGGAAGACCAAACGTGAGGGGAGCTGCCTGCTGCAGCGATGTACATGAAGGTTCAGATTGTTCCTTCCGGTGCCACAGTCCACATAGCAATGTGAGTTGAGCTTGGGAGAGAGGAACAGGAGGCACTTTAGCATGCAGTCGCAGACCAACCACTGGAAGGAAATTGGGATGCAACCATTGGGGCTTCCATTCTTGTGTCCCAAATAGAGTCGCAGCCAGTGGCAACCAGCCAAATTGGGCCAGCTCAGCGAGACTGCTGGGCATTCTTTTCTTGGCAGTACTGCCAAACCCATGCAGAATCACAGGCCGCATGTAGTGTGGCTCAATTGTCATGGCTTGGTACATCTTGTCTCCCGGTACTGGGGAGGCCCCTTCCAATGGCTCCAGTTCTGTGACAAATTTCAACTCCCATTTTTGGAGCTGTTGCTTGGCCATTTTCGAATCCAAAAACAAAAACATTAAAAGCACTTTAACATCTGTCATGGATGACATTCCAACCGCTTTGCTGGCCGATGCTCACGTTGCTCCCTTCCCCTCATCGTGCAATGTTGTGGTACGCCGCAGAATGCGGACAACGACTATTTGAGTCTAGCAAAGTTCATGCGCCTCGGTCCTTTAAAGTCTGACAGCTACTGTGACAGCGATGACAAAACACAGCCTGTACAACTTCTCGTCAAACAAAGAAGCGGATCTCAAAGCGTAGACAGGCTTGCGAAGCCCCGCAAAGCTTTGCACATGATTCAAAACATTGCAATCATCCGAACCCTCTCCTCTCCCGGCCCAATAACCCAAGCGGAATCCAACCGAAACAACAATCACAAGGCGCAATGCAAATCGTAGCCCAAGACAAACAAGCGGCTGACATGGGCTTAGAATACGCTAAAAATGCTTCTTTTTTTTTGTGGACGGCGCCAATTGGCTTTCGCCTGGTCACCACACTTTGAGGCTTACCTGCGGACCAGCGGGGAATCGAACCGCCACCGGTAGTCTGTCCGCGACGTCAAGAACATCGCCCTACCAACTACTCCACAGGGACGCCTACGCTAAAAATGCTTCATTGTCACAAAAGCAAGGTACTTGTCCAACATTGCCGCATGGGGGGGCAGGGGGCATTCTACGCCTCTACGCTTTCCTAACACTATTGCTGCCCCTCCAACCCAACTCACAGCAAACAGAAAATGAAATACGCGCAGCGCTGTAGAATGCAGTGAAACGCGCACGGCGCTGTGAAACGCAGTGAAACGCACAGTGAAACCACGAAACGCGGTAATTTACGACGTTTCGTGCTTGCGGGAAGAAAAAAAGCTAGGACTTTTTTGAATGCAGCAGCCCTTGCTTCTACTTAAAACGCAAAACCATTGTAAATTACAACGTTTCGCGCTGTGTTTCACTGTGTGTTTCACTGTGCGTTTCACTGCGTTACACAGCGCCGTGCGCGTTTCACTGTGCGTTTCACTGCGTTTCACAGCGCCGCGCGTATTTCACTGCAGCCCAAAGTCTGCCGTGGCAATTCCAATCAGCAACGCTATAGAATCTTCTTCTGGTCCTGTAAATCTTCAACGCGTCTGGCGAGAACAACCCGAGCTTGGAAAGAAAAGCTTGCAAACGATTGACTACAAGTCTTCTAGCCCAACTACGAGACACTGCTACGAGATGGTCTAAGATGCAGGTGCCTGATAATCACGAGTAACAGCAACTCCGTTTTTAGCAGTCGGGCAAGCTGCCAAAACCAGGCCCACCAGCTGGGGCCTCCCCAGTGCAGGAACGCCGCAGCAGAATGCTATTTATGTGTCCTAAATTGCACTAAGCGAGACACACTTTGCCAACAGAGGGTTCAACCCAGAATTTACAAACTTGCTCTTGCAAATTATCAAATTCCCCCCCCCCCCCCCCCCCCCCCCCCCCCAGAAAAGGAAAAAAACCCCCCCCCCCCCACCCCCCCCCCCCCCCACCCCCCCCCCCAATTCCGCTTTCGAATGCCAAGCAATACCTTCAAAAAAACACACAATGCGGCCTCCGTTTTGGGAGTCGTTTCTTGACCCCAAAATGGGGGCAATCGCCACGCCTCATTTACTTTTGCAATAACAACGGCGCCGACTCCCATTTTGGGAGTCGCTTTCCGGCTCCCAAAATGGGAGCTAATTTTGAATCGTTTTTTCGTATTTCAATATAGACGTTGAAACGAAAACTTCTGGACCCACACTCAAATTAAAAACCGAGCCATTCATCCTTTCAAAGTTTCAGAACATGCAACCAAACATTCTTCCACAAGAGTCCAATCTTCTCACCAAAAAGACAGACTGGGGAGGCCCCTTCCAATGGCTCCAGTTCTGTGACAAATTTCAACTCCCATTTTTGGAGCTGTTGCTTGGCCATTTTCGAATCCAAAAACAAAAACAATAAAAGCACTTGAACATCTGTCATGGATGACATTCCAACCGCTTTGCTGGCCGATGCTCACGTTGCTCCCTTCCCCTCATCGTGCAATGTTGTGGTACGCCGCAGAATGCGGACAACGACTATTTGAGTCTAGCAAAGTTCATGCGCCTCGGTGCTTTAAAGTCTGACAGCTACAGTGACAGCGATGACAAAACACAGCCTGTACAACTTCTCGTCAAACAAAGAAGCGGATCTCAAAGCGTAGACAGGCTTGCGAAGCCCCGCAAAGCTTTAGCACATGATTCAAAACATTGCAATCATCCGAACCCTCTCCTCTCCCGGCCCAATAACCAAAGCGAATCCAACCGAAACAACAATCACAAGGCGCAATGCAAATCGTAGCCCAAGACAAACAAGCGGCTGACATGGGCTTAGAATACGCTAAAAAATGCTTCATTTTTTTTGTGGACGGCGCCAATTGGCTTTCGCCTGGTCACCGCACTTTGAGGCTTACCTGCGGACCAGCGGGGAATCGAACCGCCACCGGTAGTCTGTCCGCGACGTCAAGAACGTCGCCCTACCAACTACTCCACAGGGGCGCCTACGCTAAAAATGCTTCATTGTCACAAAAGCAAGGTACTTGTCCAACATTGCCGCATGGGGGGGCAGGGGGCATTCTACGCCTCTACGCTTTCCTAACACTATTGCTGCCCCTCCAACCCAACTCACAGCAAACAGAAAGTGAAATACGCGCAGCGCTGTAGAATGCAGTGAAACGCGCACGGCGCTGTGAAACGCAGTGAAACGCACAGTGAAACACAGCACGAAACGCGGTAATTTACGACGTTTCGTGCTTGCGGGAAGAAAAAAAGCTAGGACTTTTTTGAATGCAGCAGCCCTTGCTTCTACTTAAAACGCAAAACCATTGTAAATTACAACGTTTCGCGCTGTGTTTCACTGTGTGTTTCACTGTGTGTTTCACTGTGCGTTTCACTGCGTTACACAGCGCCGTGCGCGTTTCACTGTGCGTTTCACTGCGTTTCACAGCGCCGCGCGTATTTCACTGCAGCCCAAAGTCTGCCGTGGCAATTCCAATCAGCAACGCTATAAAATCTTCTTCTGGTCCTGTAAATCTTCAAGGCGTCTGGCGAGAACAACCCGAGCTTGGAAAGAAAAGCTTGCAAACGATTGACTACAAGTCTTCTAGCCCAACTACGAGACACTGCTACGAGATGGTCTAAGATACAGATGCCTGATAATCACGAGTAACAGCAACTCCGTTTTTAGCAGTCGGGCAAGCTGCCAAAACCAGGCCCACCAGCTGGGGCCTCCCCAGTGCAGGAACGCCGCAGCAGAATGCTATTTATGTGTCCTAAATTGCACTAAGCGAGACACACTTTGCCAACAAAGGGTTCAACCCAGAATTTACAAACTTGCGCTTGCAAATTATCAAATTCCGCTTTCGAATGCCAAGCAATACCTTCAAAAAAACACACAATGCGGCCTCCGTTTTGGGAGTCGTTTCTTGGCCCCAAAATGGGGGCAATCGCCACGCCTCATTTACTTTTGCAATAACAACGGCGCCAGTCGCTTTCCGGCTCCCAAAATGGGAGCTAATTTTGAATCGTTTTTTTCGTATTTCAATATAGACGTTGAAACGAAAACTTCTGGACCCACACTCAAATTAAAAACCGAGCCATTCATCCTTTCAAAGTTTCAGAACATGCAACCAAACATTCTTCCACAAGAGTCCAATCTTCTCACCAAAAAGACAGACTGGGGAGGCCCGGAGGCCCCTTCCAATGGCTCCAGTTCTGTGACAAATTTCAACTCCCATTTTTGGAGCTGTTGCTTGGCCATTTTCGAATCCAAAAACAAAAACATTAAAAGCACTTGAACCCCTGTCATGGATGACATTCCAACCGCTTTGCTGGCCGATGCTCACGTTGCTCCCTTCCCCTCATCGTGCAATGTTGTGGTACGCCGCAGAATGCGGACAACGACTATTTGAGTCTAGCAAAGTTCATGCGCCTCGGTCCTTTAAAGTCTGACAGCTACAGTGACAGCGATGACAAAACACAGCCTGCACAACTTCTCGTCAAACAAAGAAGCGGATCTCAAAGCGTAGACAGGCTTGCGAAGCCCCGCAAAGCTTTAGCACATGATTCAAAACATTGCAATCATCCGAACCCTCTCCTCTCCCGGCCCAATAACCACAGCGAATCCAACCGAAACAACAATCACAAGGCGCAATGCAAATCGTAGCCCAAGACAAACAAGCGGCTGACATGGGCTTAGAATGCGCTAAAAATTCTTCATTTTTTTTGTGGACGGCGCCAGTTGGCTTTCGCCTGGTCACCACACTTTGAGGCTTACCTGCGGACCAGCGGGGAATCGAACCGCCACCGGTAGTCTGTCCGCGACGTCAAGAACGTCGCCCTACCAACTACTCCACAGGGACGCCTACGCTAAAAATGCTTCATTGTCACAAAAGCAAGGTACTTGTCCAACATTGCCGCATGGGGGGGCAGGGGGCATTCTACGCCTCTACGCTTTCCCAACACTATTGTTGCCCCTCCAACCCAACTCACAGCAAACAGAAAGTGAAATACGCGCAGCGCTGTAGAATGCAGTGAAACGCGCACGGCGCTGTGAAATGCAGTGAAACGCACAGTGAAACACAGCACGAAACGCGGTAATTTACGACGTTTTGTGCTTGCGGGAAAAAAAAAAGCTAGGACTTTTTTGCATGCAGCAGCCCTTGCTTCTACTTAAAACGCAAAACTATTGTAAATTACAACGTTTCGCGCTGTGTTTCACTGTGTGTTTCACTGTGTGTTTCACTGTGCGTTTCACTGCGTTACACAGCGCCGTGCGCGTTTCATTGTGCCTTTCACTGCGTTTCACAGCGCCGCGCGTATTTCACTGCAGCCCAAAGTCTGCCGTGGCAAGTTTCCAATCAGCAACCCTATAAATCTTCTTCTGGTCCTGTAAATCTTCAACGCGTCTGCGAGAACCACCCGAGCTTGGAAAGAAAAGCTTGCAAACGATTGGCTACAAGTCTTCTAGCCCAACACTACGAGACACTGCTACGAGATGGTCTAAGATGCAGATGCCTGATAATCACGAGTAACAGCAACTCCGTTTTTAGCAGTCGGGCAAGCTGCCGAAACCAGGCCCACCAGCTGGGGCCTCCCCAGTGCAGGAACGCCGCAGCAGAATACTATTTATGTGTCCTGAGTTGCACTAAGCGAGATACACTTTGCCAACAGAGGGTTCAACCCAGAATTCAAAAACTTGCGCTTGCAAATTATCAAATTCCGCTTTCGAATGCCAAGCAATACCTTAAAAACACACAATGCGGCCTCCGTTTTGGGAGTCATTTCTTGACCCCAAAATGGGGGCAATCGCCACGCCTCATTTACTTTTGCAATAACAACGGCGCCGACTCCCATTTTGGGAGTTGCTTTCCGGCTCCCAAAATGGGAGCTAATTTTGAATCGTTTTTTTCGTATTTCAATATAGACGTTGAAACGAAAACTTCTGGACCCACACTCAAATTAAAACCGAGCCATTCATCCTTTCAAAGTTTCAGAACATGCAACCAAACATTCTTCCACAAGAGTCCAATCTTCTCACCAAAAAGACAGACTGGGGAGGCCCCTTCCAATGGCTCCAGTTCTGTGACAAATTTCAACTCCCATTTTTGGAGCTGTTGCTTGGCCATTTTCGAATCCAAAAACAAAAACATTAAAAGCACTTGAACATCTGTCATGGATGACATTCCAACCGCTTTGCTGGCCGATGCTCACGTTGCTCCCTTCCCCTCATCGTGCAATGTTGTGGTACGCCGCAGAATGCGGACAACGACTATTTGAGTCTAGCAAAGTTCATGCGCCTCGGTCCTTTAAAGTCTGACAGCTACAGTGACAGCGATGACAAAACACAGCCTGTACAACTTCTCGTCAAACAAAGAAGCGGATCTCAAAGCGTAGACAGGCTTGCGAAGCCCCGCAAAGCTTTAGCACATGATTCAAAACATTGCAATCATCCGAACCCTCTCCTCTCCCGGCCCAATAACCAAAGCGAATCCAACCGAAACAACAATCACAAGGCGCAATGCAAATCGTAGCCCAAGACAAACAAGCGGCTGACATGGGCTTAGAATACGCTAAAAATGCTTCATTTTTTTTGTGGACGGCGCCAATTGGCTTTCGCCTGGTCACCACACTTTGAGGCTTACCTGCGGACCAGCGGGGAATCGAACCGCCACCGGTAGTCTGTCCGCGACGTCAAGAACGTCGCCCTACCAACTACTCCACAGGGACGCCTACGCTAAAAATGCTTCATTGTCACAAAAGCAAGGTACTTGTCCAACATTGCCGCATGGGGGGCAGGGGGCATTCTACGCCTCTACGCTTTCCTAACACTATTGCTGCCCCTCCAACCCAACTCACAGCAAACAGAAAGTGAAATACGCGCAGCGCTGTAGAATGCAGTGAAACGCGCACGGCGCTGTGAAACGCAGTGAAACGCACAGTGAAACACAGCACGAAACGCGGTAATTTACGACGTTTCGTGCTTGCGGGAAGAAAAAAAGCTAGGACTTTTTTGAATGCAGCAGCCCTTGCTTCTACTTAAAACGCAAAACCATTGTAAATTACAACGTTTCGCGCTGTGTTTCACTGTGTGTTTCACTGTGCGTTTCACTGCGTTACACAGCGCCGTGCGCGTTTCACTGTGCGTTTCACTGCGTTTCACAGCGCCGCGCGTATTTCACTGCAGCCCAAAGTCTGCCGTGGCAATTCCAATCAGCAACGCTATAAAATCTTCTTCTGGTCCTGTAAATCTTCAACGCGTCTGGCGAGAACAACCCGAGCTTGGAAAGAAAAGCTTGCAAACGATTGACTACAAGTCTTCTAGCCCAACTACGAGACACTGCTACGAGATGGTCTAAGATACAGATGCCTGATAATCACGAGTAACAGCAACTCCGTTTTTAGCAGTCGGGCAAGCTGCCAAAACCAGGCCCACCAGCTGGGGCCTCCCCAGTATCTGATTAGGGCCGCCCACTATGCTTGTCAACCGTCCGCCATTCTAAGGTAATTATACCCCATCGGTGCACCCTCATCCCTGGTTCTGAGCCAAAGGGGTGCTTACCTGATCATTGGCTGCCCGTAAGTAGTTGTCTGGTTGATGGCACGGCACTAATACTACTACAGTATATAGTAACGGCTTAAACATTTGACCCCTTACTGCCACAGCCCAATCTTACTGCCACAGCCCAATCTAGGTCCCCCAGTATGATGGACGACACTTTCCTGTCCACGCTGTCAGATGCCAACAAATGCTGGGTAGCTATTGCTGACTCGCACGTCCCAGGGAAAGACATATCTTCTCTACTCTGACCATAATAGTATCCACCAGCACACTACCCAAGCGCTCAACTCCTAATCTCCCAATATCGTAGCTAATCCTAGTGGTGGATGTTTCATTAAACTGGCCAAATGATTAGCGGTTGCTCCCAGGGATAATTGCTGCCCATTTGCCCTACGTCCGGTTTACCACATTGAGAGGGCCTGTATAATGATCTACATGACACACCCTGCTCTTGATAGTTATTGCCGTGTTGAAAGGAGCGCCATGCTGAGCAAACGCCTATGCGCAGAGTTGTTTCTCACTATCACTGTCCCAGCCAGCGCACTACCTCTGCCTAGTTATAGAACTTCGATCAATGTGGCTATAGAAAAATCCGTGGAATCGTTAAATAAATGAGGGTTGCTCCCGGGTGATGGACATCACTTCCCACATGCCACCGCTGAAGGACCCAGTGCCATGCACCGCCGACGCAAGATGGAAAAGTACCACGATGACGCCTTCCTCATGCAGTCTAATTGAGCCGATAGGACATCCGGTGTCGCCAAGTTCCAGCAGATAGTGCTCTCGCCGCCCATTGCATTTCATGTTCAGTGCGTAATAGAGCTGGAGTGCTAGCAGATGCCTCTGCCATGAAGCCTAGTGCACGCACTCGCCTTCTCGCAGTCGTTGCCTGACAATCATCGATGGGTAAAGATGCTCTTGTTGTCCCCAGATGTAGTCTTGATGAGCCACCCACTCTCCACCCTTTCCACCAACTAAGGCACTTGAATTCGCTGACTCATCCATAGGTTTTGCCATCCGCAGAGCTACATTAGGTGTTGGTGCTTTTTTCGTTCTTTTTCTGTTTGTGGTTACTGTTCCCTGCCTGACGCGACCCTCACTCCCCCTCGGATGTTCCTCCTTGGCGCCTTGGTCCATTTACTGGTCCCTCCCTCTGGGTATCGTTGCTTCCGGCGATGGCCTGGTTGCCTTGCCTCTGTGCTTGGAGTGATTGTTGTGCATTGATTTCCCCTCTTCATTGTGTCTCATGGCACTAAAGACCTTTGGCCCTGTGTGGGGATCTTTCCCTCTACACCATGTTTCCAGTGTTGTTGGAGTGCTGTGTGCACCCTCACTGAGGTATTCATCATAGTATGATCCTTGGCCCCTTTTTTGAACTCCGCTAAGGCACGTTTGTACCCCTTCTGGTGCGGGTGTGTCCCTCTCCCTCTGTCCTCTGCTGCCTCCTCGCTCCTCTCCTCGCTCCTTCTGTGTGGCCGGTGTCGTTGTGTGTGTTTTGTTTTGGCCTCTCCCCCCTTTTGTGGTTTGCTTCCCCCCATGTTGGCAGGGTTCTCTTTGGTGGTTTTTGTGTCATCTGGTTCACCTGTTGCCTGGATACTGAGGTTACCGCTCTACATAATTGCTCTTAACTACATTGGTCGTATCTTTAGTAACTCTGAATTCGTTTGCGGTGGGGCAGATTTCTGTCACCGTCCCCCCCTCTCCGTTTTACCTCTTTTATGTCTTTTTGCGGTTTTGGGCTGTTTGATTCATGTGGCTTTTTCGTTGGCTGTCTGGGGAGGGTCCTTCTCGCTCTGTTTTGTTTCTGTGATTTCTCCGGGAGGGGCGGTAGATCCCCGGTAGAGCCATGGACCAGGCTGCACTGCAGTGAGCTCCACTGGCGCGGTCCAGTGGTGCTTCCTGCTGTTCAGTCTGGAGCGCCTTAGTGCAGCAAAGCCTGCCAACATGGATCGGTGCGCTGATGGGACGTAGTGATTCTGCTCATGGCTCACTCTAGGGGAGAGTGGCCCTATGTGAGATGCACTGCGAACCTCTGGAACATCTGACTTGCAGCAGTTTTTGCTGGGACGATGACACCTAGTGAATCCTGCTAGTCAATCTGGTGCTGGTACAGCAAACCTAGCCACCTCTTCAAGTTTGTGGCTTGAGCTCGATTGCCATGTGCGAGCGGCGCAATTGAGTACAGGTTGCTGAGTAGCAATCTTCCTTTGCTTAAGCCTACCCTCTGCACGAGTGTATTTTATTCATCTGCAATGACCTTACGGAGAGGTTCCTTTTTATCTGCGGAGATCTTTCACCATTGGCACCGTTTCAGGTCCTCTTGGCTTCCTACGATATGACAGCATCTGTGATGAATTACAGTTATTGTCCTGCATGACCTACAGGCTGTCATTCCCTACCCCCCTTGAAGGGGGTATTGAGTCACATCACCACTGCGGCAGTATCTTACTACAGAGACTGGACTCCGACTTCACTTATCATCATAGGACCAACTTTGACAATGAGAATGGCAACTGGTATGAGCTGTACTGTCAGCTATTCCTGCTTTGCCTACCTTTCAGAGAGCTGGAGTGACAGTCACGGTTGTATGGACGATGAGAATCTGTGTGATCGTGTACTATAGTTTTCGCTCTGCCGCACTTAATTAGTTTGCATGTTTTTGATGACGATACAGTGGCTTAGGTCACTGTGTCCAAGGCAAATCCCAAGTTGTTTGGTTTGGTTTTTGTTTGGGCCCGGCCCCGTTCTTTGTTGCTTCGCTGTTTTGCTTTTTGGCGAAACGCAAATCTGGCTGGGGGATTTGCGGGTCGTTTTTGGTTGCGTTTTTGGTTTGTTTGTTTGTGTTGATGGGATGATTTGCCCGCGGTTTTGGACCACACGTGTCCCTTTTCTGAATGCTTTTCACCGCTTACGTTATTGTAAGGACAGTGCCTAGTGCGAATCGGCCAAACCGGAGGAAAAAAAAAAAGAGCTGGAGTGCTAGCAGATTGAGACAGCTGCTGTCCCAAGGGTACATTGGGTAATGGCGAGTTTTTTACTATTACTCTGGAATACGATCCTCAGTTACAGGACACTGCCAAGGCAGGGTGTGCAACAGGCCTCGTGACGCAGCGCGTGCAGCATGTTGCCCGGGGAGAACAGAGAAACTCCACGATGACGCCTCGCACGAGCAGGATAGTTGAGCTGGTAGGACATCCATAGCCGCCAAGTATGGGTAAATAGTGTTCTCGCCGCCCATTGCACCTCATGCTCAGAGCTTGATAGAGCCTAGAGTGCCTGTGAAAATCCTACCTGGTATAGCGCTGAGAGATCAGTGACGTTGCACAGTTTTGATTTCACCAAGTATCGTCTATGGACGAGCCTATTTTGACTTGGAACGATTGTGAATGGACAGATCGTAGTTTGTAGTTTTGATTTGACCGAATATCATCTGTAGAAGATATACTTTTGGACGTTTTTGGATGATCGATGCTTCACAGAGCATCTCATGACGCTCAACGAGCACAACCGACACTGCGGTTGCACTCGTCTCGTTTTGTAGTTGAGAGTTGTGATGTTTTTGTAGGAAACCGAACATTATTTGAACAGTTTGGAAACATTTCAACAGTTTGAGAACCGAATGAAAGCTTTTGATCCTCAGTGGATCGCTTTTCGGAATTTCGTCAAGACTGGAATCCAGTTTGCAGTTTAGACAAAAACCCCTCCTTGGTTTTTGTCACCTTTAAACAGTATTTGAACTGAACACCCAACGACATTCGTTGGCTCAAGCCCGAGCGAGAGAAACAGAGTGTGTGTTGAAGCGTTGCTTGTTGTCTGGAGTGATTTGAGCGAGAGAGCACGGAAAGTTTGACTCACGTTTGTTTATTTGTGGAAAAGCCTTTGGGTAACTTTGATCGCGATAGGTTTTGTTTTGGTTTTCAAGGCACAACTTAGCGGTGCAAAGTTTTACGTGGTAGCGGAGCTTCGTGCTCCTACCACAGATCTGTGTGATCTTGGTTTGTCTGTGGATCCAGGAACCGTGTTTGTGAGTTTAGACTTTGCTCAGGTCTTGCGTGAATCTTGTTTGTGTTTCAGGTATGGCCGACGCATCTGCAAGCGGCGGTGCGGGTCAGGTACCGACACAGCGTGGAGAGAGGGAAAGAAGTCCCACTCGTACGCCTACGACTCAGGAACAGCAACAGCCTGCACAAGGACCTCAACGTTTCAGGATGAACTCGCCGGAAGGCGGACAAGGTTTGCCTGGAGGGGCAACTGCACCTTATGCCTCTATACCACCCCCACCGCCGAAAGCTGCCAGTGGTTGTGGAAGTATGCCAGGAAGTCCAACTGGACAGCAAGAAGTTTTCTCCACTGCGCAGATGACTCAGATAGCTCAAATAGTGTCTTTGAGTTTGAACCAGGCTATGGGTGAGTTTAACATGAGGTTGAATGGTTTGCAACAACAGGTAGTTCATCAACAGAATGTGTTTGCTCAGGCACAGGTGCAGCAAGCTGCATCACAACCAGCTCAGGTACCAGTTGCGAAAACATCACCTTCTATCTCAAGTGGTTTGTCATCATTTGGGGATCGTCCACCCACCAGTCCACAACCCAATTTTCCAAGGAACACTGTGGAACAGCCACCAGGTTTGCAGCAGTCGCCTCAGAGACTGATTAGTGAAGTTCGTCAGGGGCAGGGTACTGCACAGAACACTCAGGGTGAAGCGTCGTCACAGGATGACAGGGATGTCTTTACTAAGAGTGAGAAGTGGCTTCCTCCATTGCCCAAGTGTGAGCATGGAACTTGGAAGACACGTGAACAGGAGATTTTGGGTTTTGCCGGCTATGTTCAGTCTTTGAGAAGCTGGGTAGCCTTGGCAAGTGATACGTTTGGGTGGGAGCTTGAAAGTGCGCTGAATTGGCCGCACGAACTGCACATGACGAATCTGAAACCTGCACAGCAACTTCGTAGTGCCAGGTTGCTGGCCATCTTAACTCAGGCGTTTGCGGAATATCCACGAGCTCATATGATCCTACAGGCCTATTCAGAAGGAATTGGTATGGATGGTTCTTTTCAGGCAGTGCGAGGAACGTCTGGTTTTGAGGCGTTGCGTTTGCTTGCAAAGGAGTTCAGTTTGAGATCAAGAGCGGAAGCTGCATTTTTCAGGTCTGAGTTCATGTCCAAGACGTTTAAGGCACAGAGTGGCCCTACACAGATCAGTGATCTAGTCCGACAGATGGACGTTGGTTTGTCCAAGTATCGGAAGTTGATCGATACCTTGCCTCAGCATTGCGATAAGACTGGCTTGGATTTGCAACAGGTCGACTTGACGTTGATGTTGCTGAGATCCTTGCCCAGTGACGTGAAGAATTACGTCGTTTTGCATGCGTCAGGTGAGGGCTATACTGACTACAGATCAGCAGCCCTGAAGTTCGAACACCAGCAGAGGTTGTTCCAAGAACTGGGTGGAGGATCAGGCCGCAATATGCACGCCTTGGAAGCCGAAGGTGACTGGAGCACCTACTATGGCTACGAAGATGAGCAGGACTACTACGCCGAAGGTGCCGAAGAGGAGTGGGAATGGGATCCAGAGAGTGAGCTGTGGCTCAACACTGCCGCAATCAACAAAAATTCAGGAGTGAAATGTCGAAAGTGTGGCAAGACTGGACACATGCAGAAGGATTGCAGCACGAATATGGGTCGTGTGAAGTGTTTCAAGTGCGGACAGAGCGGGCATATTGGCGCGAATTGCCAAGCCAGCAGTCCGAAGTCTGCAAGTTCTTCTCCGTCTTCGAGCACTGGGAAAGGTTCAGGTGCAGCCAAGGCCAAGCCTGCAGCGAAAGCTGGACGAGGAAAAGGTGGTCGCAAGGGAAAGATGCATGAAGTTTCAGCCGAAGGACCTCAAGAAGAGGAGCAAGAATCTGGAGAAGCGATTATGATGCCGCTCATTTCATCACAGGTTTCAAGTTCAGAGGGAACTTGGTGGTTGTTAGATTCTGGAGCTGCCACGTCGGTGCTGTCGCAGAACTATGAGGGCATGTATCGTTGCCAGGCTCAGGAGGATTCGGCAGGAGCATTGGAAACCTACTATGCAGCGAATGGGACTCCAGTTCACATGAGGGCCAATGTTTTGGTAAGTTTGGCATTTCAGGTTGTGACTGGGGCATCTGGAAAGAAGAAAACTCAATCATTCAAATTGGCCTGTTGTATTGGGGATGTGTCACACAACATTATTTCGACAACTCAGTTGGTCAAGAAGGGTTGGAGTGTGATTCAGTCACCTGGAGAGACGTACCTCTACCACGAGGACAGTGGAACGCTCATTAGTGACGTGCTGTTGTGGGGAGGGACTCCGTGGCTACGAGCATGCAGGGCAGCACAACCGAGCTTGAAGGATGGCAGTCAGCCGATGGAGTTGGTTGAGTCATCAGTGGTCGAGCCAGAGGGTTTGAAAGTTAGCATGGTTGGAGCTGTTGAGCTGTCAAGTCAGGAGAAGTTGCGTCAACATGTTCTTCGAGGCCATTACCCGTTTGATCCACACTGTTTGGAATGCCAACAGGGACGAGGAGTTTCTCGAGCACCAAGGCGAAGTTTGCGTGAGAGAATCCTTGAAGTTCAGGTGGATTTCTTCTTTTTGGGTTTGGTTGAGAGCAAGTTCAAGATGATTTTGCTGCGTCAGGTGTTTTCAGGTTTGCTTGGTGTCACTGCGGTGAGCGAGAATGTTCAGGTGACAGGCCAGCATTTGCGTCAGATCTTAGCTGAGTTTGGATTGCTTGAGACTTTGGAAGGACCGCCAGTTGATTTCAGGACAGATGCTCAGGACGAAGTCGGAACTGTTCTGAGGAGATCTGGTTTGCCAAGGGAGTATACTGTGAACAAAGCTGGACCTCAGAACCATGATACGGTTGGATCAGTTGAGCGTGGTGTGAGAGAAGTCAAGGAAGCTCTTGCTGTTTTGCGCTTGGAACTGGCCAAGGCCGGATTGGATTTGGTCGACAGCTTGGTTGCCTGGGAGGCCGCTTCCAGGTATGTGACTGCTATGCACAACCTCCACGGCAAGATCCAGAACACAGGAAAGACTGGAAAGGAATTGCTCAGGAACACATCTGAAGGAACTCGAATTTCCGCCATGTTTTGCTCTAGGGTTCTTGCAGAGACCCCAGAAAGTGTTGACAGTATTGGACGGTTTGTCACTGCTGCATATTTGTATCCTGTCAGGAACTCGTTTGCTCATTTTGTTTGTGCGAAAATTGCTGATGAACTGAAGTTTTTCCAAGCCAAGAGTTTGAAACTTGTTTTTCCGATTGAATATCCACAAGATCTCATTGAACGTTTTGTTTGTCACTCAGGTTCAGGTGATCGTCCATCGCTTGTTGATCAGGCACCCATTGAGATTTTGCCAGAGGAGTTTGCACGACTTCCAGATCAGGTGCAGCCTCCACGACACTGGGTTGATGCTCATGGACGAACTGAAGGATGCAGTTCATGTGCCACTCGACAAGGTCGACATTCCAAGAAGTGCTGTGAGCGCTATTGGAACTGGATCCGTAACCAGAAGAAGGGAGAAGTGCCAGCTTTGCCCGACAAGCCTGAGGAACAACTACCAATAGTTGAGCCCAATGACCCGGCTGTGGCCGTGCCTTCACGACCATTGCCGCGCATCCCAGGTTTGCCTGCTGGGATGACCCCGACGCGCCGTTGTCCAAGTTGTGAATCAGGTATGAATGCTCCAGGTACCCGGCACTCTGCCGATTGTCGCAAGCGACAAGCTGAGTTTGTGTCAGGAGAAACTGCCAAGCCATCGCTTGGTGATCTGGAGGATCTTCCGGTACAGGAAGGTGGGGTGAGAGATGGTTCTTATTCTCCATCTTTGGCTCCGGACCCAGTCGAGCCTGCGGACGTTGAGATGGCCACTGAGGACGTTGGCGACATGCCCATGGTTGACGTTTGCATGGCACAGCCATATCATGTGGGTATGTTGACATCACCAGAACTTGTTCAACGAGATCGGTTTTCAGTGGAGTCAATTCAGTACGATGGCTACTGCAATGAGTTTGTCGTCATGGATTTCTGTGGTCAGAAGATCAAGCTTTGGAAGCCCAGTGGAGCCGTGTCTGATGTCACGCTCAGGGACTTGCCAGCTGAAGGAACCTTTTTGGCCATGCAGAAGGAGATTCGTGGACTCACCGCTGTTGGTGCAGGTCAGGTTCTTGCCGAGAATGTGGCAAGAGAAAGTGGCCAGCGCATCATCGGCACCAGGTGGGTGACCAACGAGAAAGAGGAAGCTCAGGAAGGTGTGCGCGCCAGGATCGTTGCAAAGGACTTTGCAAGTGGTCAGTCTGCCAGAAGTATGGGCATCTCTAGCCCAACACCCAGCATTGAGGCACTCCGGATGGTTCTTGGAGTCGCCTGTGGGGCGTGGAGTGTTGGAAATCAAGCCATGTTTTTGGCAGGTTTGGACGTTTCTCAGGCGTTTATGAACTCACCATTGGAGCGACCAGAAATTCTCCGGATGCCACTATCCATGTCAACTATGAAGGGAGAACCAATTTTTCTATGGGCTGAGAAAGGCATCAACGGTTTGAGAATTGCCTCTCAGGCATGGATCGTTTTCTTTTCATCTATTGTCAAGAGCATTGGAGTAGTTTCAGGTACTGTGGAGCCTTGTTTGTATGTTGGTCGAATGGTTGGCAAAGATCAGGCACCCATCGTCATCATGGCGTACGTCGATGATTTGCTTGTTGCCACCACTTCGGAATCAGCTCTCAAGACACTTATGACTGCACTATCAGCTCATGTCAAGGTTCGAGAGACTGGCCGCGTTGGTTTGAAAGGGGGACACTTGCGTTTCCTTGGTCGAAGTATCTTTCGAAGGCCAGGCTCATCTGCTTTGTACATGCAGGTGGATCCAACGTACTTGGATGAAGCTTTTGCTGAGTTTGATTTGAAGAAGGGAAGCACAACATTTCCGGATTTGCGTCCCATTCTGGAACAGGAAGGAAGCCAACCATTGTCAGCAGAAGGACATGCACGTTTTCGCAGAGTTCTAGGTCGTTTGTCATGGTATTGCCAAACTCGTCAAGACTTGTTGATTTTGGTCAGCATGCTTGGAACTGGTCAGGCACAACCGTTTGAGACCCATGAAAAATGTTTGCGTGCTGTACTCAGGTATCTTATGACTGACATGGATGTTGCATTGCGTTTTCCATCAGAAGAGCTTGCTTTGCCCGATGTGAAAGGTTTGGAAGTGTACACAGATGCTGGGTTTGCACCCATGAAAAGTACTGGACGTCGTTCTGTTTCAGGTACTTGCTTCATCTTTCAACAGTGTTTGATGAAGTGTTTCAGCAGGCACCAGTCAGCTGTGACGCTCTCCTCCTGTGAGGCTGAGCTTGTTGCATTACAGTCAGGTGTTCAGGAAGGAATCGGCTTGCTCAGGACTTTGGGTTTTGTGCTTGGTCGTTTGTATCCATGGGTTGACATTATTCCTCAGGACGCTCAGGTGACTTGGTATGACGAAGCAGAGTCTGATGACGAAGACTCTATGAGAGTATCATACTTGTTTCCACTGGTCGTCAAGACCGACAGTTTGTCAGGGAAAATGCTTCTCGAAGCATCTGATTTGCAACGAAAGAGCCGACACATTGAGATTAAAGTTTATTGGCTCAGGGAGTTGATGGATCGCAAAGTTTTGCTTTTGTCGCATGTGCCAGGAACTTTGAACCCAGCGGATTGTTTTACCAAGTGTTTGCCAACTCAGAAGTTTTTATTTTACAGGAACATGCTTGGATTTGTGAAAGTTGATTTCAGTTTGATTTCGAACATCCTTGGGTTTTGCTTGGACGTTTGTGACAACAGTTATTCAAAACCAATTTCATGTTTGTCAAACAGGAACTGCGTTTTGTGCGGAGAACGTTTGATTTTGTTTGCTTTGGAAGAAGAACAGGGAATTTCAGGAGATCAGAGATCATTTCGTCATGTGAAAGCTGTGGTTGCTCAAGCAAGTTTGACCGACCCGCGAACTCCAAGTCCTGCTATCGCGCAGATGGCAGGTGAAGAAGAGGACAGCAAGTCTATGGTGTCTGGATTGACTCGTGTCGATTACACGACAGGGAATCCTCGCAAGGATCCAGATACTGGTGAGGTGATGAGAAGAGATGCAAGAGTTAGGGAAGTCACTGAAACTGCACCAGAAGGAGCAGATGCATCAGGTACTCAGGAGCCAGCTGTGACTGTTTCGGGAACACCGGACACCAAGGAAGCAGTTTCAGGTGGACAAGCTACAACTTCAGGAGAGAAGCCTGCAGGTGGAACTTCTTCGGGATCTGGGAGGAGACCCCAGGTGAAGAAGATGCCGAAGCGCCCAGCTGCGAAGTTGATGCCTCGGAAGAGAATTGTCAAAGTGAAACAAGAGCCTGGGACAACAGCCAAGGTGCCCGGGAAGAACCGCTTCAAGAACCAGGAGACAAGGCGACGCCAGAAGGCGAAGTGGGAAGAGATCCAGAAAGCTGCCAGGGAAGAGCGTGCTCAGCCCGCTCCAGTTTTCGAGATCCCAGCTCATGGAGGAGAAGCGCCAATTCGATGCTTTTTCGATCCTATTTCAGGCAGAAGAGAGGTAATGGAAGTCAGGCCGATTGAGAAGGACCAGAAGTTTCGAGCTGGACAGTCAGGTTTTTCCAGGTACCCTACTGGGACTCGCACTTGCTACCAGTGTGGTGAGAAGGGACATTTGAGTGCCAATTGTCCAAGGAGAACTCGTCGAGTCAGCTTGACACAAGGGACAATCGAATTTGTGGGTCCTGAAGAAACGCGCCCCAGGGTGCGACTCCAGGGGAATATGGGCTCGGTGCCCTCAGCTTCTGGTGAAGGATTGGGAGCAGATGAGATTGGTCCAGATGACAGTGCCTCGCAGATTGGAGGTGCCATCCTTGGGACTATGTCGGTGCTTGGGGGTGTTGCTCCAAAGAAAGCACTACCACCACCACCTCCTCCCCCGCCTCAGGGGAGCCCTCGTTTGGCACGCTCTCGTCCTGGACTCCCACCTTCGAGTGTGAGACCAAGGTTGCCGCCTAAGTTCAGTCAAGATGAACCTCAAGGAGGACGGTTGACAGAAGAGGCTTTGAAGTCAAGGTCAGAGAGACCATCTACACCGCCAAAGAGATTATCTACACCGCCGAGGAGACCAACTACGCCTCCAAAGAAGGCAGCAGCTAAGCCAGTTACTCCACAGAAGAGGACCAGTGAGGAGGCTGAGATTCCTGAAGGACCAGCGGCGCCTCGTGGTTCGGTTGGGAAGGCTGTGAGGCCAATCCCAAAGACACCATCGCCGAAACGAGCGGTTGAGGAGAGGGCATTGTGGCCTGCGGAAGAAAGAGCTCTCAAAGATGCTGCAGCCCGAGGTTCAGCACCTGCGAAAGCTGAAGCAGCAAAGGCGCCACCTACGACTGTGGACCTCGTGACCCCGGTGACAGACAATGCAGGACAAGGTGATGCCAATCTTGTTGCAGCACAAGGTTGTGGGAGATTGTCAGCACTGACAGTGCACCAGCAGACGCCGGTGAGCTCGCAAGCTCCGACACCTACATCTCCAGCAGGAGATTCCGCTGTGGCAGGAGAGGGACCTACACCGAGTGTGCATCAATGGGCACAGGCTCCAGTGATTTCGCCATTGCCACCGACACCACCGCCAGCACCAGTGGGAGGAGAGACAGAGGTTTGTGTGGCATGCCAAGGGAGTGGGCTGCTGAACTCGCAGGTGAATCTGCGATTGTTCCGACTCATCGGAACGGGTCAGCTTCGTTTGGGACAGACACCTCAAGCGGCGCCTACGACTCCAGCCCAAGCTGCACATCCAGCCCCTGCGGCTGCTGCGAATCCTGCAGGTCCTGGTAATGGGACCGAAGTCAGTCCAAGCCTCAGTGAGAACTCAGGTAGATCTCGTACTCCAACTCATTCAGGTGTTTGCAACGTGTCTGAAGATGGAAGTATGACCATGTTTGTTTCAGGTGGAAATCTTTTGATTTTGGAGTTAGCTTGTGGTGTTGACTCAGTGATTCAAAATGCTTCTAGGGAGTTTGGATGCAGTTACATTGGAATTCATGCCGGTTTGGAGCTTCCGTCAACTCAACGTCAGGCCTATAAGTTCTCCAAGAGCTTTGCTGAGGGATCTTCCGGTAGTGCGGATTCACAGAAACTGATTCAGGTACACATTTCTCTTCCCTGTACTGGGGGTAGCCCTTTGTTGGACTTATCCAAGAAAGACAGGAAACCTGCTCAGGATGCGTATTTCAGGCTTCTTGATCATTGCAAGAGATATGTTTCATATATCAAGGGCATGAGCAATGTGTGTAGTGCTGTGACTCTGGAGCTTCCGAAGTCGAACCGTTTTTGGTCAGACGAGAGATTGAAGAAGTTTCTGACTGACCACGACATGCAAAAGTTTGCGGATTGTGCTGCATGTGCCATGGGTTTGGAAACCAGTCAGGGACAGCCCATTGGTAAAGTCTTTCGCATTGCATGTTCGGATCAAGTACTTGCCACAGGTCTTGGAAAGAGATTTCAGTGTAAATGTACTCAGGACCACGCTCCATTGAATCAGGTCAACTATTCGATGACGGAAAGATACTCATATAAGTTTGCTAGATTCTATTGTCGTGCTATTGCACTTCGTTGGATTGATCAACAGGAAGAAACATCGTGATTTTGTTTGTCATTGACTGCAGTTTGCATCAGTTTGCATTTCATGTCAGCAGTTTGACTTCAGGAAAGTACAGTTTTCTTTTTCAGCTGAACCGTTCAGTGGAATTTGCATGTCTGCATGGTTCACAGCGGATTCAGGGACATTCGATTGTCAGGCACAGTTTTCAGTGAAGACTTCACTAAGTGAATTCTCAGGTTTTGTCATCAGGAATCAGATGATGACATCAGTTTAGTTTCAGGAGCCTATCAACTCCGTTGAGAGAGTGCTCGCATCAGGACGCTCACACTCCAGTTGTTTTGTTCTGTTGTGTGTGTGTGTTTTCTTTTTCGTGTAGCCCGGGCCGGCCGCGCCGCGTTCGCCAGCCATGGATGAGCTTCTCATTGTGGTGCTATTTTCTGCATTGACTGGAGTGATGATTGGATCTTTGGGGACAGTTGTTATATTCTGGCTTTGTGGAGCACTGGAACGTAAGACAGTTATTGAGAAAGTTAGTCCAGAGTTGAGGGATGCGACAATTCAGGCTGAATATACTCAGGCTACATCGGATGAGACGTCAGACTTCAGACAAATGCACAGAGCTCAGACTTCGTCTTCTTATCATTTGTACATTGGAACTGCGGAGAGGTGTTATCATCTTGATCGCCGTTGTCGTTGTTATCCAGATTGGGACAATGTGAAGAGAGGGCTTACAATTTGTGAAATCTGCCGTATTTCATCTTCGACTTTTGAGATTGGGCAATGTATTTTTGCTTCTGAACAAGGACAGAAGTTTCATTTGACCCGATTTTGTCGTACTTTCAAGAGTCTACCGGTGACTGAATATGCAAGGTGCACTGCATGTTGTACAATGGAACATTCTACACAGGTTTTATTCGGAGATTCAGTACCTCGTCAGCGAAGAACTGCTTCGTCAACTTCTTCTATTGCAGGTATGTCAGAGGATTAGATTTTTCTGGATGGTGATGGGACGCCATGACTTTCTGGATTGCATTGCATTGACTGCACTACGTATTGGACGAAGACTCCATACTGACCTCTCATCGAAAGGGGGTGTGAAAATCCTACCTGGTATAGCGCTGAGAGATCAGTGACGTTGCACAGTTTTGATTTCACCAAGTATCGTCTATGGACGAGCCTATTTTGACTTGGAACGATTGTGAATGGACAGATCGTAGTTTGTAGTTTTGATTTGACCGAATATCATCTGTAGAAGATATACTTTTGGACGTTTTTGGATGATCGATGCTTCATAGAGCATCTCATGACGCTCAACGAGCACAACCGACACTGCGGTTGCACTCGTCTCGTTTTGTAGTTGAGAGTTGTGATGTTTTTGTAGGAAACCGAACATTATTTGAACAGTTTGGAAACATTTCAACAGTTTGAGAACCGAATGAAAGCTTTTGATCCTCAGTGGATCGCTTTTCGGAATTTCGTCAAGACTGGAATCCAGTTTGCAGTTTAGACAAAAACCCCTCCTTGGTTTTTGTCACCTTTAAACAGTATTTGAACTGAACACCCAACGACATTCGTTGGCTCAAGCCCGAGCGAGAGAAACAGAGTGTGTGTTGAAGCGTTGCTTGTTGTCTGGAGTGATTTGAGCGAGAGAGCACGGAAAGTTTGACCCACGTTTGTTTATTTGTGGAAAAGCCTTTGGGTAACTTTGATCGCGATAGGTTTTGTTTTGGTTTTCAAGGCACAACTTAGCGGTGCAAAGTTTTACGGTGCCAGCAGCTTCGGACAGCTGCTGTTCCCAAGGGTCCTTGGGTAATGGCGATTCTTCAACTCCCACTTTGAAATGCGGCACAATGTTCCAAACTGGTGCTATCCTAGTGTGCTGTCCTTCAGCCGCGCCGAAATAGCCTCTGCATCGCCCTCCAGAGATGGAGGCATGTGGCTGTGAAGATCTTTCGTTTTTTCAGCAAGTCCCTTGGCGATGTACAGCATTTCGGACCGTATTCGTGTACAGGGCAGCACGCAGAGCAACTGTGGACCATAGTCGTGCCTTAAACCAGCAGCTCTCCCTTTTCCCACCTCGTTCAACTTCTGCTTATAAGTCTGCAGTGCCAGGTGGAGGACACCATGAATGACCTGGACAACATAGGGTTTGATGACATAGGGTTTTCCCGCACTCCACCATTCAAGTACTCCCGCATGCCCTCACCCCCCGCTGTGCCCCTTACATCGCTAGGAACATGACACATGTGTCTGTTTTTCCTCTGCTGTTCCCAAGGGCACCTTGGGTAATGGTGAGGGCTCCATTTTCACCCTACCAGGTACTCATCTTTCATGGTTCATCCTCTTCATGACTGTCACTCTCTTCCCAATATCCCGGCCCCATCTATGCTACCAACATCTGTGCTCCTTGCTTCTGTCCTCCTCATTGTCCATTGCCTCTTGCCTATCTTGCACAGATTGCCACCTCCTCCTGTCATATGCTGCGGCTCCACCACGTGCCCCGCCCCGTGCTGCTCACTCCGGTGTCATGAATCTCCTACTGAACCACAATACACTGCCCCCCCAATCCTGCCACCAGTCATATGTTGTACATCTCTCCTTCTGTTGAAGTGTCTGGTATTTTGTTGACTGAGCCTGGACCTAACATGACTCTCTCCGTCAGCAGCCATTGGTTCGAACTGTGAGGACACCGCGCCTGCATAAGCCAGTGTTGCTTGGATCCTCACTTTTACTCAACTTCTAATTGATCGCCCGTTCACTCTCCCTTAAGCCGACACGGGGTTCCCGTTGTTTGGCCCCTGCCCGTTTCCCGGTGTTTGGCCGCTGCCACGCAATAGCGAGTGGTTCCTGTCGTTTGGTCCTACAAGCCGTGCAACTGCCTTCACTCTGAAGAGTGCTGCCACTGCAGGGTACCTGCTGCTGGTATGCCGAAGCCAAACCCTTTTCCTTCTGGCCTAATCAGTGTTTCTGATCAACACCTACTGGACATATCGGCTGGAATGAATTGGAACATGCCAGCAGCCAGCAGCGTTCGTTTTCTTGCGGTGAGGGGCACAATATGGGTAGGTGATTGCCAGACAACATATAATTTCACATTGGTAGAATACCACTTGCATATTGACGAGGTACCATGGATCATTTTTTCGACCCTCGCCGACGCCCTTGAGACAGAGTTTGACCCTGCCTTCTGGGATACCGTCAATTATGGCCGAAAAGAGCGGTGGGGTTTTCTTGAACTACTCTGGGATGGAAAAGTCTACGGTGCTGCACCACAGTATGCCCAAGTCCGACTATCTATCTTTAATCGTGACGCTCACACCATGCGTGTTGTGCAACCGTTTGTGTGGAACCATACGCACCTAAAAGTTCACCCGAACGGAGCAATGGTTTTCCATGAGCAAAAAAGATTAGCCTTCCTGCTGCCTTTGATAGTAGAAGCCCATGGGTTGCTGCCGCCTAAGCCATTGTTCTGGGTCAATGATGACAATACCATCCCATTGTGGAGAACCACCCTGTGGACGCATGAAGAAACCATCCAGTGGTTAGCTGAGACCGGAGAGACGTACCCGCAGGAACTGCGAGATGAACTCCAGCCGCGCATTGACCAACTTAAGCCTTCACAACATGCGAAACGGGCACTGCCTCCGCCTCCGCCGGTACCGACCAGGTGGGCGGAGCGATCGACAGCAAAACAGCCAGCGCAAACAGTGCAAACAGATGCTCCACCGGACCCTAAATGTACTCAGAGCACGCCACAGCAAGTGGCTGACCGAGAGCGGCAATACATGGAATTGCAGTCTATTATTCATCAAGCAAACCAACAAACGTTGGCAGATAGCCGACCAGCGGCGACCAGACTGACCCAAAAACCAGCCAATTTGCTGGCCGCAAGTCAACAAAGCACAGACATTGCAGCAACGGCCGCATCGTCCAATCCCAGTACAGGCGTAGTGGCAGAAGCTTCAACCCCGCAGCAAAGCAAGTCACCTGACAAAATCAGTGCACAGTCATTATTTCACAGACGACCAGGCCCACCATCGGCCCTGCCCGTGAACAAAGCGCAAACGGATACCCCGGGTACCGGTGTGTTATCCTCTGACTCTCACTCTGCAACCCACAGCAAAGATGATGAGCAACAACAACCTTCGGAACAGCTTGCAGCCCACGACGACACATCTACAGAAGAATCGTCGCCTGCAAATACACCCAAAGCATCGCCGGAGACTCAAGCGACTGACACTGCTGGTGCTAGCAGCCCTGAGCCCGCCAGTGACCCCATGCAGGACGTCGACCTCGCCACAGCGGACATCCCAACGTTGCAGAACATGGAAAAGACAGCCTGCGAAAGAGTGGCCTCCTGTGAAACGCGACTCCTCAATGCCCGCGAGCACCTTACTCGCATTAGAAAGCGCCTTAAAAGAATGCAAGATGCCCACTCACCAGGTACTCCGCAACCCTCTCCTGTTGCAGATATGGAAATGGAAATCATTGACTGACCGTACAGACAGCTAGCACTGTGTGCACCTGACTGTGTGAAATCACCTGATCAGTGCCATTTCTAATGCCGCCTACTCCGTAGATGCGCCAAGAGAAAAGCAGCTGCGTGCCAGGCTAACACCCCCCAAACCTGCAGTAAGGGAGAGTACCCACTAAGTATGACCCCCATAAACGGGAGCAAAGGGATTTATGGGTTTTTCAATCTTTTTGAACTGTCTGCGAAGTCTCCTTGCTAGGTGTGTGTCCCAGGTCCTGTCACCGTTGGTCACCTCAATGTCTGTCACCTAACATGTGCTTTGGGTAAGTAGGTTGCATAAACTGTTAGTGGCTCAATTGTTCGCACTGCAGCTTTTGTGGCTCCACTAGTTTTCATAGCTAGGTCAGCCATCTGACATCAATTCGCACACTAAGGTGTAAGACAAACCCTGATTGTTTTGCTTCCTACCTGTTTCACCTCCAACGCATTGGCCCTGTAAGGGGGAACCCTGACCCCGGGTGCCGGGTGTTCAGGGTTTCCTTAGCCTTGCCAATCCTGTTGATATACTTTTGCACTCGCTGCCCGTATAGCATTCACTATCTTGGCTAGTCACTTGGCACCTGACACCCGGGCACCGGCTGTTCAGGGTCAAGCTGGCGTCAACATGCTGCAACAGCTTATGACACCAAATAGGTTCATTTCGTTGACGTCGCCTGACCCTGATGAATCAGAAACAGACATTGAACCAGCAGAGCCAACCGCTCCAGATGACACAGTCGAGGATGTGTCAATGCACAGTGATACAGAATACTTTGACGCCCTCGAGACGGATGACGACGTTCCATATTTCCAACAAGGGACTGAGCCTCCCCCAAGGGAGAAGTGGGAAATTGCCGCACCTATCGATTTCTTGAATGTTCACGAGGTCACACAGTTAAGCCACCAGCTTGACCAACTGTTCCTCTTCGCAAAAAGAAGTTGAGACCCCGCTCGGCATGGATGACATAAAACAGAGGTGGAAATGGGACGATGTCGGCTCCTGTCGAATGCCCCGGTCACCCCTGACATACCCTGCACTCATGGTGGACGAAGGGAACGGCATCCAACGACCCGCAGCCAGCCAGGTCCATCATAAAACGCTCTTCCAGTGGATAACAGATAATCTCTCATGGTTACCTCAGTATGCCACCGTATATGTTTATGTGGACAACCGCAAACTGTCAGGCACTGACCCTCCAGCCTACTGGCCGCATTTTGCACCCTGGATCCAAGGCCGATGTACAGTGACTGGCCCTTACCAGGAGAAAACTACTGCGATCCATTTTCCCATTCATGCTGACACAGGTCTGCACCAGGTCCATTATACCTGGGCTGGTGCCGCAGCTCTGGAGGCGCTGTGTCTAATGTTCCCCACTGTAAATTTTGCTCTCATCGACTCTGACTGCGTGCCAACCTCATTGTTTGAAGTGGCCGAGCTCGTCAATCTCATGACGGATAAGTCAAGCAGAGCCGCAGCAATGCAACATAACACAATGGCCAGCTCTAACCAGTGCCCTCCAGCAGTACTCCTGGCCACAGAAGCCAAAGCCGAACTCAATGCCGGCTTGATCATTGTGACAGGGCACATCCCGACTGAGGCACCCGATGTAGAAATGGCCCAAGCAGACATGCCACCAGCCCCTGCCCAAAGCTCCTCTCCGAGTGCTGCACCTGCCCCAAAGGCACGACGAATAGCCCACCCTGCCAATCGCACAGCAGATGATTGGGTTACCGCACTCCAGGATAGCAGGGCCAGTTTCCTAGCTACAACCGCTGTGCCAGAAGACCCTGCGGAAGCAATGAGGGGAGGACTGCTTCTCACCCCCCTACTCGGCTGTAGAGCTAGAACCCCACTTGACTGGACACATGCATGGGCAATGTTGGGCGAATGGGCAGGAGCCATTGCATTCCCCATCCCGGAGCGAGGAGAATGGCCACGTCACGGGGATGGCCGATACCTTAGACCGGACTTTGCCGAGCGGACCCCGCCATTCCTTACCTGGGCACGCCCCATTTTTGAACAAGGTGCACTCTCCCCTCTGTCAGTTTTCCCAGCCGACTTCCCCATACTTTGTCTTCCAGGAGACAAACTGTTCCAAAGCAAGGAGTTAACCATAGGTTATAGTCTGCCACCTATAGTGCACGCCTTCCATGGGAGCAAAGTAGGCCTAGGACAACAACTCCGACAGTGGCTAAACAAAGGGCTGCAACCGCTTGCTGTGTCGCTCATAGGAGTCGACGAGGCACCACCGTTGTGGACACACCCCACAGGCTGCGATTTTGTTAGAGGGAGTAAACTAATCGCCAAGCCGCATGTCCTGCAAAACAGAAGCCTTACCAAGCTGCAGGTGTTGCTTCTTCAGAGTCTGTGGACGCCGGTGGAAGCCCCCAACAACAACAATGACCATACACCTTGGTCCAAGACTTGCGATCCTGCCAATGTTTTCTGCGGTCAGCATGCGAGCCTCCAGCTCCCCAGTGCCCCAATCCTCCCCCTGCTGGAAGCGCTGCAACGGCGACTGGGCATTGACCCTGGCAACGCAGAACTAGCAATCAACGAAGTGCTTGCTAGCCATACTGACCCTCAATACACTGCTTGGAAACTCACTGTCATGGATAACACCTCCTGGCAACTCAATGACGCTGACCCAGGGTCCCTGGATGTTCAGTGCACTGGGTTGGGTGGAGGAGAACTCGATGAAGACTGGGACGTACTGCTAGCCTGCAAAAAGGAAGCACATGTTTACGGGCCATCCCTAAGCAAACAGGACGATTGGAATGCAAGAGCTGGCACAGTAGCAGGCACTGCTCATACACAAGAATATTTGCTCTTGCACATCGCCATGTTTCCCATAGGTGCACACTTCTGGTGCCGCATCTTAGGCATGCCCAGTGCGAACCAATTGCAAGCGCAAATCATCAGTCGGGCCATGAAGCTGTTGCAATTCTGTCCCATCATCCCAGCACACAGGAAACCACCGTGGCCCGGGTACATACATGGCCTGCGACTTTTCACTAAGTTGCTAGTTGCACACCCGCTAGTCGGAGTAAGTCTGCCCCCTGAAATCCGCCCAGTTGATCTTCTGAGATTAACAGGATACATGGTAGGCTCCATCTACATTCGGGGGCACAGCGCTGGCTCGTACGCAGGAATGGTATGGGAAACTATCCTCTCAGAATTCCCAGATGTTCGTGGCAAAACCGTGCTAGCAGCCATTGCGCTACCACCATCGCTGCTCACGACATGCAATTTATCTCAGCTGAGAGAGATCCACCTCATTCACCATGCAGATGACAGGCTCTGCGTATGGAACCCGTCAAACCATGACATCAAGCTGCTTAAGCAACGGGGCTTTAAAATTACGCATATCACAGGATGGAGAGCGTACCTCGGTACTGCACAACATAACTACTCGCATTGGACAAGAGTTGCCCTCCCAGAAGGACGACCAGATATGGAGCAGTTAGAAGGTACCCCTGGAGTGCTCCCCTTCGAAGTGTACTCACAGGCTCCCCTCCGACTGATCTCATGGTGCAGCTTTGAGCTCTCAAGAATTGCCAGAAAACTCCTGCGTGAATTAGCGGAAATGTGTGAGCTACCTGAAACCACGACACAGGCACTTGTTACACACATTGCTGCCCACAATTCAGAGGTCAAAACTGAGCAAGAGGCAACCCAATACTTAGCCACGTTGGCAACAGTCACCATTTCCTCAAGGTCCAAGTTGCTCAACTATACCACTATGGTACAACATTTCCTCGGCACCTTGCAATTGCCCCTGGCTATCTACATGTTAGACTACTACTTGCCCATGCTCAGTCCAAATGAAGGCTATAATGAAACAGGGTTAACAATGCAGAGTGCAGGCCCCATCCGGCAACCATCGCAACCCATCGCCCTAGAATTCCTTTTCAAAGGCAGCGAGTTTGGACACTGGAAAGTTAAAGGCGGGCAGGATGCTTTCGCGTTCCGACACCCAAGCCTGGGCAAAACTGAAGTGTTCAGCCTGCTGGCCAGCGATGCGCACCATCACAAAGTCAGCCCCATTGGCACGGGTAGGCTCATTGCCATGGTGGGTACAGCGGACGCACTAGCTTATGATGGAGATGACCTTCAAATCCTTTTTGGCTTGGTCCTCGCCATCACGCCACGCGCAGCCAAAAAAAAGGATGAGCTGGCTGCCTCACGCATATACAGACAGTGCAACCCTAAATTCATCGAAGTTGCTTTCCTCTCAGGACCGGCCATTGAGTTTTTTGCAAAGGAACAACTCGAAGCCCTCCAAGACTGGTATAGTGCCTCCGGCCAGCACCTGGACCCCGTTGACGCGACCGTCCAGGGGCAGAACAGCCCGGTCCCCCAGACCTTCTTTCTCGATACAATGTGGATGTTCGGATGTACTAAGCCTACCCGTGAGCTTACCGCGGTTGCGCAAACCCCCCCGTGCAGGTACCACCTGGGATTAGGCATTTACAATGTCCAAATAGCAGTAGAAGGCATGGAGGGCAACAAAAGATCACATTTCTTGCATTTGTGCGGCCAGTTGCTCCGCCTAGTGCTAATTCCATGTCACGTGGAGGGCGAGCTTCACCCTTGGACTCGCTCCACTGCACTTTCCTTTGCCGCTGAGCTTGACGGACACGTTTTAGGCACACTCTGCGCAGTGACAATGGCGTTGCTCACCAACCGGCTAGATCTGTGCATCCAAGGGCTTTTCGGAGCAGGCAAGTCGAAATCGATGGCAATCCTCATCCTGGCCTTGATTGAAATCGACACTACCGACAGCCTCAAAATATTGTTCATTTGCAAAGAGAACTCCGGCACTCGATCCTTTGCTGACCTCCTCCTATGGCTCGACCCCCCGTCGGGGGTGTTTGGGCGCATAGGTAGGCTGGTAGGAGACCAAGAGCGCAACAAAAGCAGCTACTCGCACACGAAATTTGATATCCACCCGAGAGAGAGAAGGCAAATGCTGAACAAGTGTCAGTTAATATTAGCCACCGGGGGAACGGTCGCCCAGGATCTTACCATGCAATGGTCCACAATGAGTGGATTCATGCAAGAGCTCTCCCTCCTTGTCATTGATGAAGGCCAGCAGTACGGCACTGACCGCGAAATTGCAGTTATCAGCCTGCTGAAACAGCAACCCCTGGTCCTGTGGACAGGAGACTCGGAGCAGACACCTGGCGGTATTGATCGGGCAGCTCGCAACGCCAAACGGGCACGACAACTACTGTTAGCCAAAAAGCATGGCCTGCGAAGCGACCGCAACTACTACATGCCCGCCAACCTTGCCGATGCAATGATCCGACTGCTAGATGGTTCGGCAATGAAGGCTTAACGGCTCTTAGTCAAATCCTCAAACGAGGCCAGTCCACATTAGGTCAGCTATGGACAAGTCACCTCTCGCCGCAGGATGAGGAAGACCTCAGGGCAGCCAGCACTGTGCTCCCAGGCCTCAAAGCCGTATTTGAAGCAGCTCAACCAAATATGCAACGACACTCCCGATTCGTAGACTCGGAACTGCTGGCGGGTACCGCTCTCAATTTTCCACGGTCTCTCGTGCGCCTTGCCTGGATTTTGCAGCATGCCGCTACCCTCCTGCCCATGGCTGGTGACATACAAGCAGTATTAAACTCTCAGACCGCCGGCGTAAGTGACATCCATGCCTGGGGGTTAATGCTTCCGTCCAGTTCCAGGGTTAGTCCTGTGACATACCATGCAGTAGTTGCAGTTAGATATCCTAATCTTTGCAGGAAGATCAATGGCCTATGGGAACTAGGAAGTTTTGCTTCGGGAGGCCTTCCCGACAAGCCACCCGGGTTCCAACTAGTGCTCTGGGATACTAATGCTAGGATCAACGGTTTGGTAGCGACGGATTTAGAAACTCTAGTGTCAGAAGTACTCAGCCCCTTCCCTCACAATGCTGGATTTGCCGATGGACTTTTCACAATGACCACAGCAACTGATCATAAGAACAATTTGAACCGCTCCGTGCTCAAAAGAGATTATGTTCGCACCCTGCGTGTAGAAACAATAGCCAATTCGGCAACAGCGCAGGTATCAATCGTAGCTCAGCCCAGTATTGGATTTCTCAACACTAAGTATTACTCCAATGGCTCTCCTACGGAAGACACTGAAGACTGCCTAGGCAGAATCACTGTCGGACTCACTCGGTCCAAATCGTTAACCCTGCTGGTCTCCCCGCTAGACATGATGGGGCTCATGGGCATGGCACAGGTGATCGCTGCCATTGCATATGGCATCCGGGGCCTACGGAGAGGAGAAACGACATGGAGCATGCCAAAATTTGACCCTGACCCAGTCCAAGAGAATCTAGCACAGCTAAGTCGGTGGTCACTCAATTCGGCACCAACCTGGGAGTACCCTCCCCTTGCAATTGCCAATCAATACTACGATCAGCAAGCTGACGAAGTGAAGCGAGCAAGATATCGGCTGATATTGGTGCGAGGGTCAGACCTTAGATGGCTGAACAGGGAGCGCTTCCAAGAAGTTCAAGCAGGGTTACGAGCTCAACACAAGTGGCTCCCCGAGCAAAATCTCCCTTTCTCTGAAGTTGTTCTATATGCCTACGCTGCTGATCGCACACACTCTCCCACGTACGTGTGCCTACCCTCAGGACTGTACAAAGCACGCACCGGGCACATAGTAGCACAGACGGGCCCAGAACAGGAGATCCTGTCCCTGCCTGGCATATACTTTTTTGATGGATGGCGATTACACCCGAAGTTGCCGATCCCAGACCACTTGCCACGCGCAAAAGAGGCGCCAGTCCAAGGTACCGCTCTCGCGGCACCTGCACCTGATACGGAACCCAAACGGTCGCCAGAAGAAGAAGCACGAGACATCCTCGCAGTCGCTGCCAAGAACCAGCCCGAAGATGGGCCAAGCACAAGAAGAGCAGCGGTTCGCGCATGCAAGTACTTACGAGCAATGGTCAGCCAATATGAAACCACCATCCAAGCCGTGCACAGTGCCGCCCGCACCCACACGCAAAGAAGCAAAGGCACGGTGGGACCTGCAGTTGACTATCGCCCACAAGGAGAAGCCCTCCCCGTCATCTCGGCGGACCTAACCTCCGAATTGTTGCATTGTCTGTCCACGCTCCCAGACCCATGGCCCCTAGCTAAGATCACCATAGACATGGAGAAACCGAGCCAATGGGTCTCAAAGTTGTGCAGACTTTATTTTGCTGACGAGTATGCCAAGCGAACAGTTGGGTTGCCCTCGCGTAGGCATGTTCCGGACATCGCGGGTGCACTACGAGCAGTTCAAGCCATCCTCCCTAAACTCGAAGTCAAAATGATTGAGTTCTTAGCTGAATGGATGGTAACTCTTCTAATGCCAGCCTCGCACGTATTGGAAGTGAGGGCACCTCACCTTTCCTTTATGATGCTTAAGGAATACTGGTTTAGAGAACTTTATCTAGGCCTGAAAGTCACGGCGTCCTTCGACCGCTCTGAATCATACACTAGAGTGATCGATGGTCAAGTAAGATGTATCACGCCTGAAGTCAAGCCGCAGAACCTACAGGTTATCTGGAATGTGCAGTTCATCACAGTCTTTGTGCCGGCATGGATGATCCCGCCCGTCTATCATAGCCTGCGCAGAGAAAGCATTAAAACTACAAGTTCTGCAAGTCCCATAGGAGTCCAGTCAGTCCGTCCCACCTGGTTTGAAGACACAACACCCAGGGACACTACATCCCAGCAACCTCAAGACCCTCAGAAAGAGCAACCCCAGCCACTGCATGGACTGAAGTTAGTCATCAAAGAAGAGGTGCTACCAGCGACTGACCAACCACAATTCCAGTCACTTGAGCTGCTGGCTGGCAGAGGTCTCTTAGCACCTGACACATGGAAGTGCAAACGTGCACAAGTCAGCCTTAAAGCAACTATCGATGTCCCAATGTTGGGTACAATCATAGAGGAAAATGGTGACGGACTCCTGGAAGATTCCCATATGCCTGTGGGATGGCCACTCCACATTGATGGCGCTGTCAGACAATGCTGTATTCACAGAGCTGCGAGCTTACAAGAATTAGATGACATGCTCAAAGAATATGACATGAAAAGGGATTCAGTAGAAATCAACCGTGACGCGCCCCAATGGTCCCATCATGCAGTATGGAACCGAAAGTATATGGAACCAAACCCAGGATACACACTGGAGCAACTATGGGCCGACTCCGAACCTGCCATAAGCAAAAAAACAACCACGTCATATGATGTACAAACAAGTGACGTGCAACGTGCAGTAGCGGCCATTCAGCACTTCCCATCCCCCGTTCCCCCTGATAGCCTCTTCATAAGAACACTAGGGACACCGGCGGCCCTAAAAGCCCCACCGCAGACGGACACCCTGGCGCAAAGAGCTCTAGAAGAATGGGAACGCACTGTGTGTGAAAATAAGGCAGTGGCAATCCTCGCCGAGATCCAAGCTGGCCGACCGACTATAATCCATAAAGATGGGGGTGAAATGCTCATTGCCATTGTCCTTGATAGGCCACTGGCGGAAGCGAAAGCACTAGTGGATGACCCTGCGGCATTCGCTCGCGAAATGACGCGAATCCTGCGTGACAAACAAACCCACCCGCTTATCGCCCAAATGATGAAACCAGCGGCAAGCAGTAATCCACCCTCCGCCGCTGCTGCAGCCAGTGGTGCTAGTAGCAGTAGAGAGCCTCGCGCTGCCTCACACGAGCAGTTCCAGTGAGCCACATGAAGTGACGCAGAGACCCCAAATTTATCCTCCGTGCATTTAGCGCGTAACTTGCTTCAGGCTGAGCGGGGTTGTCACCATGGGGTACTCATGGTTGATGGCCACCTGCTACAATTGCCTATGCTGTCAGCATGTCGGAGCCAATCGGGGAAGGGAGGCGGTAGGGGGCGGATATCTTAATCCTGTTCTGGTTTTTTAATTTGTATGTGTTCATGTTGTGCTACCTTAATTGTTGCATGGGAGTTTAGTACGATGTCAAAGTACATCAAGCCATGGCGCCCGTTGCTGTCTTGCTCAGGCAATCCAGTACCTGCATTGCTTGAATGTCACCCGACCATATGAGCTCCGTGCAATCAAGTGAAGTAGTATGCCTGCCTCAAGAACCCCAGACTCACAATGAGGCACAGGATCTCCTCCTACTGCAGGACTATGTGCACAGACTGACGAATACTCTCAGAACTTTGGAAGATACCCACGCCGTATTGCAGCAAACAGAACTCCTTGCAGGTGTTATCAACGAGCAAGACTGCAGAGACATTCGCACAGCCTGCTGTTGCATAAGAAGTCTGCGCATTCGAGTAGAAGCCCGTGCCAATGTTACGGAACGAAAAGTGATTAGTCGACAGCTACAGCTCATGCATGCGAGCGTACAACACTACCGGACTGAGGACCTTAACACAGCTGACACAAGTTGCCTGTCCAGAACCTCGTTTGAACATTTTGAGGATAGACCTGGTCCTTGGGCAGAGAAAAACGCTCGTATTCCTACACCAAGGTAACTGAGCTAGCTACCATGATCACCTGACTGCATTTAATGCCGTTGATTTCAACACTGGCTAAGTGACCGCTCGAGCTGCGCAACGCTTGCAAGCCTGCATCCATATTGTCGAGCTCGCCCTTCGTAAACTCGATCGCATTGGATTCAGTTTTGAAAGCGGTATACACCGCCAGAGTGCACTGCAACTCCCATATATGGGTACAATTTCCCATATCACGAAACTGCATAGCATGAGTACTCGCATAGTGAAGTTGTTCACAATACCGGTGCAATATGATGATTGGAAAAGCAGTACTGAGCGGACTCTGAGGGTAGCTGAGTGCTGGTACCGCGCCGTCTTTTTCACCTTAGATCACTTTTCACCCTTCTGTTTCACGGCGGTAGTTTCTCACCACTTTGTTGTGACCCGGCGTTGTCGGTGTTTGCTTCAAAGTGTCAGGGTGAATGTCATGCCATGATGGCTGCTCTTTGTGATCTCGGGGATCCTGGCTGGGGGGATCCCTGGTTTCCGCATTGAGCTTTTTTGCTTGCACCCTCGGAGTGGCCCTTTGTGATTTGTTGGCGGTTGATTGTTGTTTGTTTATTTATGGGCCGGCGAACATGACACATAAGCTGTCATCTGCATGTGCCGAGACGATACTAAGCTATCACAACTCGCTTCAACAGAACTGTTTCACCCATAAACTGGAACCCGTCACGTCACCGTGGTGCGTTTGTGTGGTTGTTTGTGTTTTGTGTGGGTCGTTGTTTTGCTTGTTTGTTTGGGTGTGTTTTTGGTGTGTTTTTTTTTGTTGTTTGCTTTCTGTTCTTTGTGTTTCGGTTTTTGCACTCGAAATGTGACAAGGGATCTGGACTATGTATCGGTCCTCTACCAGTTTACTTTTGCGGCCATTACAGCTTCGGCCCCTGCACGAGTCAATTAATTAATCTCATTTGCAACATGCTTGGAAACATGTTGAACGACCTGGCGGAAGCCATAAGGCGTTGGACGGAAAAAAAGGCATGGGGGATGAGAGATGCTGGATGGCCGCTACTGCACGCAAGACGTCATTTGTTTGAGCTTCATATGACGTGGTCGTTTTCTTGCTTGCCAGCGCTACCAGACTGCCGGTGGTGGTTCGAATCCCTGCTGGTCCACTCGGAAGTCTCAAGTGCGACCTGCCGAAAGGCAACAGGCGCCGACCACGAAAAAATGCTTGAATGCCTGAAATGTTCTCCCTTTTTGACTTGGCACAGTAGCTATGTCCACTCTGAGACGTACTAGAAGTTTTAGTGGCTTGCGATGGACGGTCACTTACCTGGCCCTTTTCTCCGTCTAACGCCTTCATGGCTTCCGCCAGCTCGTTCAACACGTTCAATTGCATGTTGCAAAATAGGGTTGATCAATTAATTAATTAACGCATACACATAGCAGATTGAGGGGCCTCAAGATTGAACTGGTAAGGACCTGTACACAGTTTAGTAGACCGTTACGAAGTCACCGCAAACAAACCAAAACCAAAAACCAAACAAACAAAACACAAAAAGCAAAAACACAACAAACAAACCAAGCGACGACGTGACCGGTGCCAGTTCATGGGTTAATAAATACAAAAGCTTCTATTTTCTGCATGATGATGGATCGTCGTTATTGTGAAGAGCTTAGCTGCGAGAAGTCTTATCCAATGATATATTCGCTTCTGCATTTGAGTTGTTTTCAGCGAGGTTGAGGCATTTTGGTAGCTGTATTGGTCTTCAGTGGACGATTTGCTGCAGAAGGGTGTATTCACATCTGAATTTGGAACAAGAAACAGCTATTTTGGTCGAAGCCTACAGATATGTTTTTTGTGGAGACTGCTTTGTCGTATCGCTCGACATTGCCGTCTTCGCGACCATACCTATTAGTATCAGAAGGTTCTGAGCTGGAAAGTGACGTGTATTAGGAGCTGCATGTTGTTTTACATACCCACCGAGGATGTCTGAGTTGGATGAGTGAGTTTGAGACAAATTTGGAACGTTTGAAGTTGTTTCGAAGGGTTTTGAACTTTGGTTTTTGCATGTGACCGTTTGAAGTCGAGATGTTCATCGGTAGGTCATTAACGTTTGGACCCGGAAACTTTGTGGGTTTTCTCCCAAGTGATGTCTGGAAGCCATCACTTGACTGAGAGGTCTTTTGAGATTCGTGTTGAAATTTGAGATGGCGACTGATGGGAGGAAAGCCCACCTTTAAGGGGATTTAATGACCTATCTTGGTGAACTAATTAGTTAGTAGGGTTTGTGGATCTAGGGATTTGTGAACCTGAAACCAAACAGGTTGGACGTCACTTATTTTGTGACTTTTGTCCAAGAAACATTTGAAGTCATGTAGGTTTTGATTTACCTCCGGAATTGTTTAGACCTGAAATCGAGTTTCCTCTGCCGATTTCACTCTCAAGGAGTGTGAGTCAAACAAGAGATAAGTCAAGTATAGCCACATGAACTGACATCGTGCTTTTTGTGCTTGTTGTCGCGTGCAAAAGGGGGCTTGAAGCGTGCAGAGTTGCAGGTGTTGGTTCTTGAGATCATACTTTGGGTTTTCGGCTCTCGCAGATGTAGTGAGATACGTGTGATCGTGCTGCTCTCATGCTGAGAGATGCATGGTGAAGCTTCTATTTCTGCTCAGAGATCACCAGTTGGCGGATGCTAGCAAAAGCAGACGTGAGAGGACTCTGAGAGGATGGATTTGTCATTGTACAGCTCTTTGTTTTGTTTCACAACTGCACTCGCATACGGTTGTATGTCTCAACTGGTGGGAGTTTTGAATTAGTTTCAGATTCTGCAAGCGATCGTTGTGGCACAGTGGGAAAATTCCCCCTGTGTCTAGTGGGAAATTGTGTGTGTTGGTTTGGTTTTGTGCTGGCCCTGGCCCCGTTCTCTTGTTGTTTCGCTGTTGGTTTTTGTGGCGAAACGCAAATCTGGCTCGGGGATTTGCGGGTCGTCTGGTGTCTTGGTTTTTGTTTGCTTTCTTGGTTGTTGATAGCTTTTTTGTCACTTATTTTATTGTACAGCTGGAACCAGTGCGTTTCAGTCGACTCGTTTTAATTCGTTTTTATCTGCTTATACCAATTACAGGACCGAGCCTCAGAGCGACATCGGCCAAACCAGAGGAAAAAAAAACGATCTGCTGTTGCATCGCTGGCACATACAGGATGTGTAATGCGATCGCACGTGTGCCAGTGCGGGCCGTGTGTAGCATGATTGCTGCCAAGGATTCAAGGTCAGATGAAAAAGGTGCATGGTCTGCATCGCGGTGGGCTCTGAACTCTGCAAGACTTGACTCTGAAGTATATAAGGACTTAATGGTGTTTCATGCAAATATGAACCAGATTCTGTGTGATGCCAAGCAAAGAAAATGTATTGGTCAAAAAAGAAAATGTCAGAGCTTTCCAAACTTTGTGAAGAGACGTGGGAACGCGAATCAGAACAGGATGTATGTAGAAGTTTCGAACGGACTTCACCCCTTGTACAGTAGCAGTTTGCTAGTTGAAAACTACTCCAAAACAGTTGGAAACAGTTTCAAACTCACACCTACGTGTAACACGCATGTTTGGTGAACAGCGCGGATGTCCGAGGCTTTTGGGGATCAAAAGAGTTTTTTATGGTAGCGGGAGCCTGAAGATCCGGCAAAGTCGGTGAAGGCTCGGAAATCCCCGGTTGGTTTCATAGCCCCTGTTTCGGTGCGATTTGAGCCATTTTGCAGTTCGGCGAATCTAGGGCAAGACTCAAGGATTCGAAGGTATGAGTGCAGCTGGAAGTCCTACAGGGAGTCCTACAGCTGGTGTTGCAGATGGATTGTCAGGTGAACAGATTGCTTTTCGTTTGATGCAAGCTACCGAAGCGGCAGCAGCAGCAGCGAATGCAGCTTCGCAAGCTGTAAGTGCACTTTCTGGCGGATCTAGCGGATCCATGCAACATGGTGGAGAAAATAGAGCCGAATGGTACAAAGTTTTGCCCAAACCACAAAACTTCGAACCGAAGGACAGAGAGCAGGAACTTAGTGGCTTCCGGGACTGGTTCTGGAGCTTAGAGCAATACATTGTTGCAGTGGACAGCAGCTATGCAAGTGATTTGACTTACATCAGGAATCATCTTGATGAAGAACTTCCATTGGTGGAGCAAACAACTGAAAAGACCAAACGCAGTGCTTTTCTCTACGGGTTGTTGGCTTCGTTGCTGAAAAACAGACCACTGATGCTTTTGAAGGGTGTTGAACAGGGAAATGGCTTGGAGGCTGTAAGACAACTTTTTAAAACTTGTCAGCCTTCTTCACGGAACAGGTCCCTGGCTTTGCTTCATTTGATCATGCAGTGGCCCAATTTCGACATGCGTGCAGTACTTTTACCTCAAATTTTGAAACTGGAAGATTCTTTTCGTGAGTATGAGAAGATTGCAAGTCCATTAGCTGATGAATTGCGTTTTGCCGTTCTTATGAAGTGCTTGAGCGGCCAGTTGAAGACCTATTTGCAGGTCACCCTCAAGGATTCAACGACCTATGAGGAACTCAGGGAGTCAGCTCTGAGATTTGACACCAGCACCATACGCTGGACGCAGTCTATGTCGTTGGGTGCCCCAGTTTCTGCAGCGCAGGACACTTCAGGTCCGATGGATGTGGATAGAATTGAAAAAGGAAAAGGAAAGAAGGGCAGCAAAGGCAAGCCTTTCAACAAGGGCAAAGACAAAGGAAAGGGTAAGCAGAAATCCAAAAACAGCGGTGAAAAGGGCTCAAATTCTGGAAAAGGCTATGGAAATCAGCAGTCAAATTGGAGTTCAAAGGGAACTTCATGGCACAACAATTCATGGAGCAGTGCAAACGATGGTTCTGGAAAGGGCGGCAAGTCCTACAAGGGTGGCAAATCCAAAGATGTTGGAAAAGGAAAAGATTCCAACACTTGTCATCGATGCGGAGGTCATGGACACTTTGCAAGAGACTGCAGAGTGAGGCTTGTAGGTCAAGATGACTCTGCAAGTGCAAACAACGACAACAAAAGTGATACCCATAGCAAAGGGGGGGCAGCAAATTCTGGCAGTGTGAACAGAGTGAGCTTGGCGCCTCCTTTCATGGAGACCTCTGGAAGACAACTGGATTTTGATATTTCTGGCATGGATGAGTTGCGTGGCTTTACAGTTTCGAACGTTTACATGATTTCACAACAGTTTTTCATGGAAACAACATACAAACCTGAAACCCTTTATTCAACAACTCCACGACCATGTTCATGTTTTTCAGATGATTTTGCACTGGATTTTCATGGAATTTGCGGCGGTGTTGATGAATTTTTCAGCTGTGGAGAGCACGGCAAGGGTGATGCAGTTGAGTACAAGTTGCATAAGCTGTGCAAGCTTGACGACATGGAGCACTACCAACAGAGGGTTGCAGAACAGTTTGCATTTCACTTGTATGATGTTGTGGATTGTGAAGGAGGATGCAACAGATTCAAACGTTGTGGAGACTTGCACAAACCTTGCAAACGTTCAGAAGATGTTCAATTGTGGAGCCTTTCGAAAACTGTGGACTGTTGCAGTGATTTTCAAATGTCTTGCAATGTACGTGCAGTTTCAGCGTGCAGTCATGTTGACATCATCTTGGATTCAGGTTCAGATGTGACTTTGATACCCATGTTCATGTCAGATGTTGGATGTCAGGCGCCACAAACCTCAGAAACATACCTCAGAGACGCTCAGGGGAAACGCATTGCAACTTCAGATGTGCGTGATGTCAGTTTTTCATTTTCAACAGTTGATGGAGAAGTTGTGAACATCAAGGAACGTGCATTTTTCAGTGATCGAGTTGAATGTCCTCTCATTTCATTTGGAAAGCTGTTGAAATCAGGATGGGGAATTGAATCTTCAGGAGATGGCCCACCGGTTCTTTTTCATTTGAATGGAGCACGTGTTGAACTGGCATTCAGAAACAACTCACTGGTGATTGCAGGTGATGTGAGACTTGTGCAAAGCGTCAGGGCTATCAGCGTCGACATCCCCAAACCATGGCAGGACCTCAAACGTGGCTGGTATGAGTATAATGGTCATCCAATGTGCAGTTCAGCAGGCAACAAATTTGTGGATGTCACGACAGATTACTTGGTGGTTGATTGGCCTTACAGGACAACACTTGGACATCATGACATACGTGGTTGGGAAGTGATTGAATTGTGTGAGAAGATTTTTCCAATGGATGACAGGTCAGCGGCAATTGATGGAAACTACACGAGGTTGTTGACAATTCTTTCCAAAACTGTCATGTCAGTTGCAGACTTTGGTATGGTGGTAACTGAAACGGAATTGAATCCAGACCCAGAAAGACAGAGTTCTGGATCAGGTTTACAGACTAGTGCAAACCCTGGCAGTGCAAGGATGGATACAACAGGTGATCGACCAGTTGTTGAACAAACGTCGCAACCTTATTTGCCTCAGACCATTGCAATTCAGCCCAACATGTCATCAGTCAAGATTGCAGGTGTTGATGTAACGCCCACTTCGGCCATTTGCGTTTTGAGAGCTGCTTGTGCCTATTTGCAAGTGAGTCAATCTGGCAGCAAGATCAAACTTTGGAATAGGATTTTGGCCGCACTTGACAAGAAGGCCATCCAAGCAGAACGAGAACTTGCAGTGGTGGCCTTGGAGGAATCTCAACGTAAAGCTGAAAGTGTTCATGTTGCAACGCCACCAGAAGATCAGGGAGAAATCGATGCTCATTGTTTGACACATTTACCTTATCAACCATGGTGCCCTGCATGTGTCATGGCAAAAGGGAAACCTGAGCAGCACAAGACAGATTTGACGCGTGTTCAAGGTCGGGAGCTTCCAGTGATTTCTTGGGATTTTGCATTTGCTGGCAAGAGTTGTGAAGGTGGTGATGAATCTTCAGATCAAAGCAAGTTGACAACGTTGGTGATGCATGATTCACATACAGGAGCAGTCCATTGTGTGCCTGTTAACAACAAGAGCCAAACGAGATACATGAGTCAGGAAGTTCTGAGATTTATCAATTTCACTGGACATGGAAAGGTAGCACTACGATGTGATCAAGAGCCAACGATGTTGCAGATTCAGAAGTTGGTTCAACGCACACGTCAGAGACTCAATCTTTCCACTGTGATTGAGAATGCAAAAGTTGGAGACCACGGAAGCAATGCTGCAGTTGAGAAAGCAATTGACAGGGTGCGCAATCAAGCCTCAGTTTATTTGCATGCTTTGTCAACAAGCATTAGATTCGAGATTTTGCCACGTCATCCACTTTTTGCCTGGGCTTTTGTACATTCAAGTTGGACTTTGACAAGGTTCACTGTGAAGGCAGGTGCAACTCCATATGAGTTGATTTCAGGGCATGGTTACAACTCAACGCTGTGTCCATTTGGTTGCCCAGTGATGGTTTTTGTTGGTGACTCAGTCAAGCAGAAGGGAGATTCAAAGTGGCATCGCGGCATTTTTCTCACGAAGTCCATGAGCAATGACATGTTCCTCACTGCAGTTGGTGGTACTTTGAAGTTTTCACGTTCTGTTAAGATGATTTTCCCGCAGTGGCATGAGCATATGGATCAGTACAGGCAAGTGCTTACGTTTCCATGGCAGCTTGAGGGTTCAGTTGGAAGCAGAGTGAATCCTACAGTGCGAGACCCAGACATCACAGCGTTTGCAGTTCCTGGCATTGATGATGAAGCAGCAGATGATCCAACAGAAGACACAAGTGTTCCACTCATGATTGAAGATTTGGTTCCAATGGCTGGTACTGGTAGGAGGAATACACCACCACCTCCCACGGCAGTTGTGAGTGCACCGGCAGATGTTTCTGAAACGGCCACAACAGCAACTGCAATGCAAGACAATGCAGAGCCTTTGACTATCGACCAGGCGGGGCTACCGGCACCAAGCCTACAACCACCTGGACCTATGACACCAGGCATGGAGATTGCAATGGATGTTTCAACTGGAGATGTAGCTGAGGGTGAAACAGCTGATGTGTCAGAACCAGATTCAAAACGACCAAGACTCTCTGCAATGCGTGTTGGAGAAGAGACACTTTTCCATGTTGATGTGGACAATTCAGAAATTATGCAAGAGCTTGGAGAACATGGTATTCTGCTTTCAGATGAAAATTTGCACGATAGCATGTTCAGTGCTTGGGACAGTGATGAGATGCCACGAGAACTCACTGAAGATGACTTGTGGCAGCCTTATTCTGCGTTGGAACCTACACTGGACAGTTTGCAATTGGAAAAGATCGATGAATATGCAGATTCCATAGAGATTGAGAGATTGCTTGGAATGAAAGTGATTGCAAACCGTGCAGATTTCACTGGTGAACACGGTACTCAATTGAGTGCTAAGTTTGTGCGTTCATGGAGAAAGAAAACCAGAAAGCAGTGTGATTCAGCTGGAAAGGTGATTGGAGAAACGCAAGGTTGGTTGCGCAGATCCAGATTGGTTGCACGAGAATACAACTGCATGGACATCAGAGAAGATGTCTACAGCCCTTCCTCGAGCTCCTCCATCGTTAAACTCCTCCCTTCTCTGTGTATGTCAGATGGATTCAACACAAATTGCATTTTGGGTACGCTGGATATTGGTGATGCATTTTTACAAGTGGATCAACCGATCCCACGCGTTGTGCGCCTTGGTGATCGAGATTTTGTGATACAGAAATGCCTTCCTGGACAACGGGAAGCATCAAAACTCTGGTATTTGCATTTTGTGAAAGTCTTGAAGGAGAAGTTCAACGCTGAGGTGTGCAAAGAGCAGCCATGCATGTTGCGTGTTGGGAGAAAGCTTGCAATGTTGTTGCATGTGGATGATGTACTTTTTCTTGGAGATGAAAAATGGATTGAACAAACGTTTTTGCCTGAGTTGAGAAAAGATTTCAAAGTGAGTTCAACTGTGGTGAACTTCGAGAAAGGTGGAAGCTTCGAGTTCTTGAAGCGATATCATGTGGTTGAACCGTTTTACTCCGAGATCACAGTGCATCCAGAAGAGAAACACATTCACAGCATGTTTGAGCGGTATGGAAAACTGAATGGGAAACCTCCGAAGTTGGCCAAGACACCATGCTATGCATCCTCAACACCTGGTGATGCAAAGCCTCAGAAACCCTTGTCCAACGAGATGGCGGCAGAATTTCGCTCACTGGTTGGGATTGCCATGTATGTGGCACAGGAAAGATTCGATCTACAGTTTGCAACAAAGACTTTGGCGCAGAGCTTGAAGTCTCCAACGATGCAGTCCTGGATCGATTTGGGTAGGCTAATTGCATACGCCAAATACAGTGAACATTTTGCTTTGAAGATGAAAAGAACGAGCAAGGGCATGTCTTTTCAAGCAGGTTTGAGAGAAGTGGAAACAGAAAACAACATGAATGTGATTGAGACGTTTTCAGATTCAGATTGGTCAAACCGTTCCACTTCATCAGCCATACATGTCCTCAACGGTAATGTAATTTGGTCAACAAGTCGAACACAGAAGTGCGTAGCATTGAGTAGCACTGAAGCTGAATGGTATGCTGCAACTAGCGGTGTTTGTGATGGACTCTTTCTCAGACATGTCATCAGTTTTCTTTGCGATGATGAGGTTGAAACATTGACACTTCATACAGATAACTCAGCAGTTCGAATGCTGTCACGAAAGCTTGGAGCTGGAAGACTTAGACATATCAGAGGTCGTTTGCTTTGGCTCCAGGAGAAAGTGGCAGGCAACGAGCTGACCATCAAGCAGATCAAAACCAACTACAACATTGCTGACATCAACACAAAGGCATTGAACAAAGATCGTCATCATTGTCTACTTTTCATGCTCGGTTTTGTTTGCAATGGTGATGCGGTTGGTGAAAGTGAATTTTCCAAAATGGAAGCCAAAGAATTGCTGAAGCAGCAGGTGAAACTTGTTAGCCATGCAATTGCAGACCAAACTCAAGCGAAATCCACTTCAAAGATGAATCAGTTTGCAAAACAAGTTCTCAGAATCATTTCTACATGGAGCGTAGTGACCATGGCAGAAGGACAGCAGGTATCTGGATTCCTCGAGGCGATCAAGCCTTACAAAGCCTTGAGTCTGTGGCACGTGGTTTCGAGCCCAATGGTTTACATGATGGTGATTGGATTTATTTTCATGCTGGCATTTGTGATTTTTATGATACCTTTTGGTACTGGCAGTGCTGAGACAGCTGACGAGCCGGAGCCAGAAGGTGATGTGGATGCAATTCAGCTTGAACCAATAGCTGAACCTCCGACTTCACGCTTTGCTATGCATGATGGAAGCTTGGGAGCCAAGTACCCAAGCGTACTTTCAGATCCAATGGTGCGACCAGAAGGTATTCTTGTTTGGTTGCATAAACGATGTGAACTTCGAGTGCGACGAGATTACAAGGTGATCCAAAACAGAATGCGCATGCAAACTCTCTCAGAAATGTTGCATGTGTGCCTAGCTGGAATGAATGAGTCTCAGACACAAACAATGCGAGACAATTTAACAGCTATGAATGATTTGAGTGATGACGAGAATTCGCCACGTCACCAAGTACCAGAAAGCCAATTTCTTTTGCAGGTACAACAGGCTTACCAGGCCTATGTAATTGCAGCTTCGAGAATTTCGAAGAGCAGTGGCTATGCAGCCAAATGCTTTTGGTGAGAATCTTGAAGATGAAGGAGAAGAAGACATGTTTGAGCGATACGCTCACTCAAATTTGAGCGATGTTTCACAGCCTGATTTGTGGATGGAAATTCATAATCAAGATGAATCAAGAGAAGAAAGATATCATCGCTATCTCTTGGCAGAAAGAGATGAAGTTTCAGATGGTGAATACTGGGACGAGCTTTTCGAGCAGGCCATGCACGAGAATGAAGAGATTGCAAATAGAACTCCGAATGAAACTTTGGATGAGTTGGAAAGAGATGAAAGTGATGCTTGGTGAGAGCTAACATGATCTCTCACAAGCTTTTCATGCTGGTTGGTGAGAGCTAACATGATCTCTCACATATTCTCTGAGAGAACAGCTAGTAGGAACATAATGTCTGTGACACAACGTCATAGCATTGTGTTGGAATGTGACAAGCCGTTGTTTCAAAGTTTTTCCACGTCCCTAGCAGTGGAGCATTGATGATGCTCACGTGGAATTTTGGTTGTGATGTTTTGTTTGTTGTTTCATGCCGTAGGTATAGGAACTTCAACAATTTGTCCAATGAGTAAAAACACTCATGGTACAAAGGCGGGGTATGTAGAATTTTCGAACGGACTTCACCCCTTGTACAGTAGCAGTTTGCTAGTTGAAAACTACTCCAAAACAGTTGGAAACAGTTTCAAACTCACACCTACGTGTAACACACATGTTTGGTGAACAGCGCGGATGTCCGAGGCTTTTGGGGATCAAAAGAGTTTTTTAGGATGAGTGTATTGGTTGTTAGATGTTTCCTGTTGTTTGCTGCAGACTGGAGCGATGGGTGTATGTATGATAGTGAATCCCAGCGCGATGTCATGTCACTGGTATGACGTGCTTGCAGCTCTTTGAAGTGGTAGCTGCCAACGATAAAGTTGCAGTTCGTGGTTTTGTAAGTACAGTCAGGAACATGCAAAGAAGAAGGCACCAAAGTTCATGCAATGACGCACATGTCCTTGCCACCTCCATGTCTCTACTAGCTGTGTTACACGAAAGGAGACATAGAGACACTTCGGCAACCTACTATAGGTAAGCACTGCTGTTGCAAAACTATTTTGCTAGCGTCCTCGTGCGACAGTGCAGTCCAGGAGGATAAACGCCATGGCTATCAGACCTTGCGACTTCATGAGGTTTGCAACGGATTTCGAATTGACGTGAGCGCTGCTTCGACAGCTACGGATGCTTATGTGCTGCAGAGCGCTAACCTTAGAAACTTGCTGCAACGCAAAGTCGAAGAGGAAGGGAATTTGGAGTCGCAAAACTTGATGATTGACATTGGCTTGGAAGAAATGGCAGCTCTCAAACACAGCTTGAAGATTGCATTGCACGTCTACGACGCGTTGCACAATTCACAGTGCTTCGCGTGCAGACGAAGTATCCCAACCGAGGAGCGCAGAAATATTGGTTTGGGTTACTTCAAATATGGACTCTGCGCTCTTTGTTTCGAAGCTTTGACAAGTGTTTCACGAGACAAGACGATACCTTGGCAGAACATCACTGACAGATGAGGGTGTGCACGCTGTGGCGACCTTGCTGAATGCTTGTCGAGTAGGCGCAGAATAATGTTTGTCGCAAGCAGATGCAGCTTGGGCCCGCAATGCCATTGCGGATAGTGAAAACTTCTTGCCTGATTTGCTGCGTGAAGATGCGTGAAGTGCCATGACGAGCACCAGACGGCCAACTAGTGTTTGCGGATCACGCTGTCCAGCCTTTCGTGCCAGTGCGGGCCGAAAGAGCTGCCGAAACCTAGACATAGTGCAATGCTGAAAAAACATGTCGCTGTTGACGCTGGACTGCGTCTGTCTGATTGACAAATTTCAATTAACACAAGATATATTGTAGTTACGCTTTGCTGCAATGCATGAATATCCGGCGTGAATTACCACAATACATAAAATGGTCTGGGCGTGCAATTTGCACAAGAGCTTTTGTGTGCTAACAAAATTCTTTTGGGACACAGAAGAACTGGGGAGATGAACTAAGTTTTGTAGTACAAAAATACTTTCTGGAGGCTTTTGTTGTGTAAAGTGTAAATGCATCTGTGTGTCAAGCTTCTGTGTGCTGACAGTGCTCGGATGAGATGAAAACAGTTGAGAAGAACTTACTTAGATGACATGTGAGAAGAGATGGGATGAGATGAGAAGATCTGAGATGAGGTCAGAAGAGTTCACTTGATTTGAGATGAGATGAAGTGCCGAGTGCGAAGTGCAAGTGTGAAGTGCGAAGTGCAGGTGTGAAAAGTGCAGTGTGAAATGTGAGGAAAGTCTTCGCTTGGCGTTGCATTGCGCCGGGGTCGCGCGCAGGTCCTGTTTTTGGACAACAACATTGCAACACCTTTGCACAAAGCACGCACGCACGGGCCTGGCTGGCGCACGGGGCATGCAAATTCTATAGATGAGAAAGATCTTATAGTATATCCCAAAAGCAACTTCTGTCCCGCCCCGTGCGGGCACTACTGGTATATATGTATTTTATCATTTTAACATGCACATGCAAAATTTGTTTTTGTAGGCGTTCTAGGTGATGTAGAAAAGTGTGAGGAGGATGTAGGTAACGTGCATGATGTAGTTGGTGATGATGAAATTGAAGCTGATGTAAGTGATGTAGATGACGTAGATTTTTTTGGATGATGAAATTGAAAGTGATGTCGATGTAGGTGATGTCGTACATGATGTAGATGGTGTAGATGCTGCAGATGACCATCAAGTAAGTGATGTTAAATTGAAATTGGCAGCAGTTCTTTTTGAAAATCCCTTAGCAGGAATTTCCGCGAAATAAAATGACATAACTTGTTTTGCCAGCAATTTCATCGCAGTACATCGCATGGAAGGCGTTTCCAATTTGCTGCGCCTGCAACATATATTTCAAAACCAACGGCAATTAAAATTGGCCCGTGGAATGGGGAAAATGGAAAACGAAAGGTTTCGGATTTTGTCGTTCATGGGTCATTCACGGGTCATTCTAAGTTTGCTTGAAAACGTCCATTTTTCCAGACATTCCAATTTCATGGTAAATATTTCATTTGTTTTGTCATTCAAAACAGAAACTTATTTGGCGGAACTTTTTGGTAGGGTTAATTAACTATTTTTTTCTTTAACGCCTTAGTGAACAGATGGGAAAGGTTTATGGTTGGCATCACCAACCTCGTTTTTTGTGGAAGGCGCCCACGATTCCTGTGAGGGCTGGTGATGCCAGCAGTTTTTTTGATGTGACTGCATGCTAAGACTTGGGTGCCTGATAGCTGACAAATGTGCCCATGGTTAAAAGTGCCTAAGGTTGGCCTGTAAGTGGATGGTTTGAATTTAAACCTAAACCATCAAAATATGGTGGTAGAGCTTGCAAACACAGGGATATTGAACAGGATTTGGACAATCGATGTAAATTGACACGCAGGAATTGAATGGTTTCAGGTGATGAGAATTGGTGATGGAGGTTTTGGTTGCATCATCATGGTACGGTTTTTTGGTTTGCACCCATTTGAGATGGTGTTTGCATGTGTATTTGATTGAAAATAGGACGTACCCTCAACGTGGCAACTTGATTGAATACATGATGATTAACCACCGGATTTGGAGTATACCTGCGATTCTACGATAAAATTCACATATCGTGGCACGATTTGTGCAGCCGCTTTCGTTTTTCGAACGCGGCGCACAACCTTCGAACAGCGCGCAAGAACCGCAGCACTGCGAAGCATTTGTGCGGGGGCTTGGTGTTGAAAAAAATCACCACCACATGACCGCAAGTGGTCTATTTCGTGTGATCATGCGGCGAACAAAATGCGGATAAATCCAGTCAATATCACAAACCTCCTTACCGACTAAATAATTTTACCATTGCAGTAGGGAATGGAATACTCTACATGCTGCATGTTCCGTTGCCAGGTTTAGATTCCCAGAGAACAATGGTTTGATTTTAGGAAAATCATCGAACAAATCAATTAAATGCAACATTTGCTTGCAAAAAAAAACATTCAACCTTCAGAGTACAGGTATAAACGTTGGAAAAGGGTGTATAGGTAAAATAAAGGTAAATTCAGTAAACTCCATTGTTTTCCTGATCGCCGTGAAATGACACTCGCAAAGGTGAGGCATGGCGGCCATGGCCACGGAAGCCGGTGTGGCTGCTGCGAGCACTGCAGCGGTGGGGTTTGGGCTTTTCAACTACAATCGTGCCGAAACTCAATGGATTTCTCGGATGGTTTGCGGGTTTTAATTTCTAAGATGATCCACATTTATTGGGAAAATCCGTGTATAAAATATAACTCTACCAATGGTGAATTATGGGCCTATTGGGCGGGCTCTAGTTGTAGTGGTTGGTGCTTCCAATTGTCCAGTCTTGAGGTTCATGGAATTTCTCAATTACCGTAGAAGACGATGGTTTCATTAGAAGAAACAGGGGTTTGCCAAACGAATGTACCAGACCTGGGGGTCTCAATCTGATGAATTATTGGTTTCTGGGCTCAGGTTCTATTTTATGCTGGTTGCAAATACTATATGATACTATACGCAAAGTTTGACCTATCGACGTACGGTTGGTCAATATCAGCCAAGAAGGATGGAAAGATACTGGTAGCTTCCAGTCTGCCAAGTGCCATTTCAAGGGAATTTATTTAATTTGTGTTATTCTTGGAGATTTCATCAAGAAACCAAGGAAACCCTTTTGTTTGCTTCTCAACTGTGAATGGGTTGACTTTGACATCAGGTTTGTACGTTTTGCTGCTTGTGTGCCTGTTTCAGCAACAGTGCCGTGTGAAACTGAGGTGCCAACTACCTTTACGATGCCGAGTTCCGCTACGAAAGGCCCTTTGATTGGGGAACATCAGCTAGTAGATGCAACAACATCCCACATCCTTTGTGAAGGATACGAGCCTTCACAACTCATGATTTTCTGTGAAAGTTTTCGTTTTTTGCTAGAGTTTGATCTTGTGGGAACTGCCTATGTCTGCCCAAATAATGGATGCCTCTTGTGCTGCTTTGAGAAGGTTGGACGTTCTTTGCAAGGTACCAATCCTGGTGTTTCTTTTCTGGATAGATTGTTAGTCAGTTGGTTGGTTGATTAGTTGCTGTAGTCAGTTCGTTAGTCAATCAGTCAGTGAGTCGCTTAGTTAGTTAGTTAGTCAGTCAGTCAGTCAGTTTTTAGTGAAGTATTTACTTGGTTAGTTAGTCACTTAGTTATACCTGGTTGGTGAAATTCCACTCTGGCAGGTTCCTCAGGACTCGGGTTCCATCCTTTGCTCATTTGATCAGGTTCACAACAGGACGAGAGTATGCTGTCGAGCAGCAGAACCAGTGACTCAGCCTCTACAGTCTCTACAGAGTTGTCGCGGTCGCAAGCCAAGTTTAGGCAGATCTTTTGAATGGGCTTTAATTTGAGCATCCAATATGACTTTATATGGGTAGATCAACAAGAATGGTGAACGAACAGGTGGATGGAGTTATGGATGCCACCCCATTAGGGTTTTTGACCCATGTAGGGTGAGATAGTACAATTCATTTCAGAAAACTGACTTGATGTACCAGAATCTACCAATCCAAGAGGGGTATGTCAATGGTGAGCCCACAGTGTTTCGCCAGACAATATGCTCACCACTGACGCGCGAATATATTTTGATTTTTCGTTGTGTGGGGAGATGGAAGAGTAGCTGATTTTGGCCTGGCATCTTCAAAAGCTTGAAGGCAACAGTCCTTTGGGTTCGGACCTTTGCTTTTTCATGATTTCTCCCAGAAATAGGGCAGCCACCAAAATGTTCGGTTTGCGTTTAGCAAACAGTTGGGGTCTATGTAATGTCACCCAAGGCAACGTGATAATTACTGGTCACGATAGTTTCCCCCTGCTCATCAACTCCCTGTCAATCCAGGGTTGACCTATGTTGACCTTACGCCCAATTTCTTGCGACATGCCTTCTGATCTTCGCCCCAGCACATTTAGGTACCGAAACGACTTGCGAACGCTTTCCGCACTGACCATGGTGAAGAACAACCAATATGCCGTCAATCTGCCAAGTTTAAAAGTGCTGAAGTTCATTTGTGGTCTGTAGATACGTGCTATGACAAAGACTACGAGGAAGGGATCATTTGATCATTCACTTCACTGATCTCTACTGTAATTGCACTTCCATTTGCTTTAGCTGAAGCCGCTGGAAAGAGCACCTAAGCACACCCACACAGGGATGTCAATTCAGATCTGTCAAAATTTGCAACTCAATTGTTAACAGTTAATCAATGTTAATGAACAGTTAATTAATGTTAATTGTAGACAATTTGTATCACAAAAAAGTCGCTTCAGTCGCAGCAATTCGCAACATGCTTTGATCCCAAGATCCGAGCAGTCGCCAGGGTTTGGCCGCCTTGGATATGGCTCTTTGCATCGCCCTGTACTGTGGGAGCGCTTGGAGTGTGCGGATGAAAAACGTTTAGGCCGTTGCATCTCCATGAAAAATAAGGTGGGTTCAGTCTATTTCTACTGCGGGTTGTCTGTCAAATCTCTGGTTTGTGGATGTTTGCGGTATTTTGTCGCAATTGTAGATGCATTAAACTGCCACCAAGCTAATCTATCTTATTCATTTCGATTTATCATAATTCCAGAGCACACCGTCTCGATTCAATATGTCTTGACAAATAGATCTAGGAGTTGGTTATCAAATGATTTCAGCTCTACATCATCAACTCCTCACTGCTGAACGTGGATTCAAAGTTGATACATTCCTTTTATTCATGATTCCATTAGGGTTTGCCCAGAAGTTTGGAATATATAGTAATATAATAATATAATTATATATATATATATATATTTAATGGTCATCAACACAGCGAGAAAATGACATTTTAAACTCCCAAAGTTCTTTTTGGTTTCCGCTAATTTTTGGACAAACCCACATCATATTGTTGGTGATTGGTGACATATACCTTACCAGATTCTCAGCCGTGCCCGTGGCTTGGCAAAGGTGCTGGTCGTTTGGGTCTCCATGGACCCTCACCCCCCGGATGGATCATGGGGCTGTGGCTCACCAACAATGCCGGCTCATTCAGCCGGATGGCCCGGACGTGGAGTGGGCCATATCCAGTATGACTCATCTTTAGGAACCAATTTTTCAGATTTCTTGCTAAATTTTGGATGGATATATTGGAAATGTATGTACTGTACTGTATATACATACTTGTACTATTGATATGCGTGTAAAGATACACTACATACTGTAGTGGCATATATAGATGGCCATACCGAATTGATTGGCAGCTGACACCAAGAGTGGTTCAATCCACACCTGGAATCTGGGTAAATCGTTTGGTGAACCCTTACTGTTGGGGATACCACCTCGGATGATTTTGGGCATCCAAGATTAGCCATGAAACGGGTCATTCACGCCTTTTTTGTGTGCTCATCATATTCAAGAGGCTTGGTGCCCAAAAGATTGCAACGATTCAATCAGTGTAGGAAGAGCATCACTAAACCGTTCCCTACACTACATAATCAGATTGGTTTGATGTTTGGAAGATCCCGCCACTGCCGTGATTTGATACTGTTACAGGTATCTTCTACCATAGCAGTGGAACCCAACCTCCTGTCTCATTTGCATAAGTTTCCCTGCTGGTTTTCCAAAAATGGGACTGATCTTGGAAGGGAGTATGGGAATGGAGATCCAATAAGTTTGGAGCTTCGCTGGGATGGGTCCCAAAGTTGTTCAAGGCTTTGTAAACGGGGTATGTGCCATGAAACATCCATGCACCTTATTTATCCTATGTAATATATATATATATAGAAGCGGGTATTATATCTCATCATATCCCACTATGCCCCACCAAAAAGCCCTCATGGAAGATCGGTGCACCGATCTCCGTTGTGACGCCAGTGGAGCGAGGCTTCATGGGCCTTGCGATCTTCTTAGCGCTTCATGCGTCCTTCAGAGCTCAGGCATGGCATGGCGCAACGGAGCTTTTTTGTGGGTTTCTCTACCTATTGGATCATCGGATTGGGGAAACGGAAAGGTACAAGGGTGAACTGAGCCACAGCCATGGGAATCGTGAAGCCAAAATTTCGGATTCTAAGCTGCGCATAACGTGTTTGACCTGCAGCAATGGGGTTTCAAGCTGATTCTAGTAAGGGTTCCTCATTTTCGAAGTTTCTGAAGGGACCACCAGTGTTTGATGCGCTGGAGATTGTGTGGTCAACTGACTACCCATGTGCAACTGGGATCTCAATCGGATATAAATACAGTAAATATCTGTATATATATATATACACATATGTAGTGTAATCATATGTAATGTTGGCATGACAGTGTGGAGAGTGGGTAGGTTAGGTTGGCACAGAGCTCATTAGGAAGCATGCCAGGTTTTCCGTGGTGTCCTGGGTTGAGTGCCCTGTGAGGAATGTTGTGCCCGGTAGTTTTGGCTAAGATTCAGGAGGATTTGAATTTTGACCCGCCGGCCTCCCCTGTTCAACCTCCAAATGCCGCTGGAGCGGGTGCTTGCTGAGATTTTAACGGATTCGGCTGCGCCTCCAGCATTGAAGACATTCTTGGAAGCTGAAGGATTGACCACTTGTGCCCTCTTTTTCGATTGTGTCAAGGACATTGACGACTTGGAGGCCAAAGTAGCAGCTCGGCTCCAACCTCCCGCGACCAGCCTCCATGACTCATCGGTCATTCGAACGGTCTGGCGCCGGGCTCGGGTGGAGGCTGAGAAGGCATTGACGGGGTCAGTGGATGCTCCGGAAGATTGGGAGATCCCATTACAACCACCAAAAATGCCTTGACTGCAAAAAGTTCAGCCGCTCACGGCACAACTTTTCGTGCCCGAAAAATGCCATGTGATTGCCTTCTCGGGCGCATCTACAGAGAGCGGGAAAAGCAGAGCTTGACAGCGTTTCCTTTGGCAAGGGTGCGTAGCCTGGCTACCTCCCCCCAAGCCAAAGAACGCCAGACCTCAGTTTCTGTTGCATCTCGGCGCGCGGCCGTGGGGCGTCGGGCGTCGGGCGCCGGCCGCGTCGGGCGTCGGCCGCGGGGTCGGTCGCGGGGGCGCGGCCGCGGGGGCTGTCGCTTCTGGTGTGTTTTGTGTTTTTGTGTGTTTGTGTTTGGGTGTTTTTTTTTTTTGGGGGTTTCCCTCTTTCCCCCGTTTTTTTTCCCCCCCCTTTTTGTGTTTGGTCTTCTTGCTGTGTTGTTGTTGTTGTTCTGGTCGTCGTCGTCGTCGTTGTTGTTCTGGTCGTCGTCGTCGTCGTCGTTGTTGTTCTGGTCGTCGTCGTCGTCGTCGTTGTTGTTCTGGTCGTCGTCGTCGTCGTTCTGGTCGTCGTCGTCGTCGTTCTGGTCGTCGTCGTCGTCGTCGTCGTCGTCGTCGGCTGGCGATGCAGAGTTGGACCGGGCCAGTCTGCAGAAGACACAGAATGAGTTGGATTCCAAGGTCATGTTGGGGCCATGGGAAGCGTCCGACCTTCCATCGTGGGTGGCAGTGGTCTCGCGGCGTTTTCCTATCTGGGAGCACCATGGGTCTGCAGGCCGCCGGAAGTGCCGGAACATTGACGAGATGTCAGAGAGCTTGGTCAACGCCACAGTGGAAGACTACGAAACCTATGTGCCCCGCGGCATTGAGCACATTTTGGCACTCATTCGGCACTTGCAGGTCCGTTTTGGCCTTGGTGTGCAGCTAGAGGGCTTCACTGCAGATTTCAAAGCGGCCTACCGACAGGTGGCGGTGTCACCGTCCGAGTACAAGTTTCAGGGAGTGGCATGGTGGGATTGCTTGCGAGCCACAGTGATGATTGGTGTCCTCACAGCGCTGCCTTTTGGAGCTCGTAGAGCGCCAGCCAATTGGGGTCGTTTGGTGCTTTTGCTTATGACACTTGCTTGGCACCATTTCAGCCTGCTGGTCTTGGACTATGTGGACGACGTGAATGGTGTTGAGCCGCATTTTTCTGCAGAGAGTGCGCGGCAAACCTGGGTGGAGCTAGTCAGCTTGCTAGGCCTGACGCTGGACATGGATAAGTGCAGCTCATCAGCTTCAACATGCTTCGATTCTTTGGGTGTCTCCTGGGCGCTCAGCAGCCCGCACGCTTTGGTGCAGATCTTGCCCAGCCGATTAGCTGGCCTTCAGGATGACATTCAGGCAATTGTCGCTGCTAATTGGCTGCGCCCTGGGCATGCAGCCCGCCTGCGAGGCAAGCTTGGTTTTGCGCTGGTCGCTTTGGTCGTGCTCAGTTGTCGGCCATCAAGCGACGGCAGTATGCATCGGGCGGCAAGAATTTTCAATTGTCTGCGGTGCTGCGGGCTCAGTTGGAGTGGTGGTTGGTGCATTTGCGCTCCCTTCCTGGTCGCGGGGTGCCCCGCTCGCCAGCTGAGAAATTCTTGGTAGCTTATTCAGATGGAGAAGGCAGTGGGAAGGTGGCGGTATGTCTGACCTTTTTGGATCGAAGCACGGAGTTTTGTTGTGCAGAGATCCCGCACTCCATCCAGCAGCGGTGGGGTGGGGTCAACAACATTCACCGCATCGAAGCTGTGGGGCCACCAATTTGCTTCCTGACATGGCCTGAAAAATTGCGAGGGCAGCTCTTGCTGTTTTTCATTGACAACCAATCTGCCTTAGGCAGCATGGTTGGAGGCTGGTCGCATGAGGAGGTACTGAATGACATCACTGCCTTGTCCTGGTCTCTTGCGGCCAGTTTGCAGTGCTTTGTCTTTCTCGAATACGCACCTTCGGCATCCAACATTATTGATGCAGCTAGCCGGGCGCAGTCCACGGCTGACCTTTCTGTTTACTATAATAGAGGTTGGTCCCTGGTCCCGCCATGCACTCCATGGCACAGGCTGCAATGACCGTTTTCCTTGTTCATGGCGAACATTTCTGACACACCGGTTGGTTTCCAATTTGCACAGGGGACACTGAAGGTGCTGTGCAGCATCGATGTAGCAACGAGATCAAAAGAATGCTGTTGCATGCCTGCCTAATGGAGAATGTTGAGTTGACCCTGTCTATACATACATTATATGCACAGGGGGCTCACAATCTTTTAATGAATCTAGGTCCCCCAATTGTTCGGTTGACTCCCCCAATTTTCCCATGGTCTACCCTCCAAGAAGCTCTCCTGTCAATCGAGACTCATTTCTAGTTGTTCCTATTGAACTTGGGGGATTTTCCGGCAAGGTTTGGATACCAGACAGCGTCAATGCAAAAAGTTTCGGGCCAAAGTATTGAATGCGACATAGTACATAGTATGACTAATTTCAGGTACTACCATGGTGAGAATCCCCCACGAACCCAGGCATGAAGTGAATCATTAGGGTTTTGGTCAATCCCAATCAAACGATCCTCATTAAACCTCCTGATTGATTGGCACCGATCAAAGAGTCGCAGCAATTCTCCAACAGAGGGTACCTGGGTAACCCTGGGTACCATCCAATTCCATACACCTGAGGGTTTACCCTCTGGTAAACTAACATAACTATGGAAAATCACAATTTTTAATGGGAAAACTCACTATAAATGGCCATTTTCAATAGCTATGTTAAATTACCAGAGGGTTCAGGTTTTTTTTGGGGTCATTGAATGATCAAGTTGTTCGGCTCGCTGGAAGGCCGCCTCCGTGAACCTCCTCACCCGCAAGATCCGAGTGCCAGTGCCTTCCATGCGACAGTTGGACAAGGCAGCGGTGTGATGTAGGATACCCTCTGGTAATTTAACGTAGCTATTGAAAATGACAGTTTATAGTGGATTTACCCATTAAAAATGGTGATTTTCCATAGTTATGTTAGTTTACCAGAGGGTAAGTGCGAAGGTGATAAGCCATTGAACCGAGATGGGTCAGGTCAGCGTCCTTAGATCTTTCCTCCTTTGGCCACTTAACACACTTAACCCTTGGTTTTTGCTTGTTAAGTATAGTGGTCAAAGCCGTGGTCCAGGTCAAGCCATGGTCAGACAATGTTTATTGTGACAACAGAAGGAACTCTGTCGGATAGCCTGAAAATTTGGAGGGGTGACACGGGTGACAGCTGAAAATTCCGTGGATTGCGGTTTTGCACTTTGATCCAGAGATTGCTGGAATCCTGTCAGTTACACTGCAGGCGAGGGAAGTACCACACGTGTTATTTGTTTATTGATTTTGTAGCCACAACTTATTGGTTTTTGCCCGTAAGAATCATAAGATTGTCAGTAGCTTCCTGGTTTCAATGTGACATTTGACGCCAGGCACGACGTTTCAGCTCGGAGTTTGAGCAACAGCAGTGGAGTTCGGGACACCCGGGCTCTTGGCGCGGTTCAGTCCAGTTGACTGGGTAAACCGTTTAAAACCTTGGTTGGGCAATGTTGTGTACCTTACTAAGCCTTACTACTACTTTATGATCTTTATATATCTTTATGTATATAGTGTTTTGCTCAAAAAGCAACGTATCTAAGACATTCTAAGACCATGTTGATCTTTAAAGCAACAATGAGGGCACAGAGTGCAAAAACACAGGTGGCTGAACCAACAAGAGTTGAGATCACCACCTACAAATATTTAGGGTTTGACCAACAAACATATGGTGGAAACACCAACCAATGATCCTTTGGGGCTGGTGACAACGATGCAAGGGCCATGCTTGTTATGTTGGAAGACCTTGAGGTCCATCACATTCCATCACAATGCTGTAAGTTAAAATAGGAATTTGAGGGACATGATGCAGTTTCAGATTTGTGTGTTTGTTTGTTTGACATTTTCTAGTCGTTCTCCAAAACATTTCGGCACTCAATATGCACATCCACAGAGATGAATAGCAGCGACAGCATGACCGGCTGCTAGGGAGGTGCTTTGTGCAGCTGTATAACAAATAGTAAATTAAAGTTTCGTGATTCGTACAACATACTCGCAGTATAAATGGAAGCATCAATCCAATACCGCCCAAAATCCCTGGTGATGGTTTCGTTTAGGGTTGTACCAAACTGGTTGAATCGGGGCCATTCTAAGGCATCATTATGGTGGGATTGTGGAGCCATGAGCAGATACGTGGATGTTCAGCATAACAGTGGGACAGGTAGTACCCCCGACTTGGGTAACCAGATGTAACCAGTTGTGAGGTGACATCTTTCGTGTGCCCTACATCGCCAATCCGGGTGTGCCCAAAACTGACGAGACGTCTGGGAGCCTAAAAGGAACCAAAATCTGTGCCGAATCCACCAGGCGAAGAATCGAGCTGATCAACCCGGCAGGGTCACTACCGATTTCAAATTTGAAAATGGCATTAAGGTAGAAAAAACGTCTAGCAGCCAGGGAACGAAAGATGTGTTATTCGTTGCACTACACGATGCTATTTGTTTTGGGTCTCAATTGTGACCCGAAGCCAATTGTCCATCAACTGTTGAGTATAAGTGAGTATGTCTGTAAACCATGATGGCATAAGCGCGTACAACCCCATAGGGGTTTTGGCCCATCTCCAGCTGGGGCCTAACATAGTGAACCCCCAACATTGCATGGTCAATCATCATTTTCTCCACTATGCCACTCTATGCATGTCATGGTCATAAATTGAGGTATCCAACCTCCATTTTGCCTCCGATGGGGTTTTGATCCATTCCGAGCTGCTTCCTGCTGGGTCTTCGTGCTGCATGCTGTTGTATTCGTTTCACGCATCGATGATTCTTCGGTGCCTTCGGCACTGCAGGTCTAGCAAAGTGTCAGGCAGCCGAGCACGTTCTGCTAGGGGCTCAATTGGTGATGGCCAGTGTGTTCGGATGTCGGAAGCACTGCGAAGCATAGGTTTCCTTTTCCCGCTGGTTGGTTTGGGAACAGGGGCCTCCCCTGTAGTACTTGTGGGTAAATGGTGGTTCAAAAATGCACAAAAGGTGTACAAAACTGACATCCACATTTTTCATCATTTTTCCCAAAGGGGCATCATTGCTGACGAGTTTCTCTCGCCCTCATGCAGCGCATGTTCTCTTCTTTTGTAGTTCCCAGATGTTCCCAGTTGTCACCGGAGAATCCCCAGAGTTGGAATCCATAGTTGTAAGATGTTGTAAGTGGGGCATGTCCCAAAAACAATATCCCAGATACATTTTGGGCTCCATATCCCACAATCCATTTAAGCTGATCTTCCAACATTGGAATCAGTGGGAATGGCAGGGATTATAAACTCACTTGCAAATCCTCTATGAACTTAGGGATCATCCCATCACACCAAGAGCATCACTTGGAAGTGCAGCTTGATAAGTGGGATAGTTGCAGGATGTTTCAGGTGTTTCAGGTGTTTCAGGTGTTATATCCCAACAAATGGGGATTATAAGTTATAAGTTATAACCATGCTAATAAATCCAATATGAATGAACCCCCAAATGCACTCCCAAGCAATAAACATCTGCTTTCATCACCTGCAGCTGTCACGGACCGAACAACCACCGTGGTCAGTCCCACTGCGCCGCTCGCCATGTTTCCCCGGCCGCGAAACGCTGCCCGGGCGGCGGCCCATGTGGCCAGGTATGGACGGTGGCAATCCACGGTACCTTGGATGCAGATCATACAGAGACATACTGAATGTATTTCTGTGAATATATTATAGTATACATACACAAACACACACGCACACACACACATATATATATATGAGTATATATAAATATATTAAATGCAGAAACATATCAATGGATCTGAATATGTATCTACATACGTACATAAATGTATACATATACATATGTATAGTTCTGCTTATATTTACTACGAACAAACATACTAAATAGACACACACACACAGAGACACTCATCTATGCATGCATCTTTGAAGGGAAGAGCAAAAGCACAAAGTGCCGTAGCATGCGATCAGATCAGATTCCCATTTTTCCTGCTTCTTGATAGTGATAAACTAGGGTCATAAACTACTCATTTTTGATTGATAAACTATAGACTATACTCATTTCTGATTTATTCATGGATAGTGATAGACTAATATAAACTTCCCCTTTTTCTGATTTATTAATGGTATTTTTCTGGAGGCTCAACGTCTCCAAAAATTCACCCAGCAACTCGGCCCAGCTGCAGTTGCATGCGGCCAATGCTCCCAGCCACGTGGCCGGCAGCGACCTGCCCTTCGCGGCGTTGAAGGAAAAAGCCATGACGCATACCACGCATCTGGGAAGGCCCAGGGACCAGGGTCTGGGTGAGAACGGTTGAGATATCTTTGCATCTATGTATTATAGATATAGTGTTCCACATGCATATTATATATATATATATATATGCATATGTATCTGGATATATATAGATAGATATGGATAGATATGGATAGATATGGATAGATATGGATAGATATGAATGATAAAATCTTTGTTACATGTTTATAATATGTTTGTATCATCCCCACCAGGCATGACATCACCAGGCTGCGTTTTTTTTCCTCCCAGCCAAACCCTTGGCCCGGCTGGGCATCTCCAGGCATCGAGCCATCAACCTGGCGGCTGGCGCGGCTGCTCTGCCACTTGAGGCATCTGCCACTAATGGAAATACGACTTTATACAGAAATCGTACTTTAATGTACTTTATGACACTCATTCCAGGAAAATACCCATAGACTCAGACAGAAGAAGTATATATATATATATACCCGAGGGGCCCCAGGTTCTCCGATGGAGAAGCGGTGGGGTTGGGTGGGGTGGGGTGGGGCATGGTAGCGTCATGTTACGTTGCTGCTACGTTCATGGGAGGGGTGGGGTGGGGTGGGGCATGGTAGCGTCATGTTACGTTGCTGCTACGTTCATGGGAGGGGTGGGGTGGGGTGGGGCATGGTAGCGTCATGTTCATGTTACGTTGCTGCTACGTTGATGCGGCCTCTCGGGTATATTTGTATATATATATATATAGATGCAAGCTCCTGACAAAACATTAAGTGTTCACACTATAGTATATACAATGAAAACACAGAAAAAACGCCTGACTGTCAGCACTTGCAATTTTCTACGCATTGCCAATTCATTGCAAATACCAGTACAAAATGACCATGACGCAAAATGCCTGAGAAAACACAGTACATTTGCTCAATTTTACATGACCACGATATGACTATACAATGAAAATTCACCATTTTACACCAAACAATGCGATTTCTGACTTCTGAGAACATAATGTATGGCACAAGATGACTCTGCTTTAAAACGGACGAAACAAATTTGATCCGTTTAACATGATGTTGAAAAGGACGTTGCCACTATTGAAAAATTGGCAAATTACCTAGGCGCCAGCTGTTTTTTTACATTTTCAAGCTCAAACACAGCTGAGGGTATCGGAGAACCTGAGGCCCCTCGCGTATATATATATATATGTATATGTATATACATGATGTGGGGGATACAGTACATGATATGGAATCGATATGATATTTGCAATACGTAGAAAGTATATGAAACCATTGTGAACATGAAATGGGGATGAGTACTGTGTGTATACATATACACAAACATGTTGGTGAAGACAACTTCTTGGGATAGAACATTTAGTTACAAAGGTTTTTGGCGATTAACATTCGCCAGGGTTTTGATCCCATAGCCATACGTGGGATAAGATCAGATAGTCTGAATCCCATGGTGATATAAGTACGAACTGCATGTACAAGATCTGGATAGTTTGAGTTCAGTAGATGCGACTTGTGCCATGGCAGTAGCCTCCGACTCCCCAACATGGGGATATCAGATATTCACCAACTTGAGGAGCCCAAATCCGCCAGTTCAGATTCTCTGTGGAGACACCAACTCCCATTTTCAATCACTTTCTTGTAATCACGGTACCAGGAGACACGCGCACAAGCCCACAAATCTTTTCCCTTCCACTGAAGTATGAAAACATGCTGTTTTGAACTTGTTTCCAGGCCCAGACTTTGTTTCATGGAACACTTGCCAGTGGAAACCCTTCATGTCTATTTGCAGAAAAGCTGAATATACATCTATATTGTGTTCATGGCAAAACAAGGTATACAGCAGTTTTTCCAGCAAGATTTCCTCCCCACAAGCCCAATGATGCTCCAAGACATCATCGGTTCATGCGGCAGGTGTTGGAGAGGGCCGCCAGTAGCTTTGTGGAAACCGACCACAGTGGCATGAGCGCCTCAGCACTTCCGGGGGATCTTCTGTTTGGAGGGAAACCTGGGAGGAGCTTGGGTAGGTTGGGTTGGAGGTTTGGGATCAAGGTTATCTAAACATGTTATGGCTGTTATGGTAAGAATGTGGTTGCTGCGGTTGCTTACTTCCAGGATGTAAACGATGACTGTGAGCTGAATTGCCAGTGTTTTTTTTCGGGGACCTTCGTCCATTCTCGCTGAAAGCAGCAAAGATAGACCAAGATTTAGTCCTGGTGATCCTTGGCATGGACCGACATGGACATTCCCTCCGGTAATCAAACATGGCAATGGGAAATCAATTGGAACATCATGTTTTTCCAATCCATAATATTTTTCTCCAATCCAGAATTAAAATACAATGTCCAAACCTCAATATAAATATATATTCCAATCCACGTTCAAAAAGTAAAAACGATCACGACAATCCATCGATGCATTTTGCAGCTGTTCTTGGCTTTTCAATCCTGGCCCTTTTCAATCCTTCAAAATACATACAAAAAAAATGCATTCTGGGGAAATACAATGGCCAAATTCTACAGTTGGGGCAAAATGCAATGGAGAAAGCGTGCAGGTTTCGGCACAATATATACAAACAAAAACGCATTCTAGACAAAATATATAGGGAAAAACGGCTTTTTGGGCAAAATACAATGGAGAAAAGCGTAAAGGTTTCGGCAAAATACATACCAAAAAAAACATCTTGGGCAAAATACTATAGAGAAAGAAGTCATTTTGGGCAAAATACAATGGAGAAAAGCGTAAAGGTTTCGGCAAAATACATACAAAAAAAAACATCTTGGGCAAAATACAATAGAGAAAGAAGGCATTTTGGGCAAAATACAATGGAGAAAAGCGTAAAGGTTTCGGCAAAATATATACCAAAAAAACATGTTGGGCAAAATACAATAGAGAAAGAAGGCATTTTGGGCAAAATACAATGGAGAAAAGCGTAAAGGTTTCGGCAAATACATACCAAAAAAAACATCTTGGGCAAAATACTATAGAGAAAGAAGTCATTTTGGGCAAAATACAATGGAGAAAAGCGTAAAGGTTTCGGCAAAATACATACAAAAAAAACATTTTGGGCAAAATACAATAGAGAAAGAAGGCATTTTGGGCAAAATACAATGGAGAAAAGCGTAAAGGTTTCGGCAAAATACATACAAAAAAAACATGTTGGGGGCAAAATACAATGGAGAAAAAATTGCATTTTGGGCAAGATACAATGGAGAAAAGCGTAAAGGCTTCGGCAAAATACATACAAAAAAAAACAATTTTGGGCAAAATGCAATAGAGAAAGAAGGCATTTTGGGCAAAATACAATGGAGAAAAGCGTAAAGGTTTCGGCAAAATACATACAAAAAAAAACATGTTGGGCAAAATACTATAGAGAAAGAAGACATTTTGGGCACAATACAATGGAGAAAAACGTAAAGGTTTCGGCAAAATACATACAAAAAAACATGTTGGGCAAAATACAATAGAGAAAGAAGGCATTTTGGGCAAAATACAATGGAGAAAAGCGTAAAGGTTTCGGCAAAATATATACAAAAAAAACATGTTGGGCAAAATACAATAGAGAAAGAAGGCATTTTGGGCAAAATACAATGGAGAAAAGGTTAGAAAAGTTTAGGCAAAATACACAGGAAAACAATTTTTGTTTGGAAAAATATAAAAGAAAAAAAGGCATGTGAGGCAACCTGCAATGGAGAAAAGAGTAGAGGTTTCGGCAAAATACATACAAAACAAAAGCATTCTGGGCAAAATACAATGGAGAAAAATTGCATTTGGGGTAAGATACAATGGAGAAAAGGTTAGAAAAGTTTAGGCAAAATACACAGGAAAACAATTTTTGTTTGGAAAAATATAAAAGAAAAAGAGGCATTTGAGGCAACCTGCAATGGAGAAAAGCGTAGAGGTTTCTGCAAAATACATACAAAACAAATGCATTCTGGGCAAAATACAATGGAGAAAAATTGCATTTGGGGTAAGATACAATGGAGAAAAGGTTAGAAAAGTTTAGGCAAAATACACAGGAAAGCAATTTTTGTCTTTTTTATCGACGCGGCACAGAATTTTTTGTCGAAGATTGGAAAATAAAAACTAGTCATGGATTGGAGAAGTCTTTTTTTATCAATGCTTTTTTATTTTGTAAACGATTGGGAAACGAGATTTTGATCGAGGATTGGAAGGTAACAATCAATCGTGGATTGGGTAGCGTCTCCGTTTGATCACTGGAGGCTATTTCTTTTTAATCCAGCAAATGGGAAGATGATGATCCAGATTCACTTTCACAGTTTGAGGATGGATGGGAAACGCCACCCAGAACATTGGTTATAGATGTTATAGCTTGGGCCACCCTCCAAAACTTGGGATGTCAATGCAGAGGTGCCTGCTTCCTCCGGGTGGCAAGTGGCAACAAGCTGGATTTGTTTCCCGATGAGAACGTATGTATATGGTTAAAAACTCAGTTGACACTCTTCACTGATTCTGAGCCACCCCCATTTTGTGCTCATCCATGGGCTGAAAAAACATGACCTTCGGGTTGCCCTTTTTTGTTGTTCCTTTAACAAAATCCAGGAAAACTAGGGATTCCACCAATCCCAGGTGTGGCTGAGATGGGCTACCGCACCAAACCATTCCACCGCATCATGGAGCGGGCTGAGAATTCCCTGCGCGACTTCCTGAGGATCCCAGACAGTCACGAGGCGCCCAGGATTGGCCTCGCGGGACCAGCAGTCTAGGATTGCTAGGATTGGGGGACATCAGTTGAACCTTGCTATTTTTAATGAGTCAATATCTCATGTTTTGGAGGGTGACAGGGTGACATGATTTTTTCTTGGGGGTGAACGAGTTGTATGATATAACGTATTAGTATATATATATATATATTTATATTTATGTATACATATACATCCATCATTGCGCGTGCGCACACGCACGCGCACTCCAAACCTCAATGTTGAAGCTGTGTGCGAAGCCTACCCTGTATTCACCGACGAAAGCGAACCCTCCAACGTCCAGGACTAGCCCAACCTGAGAGTTGAAACTGATGCAATGGAATTGAGCGACTCTGTGGTACTCTGCAAACGTGGCAATGAAACATCTCCGAGTTAAAGTGAACTGCTTATTGAAAATGGTGATTTCTACTGATTTCTTGCCAAGTTTGAATATCAGAGGGTACTTCAAGCCCGCAGCCCAAGCCTAAAAGGTGCACTTCTTCAACGGTGGCGCCACTCTGCAGTTTGCGGCGATCCCATTGAACCTGCTAGGCGTGGGGCCCTGCAATGGAAGTCTCAGTGCGGAAGGAGTTCAGCTGATTCCAACTAGGGGATCTCCTGTTGTGACTGGCTGGTCTCGTAGTATATGCACAATATATATATATATTATGTATGCATATATCATATATATATATATAATTACATATATGTATCTATGGGGATAGCTGGTGCACAAGTCAAGTTGGATTCAACCAAGAATGTGAAAGGTCATATTGCCATATGCATATATAATATACATACACAGTATAAAGATAATGCACACACACACATATATATATATTATAGATGAATCATCTAAAGCGACTAAATGATATGGAGGACTTGCATCAAACAAAATGGGGATTCAACCAACCAAAACCCAATGACTTACACTTACTGTTTGGGGTGTCACGACCAAAACCATGTTCATTTTAAGGAGTTTGTGAGTCAGGGTTTACCACATTCACAGGTTCCCTTGAAAATTTGGTGGCTGAAGGTGCTACATTTCCTCCGGCAGTCAAACACGGAAATTTTTCTATTGGATTGCCAAACTGGACGAACTCCCAAGTTTGATGGTTTAATCATGGTTAAACCATCATTCTTTGGTAAAACTACCACTCGCAGGGTCTGAACATTTTGCTGCAGCATTTTTTGAGCTGCGTCGCCTTTGCATGAGGTGGTGTCAACGAGGGGAAGCGAGCGTGGTGACCTCAGACTTCGCCATCGACTGCGCATGTTGTATTTTTTGGCTGTCATCATCATCATCATCATCATCATCATCACCTTCCCATTTTTTCACACCATCTTGCAGCTTCAAAAGAAGCATGTTTCGCTTCAACAAACAAACACCATTCATGGACAAAAACCACTGGAGCATCAACCCATCGCCCACCTAGTGCCACAGCTAGGAATGATATATCCATGTTTGGAGTGCTTATTCTCCAAGTCCTAAGTACAGGTTGGTTGCTTCATTATCCAGTCGCTGATGATTTTCCCCTCTTACTAAACTATACCAACCATACCAACCACCCAAGCCACCCAAACCACTGGGATATATCATCTTTCCCAGCTATATTTTTATGTCTACAGAATTTCCCGGACTTTTTCCAGTGACCAGCTCAGCACGAAGGAACTATCTGATGAGCGGCCACTGGAGCGAAAAGGCGCGCAATGAGGCGCAGCTCTTTGGCGAGGTCAAGGAGGTGGCGGTGGATCCCAAAGGCGGGAATCAGTGCCGTGGTAATGTTTATACTTTAAAATACTTTAAATATCTTTAAATATCTGTAAAATACTTTATATAGTTTTCCATGAACTTATTTATCATACTGTTTTTAGATTTATATTAACTTATTCAATTGTACTAACATGATCGGTATGCAGGACCGGTATCGGATATATTAACTATATGATATCTATATTTGCATATGATCAAGACATATGGAGATGAGATGGGATGGTGGCTACGAGTCCAAACCCATTGTCCGAAAAAGGACGGCTCTTCAGATTCCAACCTTTTGTCTATCCTGGCAACCTTTTTGAACTACTGAGGTACACAGTTTTGACCCACAAACATGAAGTACACACACATATATATATACACATACCCAACCAAACCTGGAGTTGGAGATTAAGAATATTGGGGATTCATATATGTTTTTTTGTGATCCCAAGCTGCATGTGTTTGTTGGAGGAACCAAGGGCGTTTGGGTCCTTCCCATTTTCTGGAGATTTTTTTGTGGTGACCCAAACGATGTCCCTGATTTTCCAAGAAGTTGCATTTGCGCAAGGCCTCTATTTCGAGATTCCAGACAGCCACTCGGGAGTTTGTGCACTGGGCGGGCAGGGTTTGTGTTCTTCTGAAGATCGGATGAAAGACAAACAGAAAAGGGCTCAATATCAGATTGGTACGTTCCTTCACAGTGAACTTCTGAATTCAACAACTGCTGGAGGTAGTTGTTACGAAGGCAAGTCTTAAATCATCTAAAATCCAATTTGCACTGATGAGAAACAGTATCATGATGAGAGCGAATGAAAGCGATCACAAATTTGAAGACGATGGACTTGAAATAAGCCGATCATCCCAAGATTGATTTAGCAGGGTGGGTGAATATCCCCCAAAGTTTACTGGTCGAATCCCTCTTTTCCCCATTGATTCTGACAAATCCGTGTGTGCGTTTCCTGCAAGATTTCCCTGAAGCCAGGCCGCCAATCCCACCCGATCAGTGACAAATGATGGATCCTTGGATCCTTGGATCCTCACAATCAGTTGGTAAACACGTAAAAACAAATAAACTTTATAAACATCCAACCCGGTCCAACCCTGTATGGCTGATCCTCATATGTAACAAGAGTGATGTTTCAATGGGACATTCAATAGACAGTTCATCATGTGTAGGTAACCTGCCTACATTTTTCCTTTTAACAAAGGCTGTTCCATTGCCAGGTTGATTACACTGGTCTCAGCCAAGGCAAGACTTGGGACATGGATCCGAATGGAGCCTACTTCCACTACACCTCTGCTGACACACGACAGGGCGTCTTGGTCCATCATTGCAGGTAGTTCTAGCCCCGTCACCCCTCCATGGGTTTGGTGACAACCCTGAAATTTGTGGCTAAGAAAAGAAAAACCATTGAGTTTGTTTTTCGTTGAAAAACAGCTACTATTACAGTAAATGTTGGTCACCCGGTCAACCCTCATGTACACATATAAATGACATGTGTCTGTTTGTTCAAAACATCCACGGTTTTTTATTAGTGGCCCTCCGCGTCGAACCGTCGCCGTCCTTTGACCCAGGTTTGGAGATCAGAGATTTTGATTTTGCGGCGATTCCAGCAGGTGGGCCTACACAAAAAGGGAAGATTATCAATAATATATCAGAATATATAAGAATATATATATATATACAGTGTGTACATACATATATGTACATCTAGATCATTTGTAGATAGGTCTGAGCCGATATCCAAAGAAATATAGCAACCAAGGGGGCTCGGCTGCGAGTTGGGTGGGCAAGTGTTTGCTGAAGTTGAGAGGGATGCTGTCTGAATAAATGGGCTTGGCTTGATAATATCTCAAAATGGCTGGATACACTGAACTTCTCAGCCTTTCGTATCACAAAGAGGCTGTGGAGTCAGTCGGATTTTCATGCAGCGTTTGTTAGAAGCAGCGCTCCTCCATGTCAATTCCAACTTCTTGCTTGTTTTTCGTTGAATTCAGAAAGGTGCATTTCCTGCCAATCTTTATTCCTTGATGCCTGATCAGTTCAAACTTGCCACGCTAAACATCTACAGCAGCAGGCATGCCGGTTTGTTGCGATGCATCAGCAGCTCATCTGCGTTTTGGACTGCGGGCTAAAGGGATGGAGTTCATTTACAGCGATCAAAAGAGAATTGCTGTATGTACCCTGAACATGGGGTTTGAGCTACGAAGGATTCTTATGCTCCTTGGCCTCCAAAGGCCAACCTTGGCAGCGCGCCGATCGACGTGTCAAAGCTGCTGGGCCGCAATGAACAGATTTATCAGAGGTTTCACCAGGGTTTCTGAGGGTTTAAAATCATTTAAAATCATTAGGAGGAAGGGATTAGTCAAATGGGATGATTAGATGAGACTAAACCATCAACAATGGGGATTTCATTGGATTTTTGGGGATTTTAACATTCAAAAACATTTGAACCGCTTGGCCCAAACATGATGTCTTGGAGGGGTATCAAGCCAACACAGATGCACGGGATTTTCCAATAGAAACTGCCCGCACAACCCGCAATCATCGGAGTTGACCCACAGAAGTAATTGCTGGTTGGTATTTTAAGTAACTATCAATTTGAGATGTAATTAACTAATTCAATGGGTTTTCAACCAGCAATCATGGAAGTGTACCCAGCCAGAAAAGGGACATGTACTCAGCCCAAAATGGAAGGAATTGCGATAGGCATTAAAGCACGCGGACGTCATCAGCAAATGCGGATGAACATGGGCTCCCTCTGGGTCAAAATTTAAGGCTCAGCTGGGCGCAAATGGACTGGTCATTTTTGGAATCTAGACCATTGTCAAGGCACCAACTTTTGACCAATGCCCAAGTGGTTCGGAAGTCGGACAGACAATGGTTCTTATAGCCTGTGTGAACGCATAATGATTCCCAGAAGTCTTGCCTTGTCGTTTTGGACTCTGACTCTGTGGAGCTGTTCCAAACGACAGGCAATGCGACACATCAGGCAAAATCCACCTGGGATCCCTTAGTGAATGATGGTTTTGTCGTTTCTGTTTGGCTCACTGGCGTTGTACTACACGCTTGATTGACCCAGATTGATCCTAAAATTGAATGGCCTATAATATGTATATATATATGTACATAGTTAGCTAGATCAATACCTCACATGCTGATGATTGCGATTGTTTGGCCAAGAAGGGTAATTCCATTCTTGGTTGCCATACCCATTTGTGATTGGAAACCATTGGGTTTGTTTGAAAAACGGGCACCCCATTCCAGCTCATGGTTGATCCTCCTCCTCCTCATCATCATCATCATCATAATATCAATATAATAGTAGAACCATAATAATCAATATATAACAACAATAATAATAACAACAACGGCAATAATAATAATAATCATCATCATCATCTTCTTTATTTTCACAATCATTATTGCTATTTTGTGGTATCCCCCAGCCATGTCATGGCCTTTTTGTGTTGGCTTGGATGTCCCCATATGTTTGGGATACCCAGCCTCAACATCCATTGCCCTGGCAGGTTGATTTATAACTAGGCTAACACATATAGGTGTATGGGGGATATCTATGATTGGATTTGTGAAAGTATATATAAATCAATAGCATTTGCACGCCATGCACTTAGACCTTTTGAACTTCTTGATTAGTTTGGATTCCTTTACTCTATATGTCATACACCCAAACATGTAGTCTTGGCAGGTTTCGGCAGCTTTTTGGAGGGATCAGCAAGCCACCAACTGATACATGGGGTCACTGCAGCCCGCAGCAAAGGTATGGCGTTTTGTATGCCGCCTCCCACAAGAACTTCTCCACTGCGGGAGTTTGCTATTCCATCATTCGCAGAGATGCTTGGTCTGGATCCACACTGGGAAAATCTTACAGAAAATATGTAGCTTTCACACCCAAAATTACTAGAATGAAACATCAGAAATATTCAAATTCACATTGGTTTGATTTCCATATGGATACAGTGAGTGGTCACATCAGTCCAGCCTATTCTGGCAATATTTAGGGGATGCGGAAGCGGAGTGAAGGAGTCATGCCCGCTTGTTCCAGACATGTTGGATTTCGATGTAGGTGTGCCCAAAACTCAGGCAGTAGGTATCGAAGATTGTCTTGACCAAGGTCTTGATACACTCCGGCATTCTGTGTATGGATAAAAAACGTGACCCATGGATGCCTAAACATTGTTGATACATTCTTGACATTATGTGTACCCTCTGGTAATTTAACATAGCTATTGAAAATTGCCATTTATAGTTGATTTACCCATTAAGGGTGGTGATTTTCCATAGTTATATTAGTTTACCAGAGGGTATGTGTATGGATACAAACATGGACGGTCTTTATAATTTCTAAAGACATTTTGGGCCCATTGTGGGGCCATGGGTATTTTTCCAGTGGTCGTCGCCGACCTTTTTTGCTTCTGAGGATCTGATCTCCAAGGACACCCAGATGAAGGCCATTCCAACGATGTGCAACTGGAGCACCTTTCAGATGCCCAGTTTCAAAAGAGACACCGAAAAAACAATGAGGGCATTGTATAAATATATAATAGACAGATACATGTATACATAATAAAATATAATTACATATAATATACACTGCATATTTGCACTCATACATTATGTATGTGTATACACACAATGTTGTATGAGTAAAACATCCGAAGCGATGAAGTTTTATCAGGAACACCAGAATTATTTGACAAACATGAGAATTGAACCAACCAACCATTGGAATATTTCCATCTGGTTATTTAACATAGCCATGGAAAATCACCATTTTTAATAGGTAAGCCATCTATAAATGGGCCATTTCCCATGGCTACGTTAAATAACCAGAGGGTATGAGATCAACAGCGAAAGTGGATATTATGAATCAAGTACTTGCAGAGACGCCCCACATTGGAGCCCTCTATGCCTTTGATGATAACTTTGAATTGGTTTGAAGCACATTGCGCCATCTTACTGTCAGTTTGGTACCCTGGTTTAGACGTAATGGCTAATGCAGACGACTCTTCCGCCGTGGTTTGCCTCTTTTCCAGAGATACAAAGTGTGCGACTGGAAGAGTCAGATCTAGATGTGGGTCAAAACTCTTCTGGACCCCCAAAATGGGTACGGGTCAACGGGTCAAGACCATAAAATCCCAACTTGGATTTTTATTCACATCCGAACAGGACCAAAGATTCTGTAACTGTAAACATTGCTGGGGTGTGAACTAAAGGGTACGAGGGTTTCGAGCATGAAACCAATGCTTAAACCATACAATTGTGAAATTACCCGGTTGAATAAACGGAAGAGACGAAAAATTCAGATGTGGATAACTATCAACTATCCGTTTTTTGGATAATTCATTTGGCCAAATCACCTTTCTTGATGCTTTAGTCCCCCTTTTTTGGTAAACATATGACTTTGCTGGCTTCAATCCCAGGTCTTGCTTAAACCCTCATGTTCAATGCTTAGAATCCCAATCTTTGGATATTTTTTGAAGCTCCACAACATGACCTTCTTGTTTTTTGTTGATACTCAACATCCCCTTGTTACGTTTCTTGCCCAGGAATGCTCCCAACAAGATCTACAACGTCCCTGTGCTGATGTCCGTGTGGATTGGCGCCATGAACACCGAGTGGATGATCGAGCGCGGCGGCGTGGAGGCCTTCCAGGACTTGGCCATCACCCGCAGTCGGCTGCTCTATGCCGCTGGCATTTACCGGGGGATATGGGGCTGGAGAATACTGAAGATCTGTGTTTTTTTTAGTGTAGCGATTTTTTGGGTCACAAGCAAGATATAGAGGAAGTGGGCAGGGACTTTGTTGGCATTGGCCGTGCCTGCGATTTGGCAGATTGGGATTTTTTATCCAATTCGAACTGTTGGCCTCTCGAGCGCAACAGCAAGCAGCAAAAGACAGTGCGAAGCTAGAGATCAAAAGGTGCCCGGGTCGCTGTTTCCTGTTGATTCGCAAATCGCTTGGGATCTTGTGAAGATTTTGCAATTGCTCATGAATAGAGTAGCAAATCCGGTCAGCAAGGTTACGTTGAAGGTTTTGGATCGCAAGAAAAGCTAAGAAATACCACACCCTGGAGACGACAAAAATTGAGATCTCTCAAGAAACCAGATTGACCAAGACCAAAATCGCAGGTTGAAGTGGATTTGTCGAGCTGGATATGTTGACTCGTGTTTTCAAGCATTTTTTTTTTGTCACGCTTCGAAATTGGCACATGTTGGTATGCATAGAACTGTGAGCAGTCCACTCACAACATTCAGGGTTTGAGGAGCAGAGATCCAAAAACAAGAGCAACCAAGGAATGCGCTCGCCCTCTTTTCAGGCTTTCGCGGTTTGCGGGCGCAACAAGAATAGCAAAACGACTTGCAAAACCACAATACTGATTTTGAAGTTGCTGAAACAAGGGAGAAGAGACTCGTTCAGTTACGCAATCTTCGCAGTACTGTTCTTCAAGACCCGCAAGCCAAAAAGAAGGAAAACTATTGTCCATACAAATGCCGCTGCACACTTGGACTTTGCCCCCTACATCGAGACAATGGTGGACAAGAACAAGTATGAGAAACAGATATGGTAGGTTGCTGCACACGAGCGGAATCATCGAACATGTTGAATGCCCCATTAGTAGCATGTTCAGCACATGCAATCAGAGTAGACACAATCGGCGTTTGAAGATTTACAGCATCATACAGGCGATGACTGAACTCAGCAAAACAAATATCAGCCAGCTGTTTAGCTTTAGATTTGGCAAGTGCATCTCCTGTTTCATTTCCACGGGTGAGAAAGTCAGATTGGGATCTACAACCAGGTTTCACTTGCGCTTTGACCTTAAAAACCCGAGTGTCGTGGCGCAATTCTGCCGCAACTGCTGTCCATAAATCTTGATTATACTGGGAAAGGAAAGCATTCTTTGGGGATTGCAAAACACTTATATATATAGATTTTACATGATTTTACAATGATCCATGTACAATTAGATATCTAGGTAGTATACAATCAGATAGTTGTAGATACATATTTGCATGGTTATTAAGTAAATATGCACAGAATTACATGCCGTGTATGCATTTGCATACCATTGGGTACAGGTGTGTACATGCGTGTGATACATATGTGACATGCGTGTGATACATCCAAACACGCTGGCGTGTTGATTCTGGCTAGGAGATCTCCAGATCCCAAGTCCTGGCTGAGGATTTGATCGACAACTCCGATGGCTTCTACAATACCTTTGTGAACGATGAGGTGTCCAGATGCTTCGTGCAGAACCGGTGCCATAGCGTACTAACTCCCAATTGTCACATCATTGACATGGGTCAAAACCTATGATACCACATGGGGGTATAAACATCTACAGCCGGCAGCTGTTTTGATGCAAAAACCAGGGTAATTACATCACATTGCGTGTGGATCCAGTGCCATACAGAAGTACTTCATGGATGTAAGTCATGACATATTTGGGATTGGCTCAAGGTTGAAATGGGTTGCCCACAAAGAACTTACCAGTCTTTGAATACGGTCGACTCCAATAGTTGCAAGAAAAGATATGCCAACCACTGTGCATAGTTCAATAATCCCTTCATCCCACTAACAAACACTAGTCACTAGCATTTGTTCATTTTGGGGTCCCATAACATAACAGGGCAGGGGCTACTATTGGAGGGCTGGGATTAATTTCTATGGATTGCGCCCCTCCCATCGGATCGGGCTTGTTTGGATGATTTTCTTAGCTGGTTTCACGAATTCATCAACTGCAAACCTGCAAACCATGCGGGTTTTGGGACAATCTCGGCATTTTTAACCATTAAAATACGCTGCAGATGGGAGTGTGCCACCAGAGAAACTCTGGTCAATCGGCCACTAGGTATGGGAGACTTCCAGGACTTAGGATACTCAGATACTGTCAGATTCTCGGCCGACTGTCATGACCGTAGAATAATTTGAAGAACCATGCGGACTCATGTTCGGTCCTACACAAAATCAACGGCCACAAAACTCTGCTGTTTAAGCATCGTGTGAGATTGGCATGGGTCAAACGAATCACGCAGAAATTGGTAGTCATCCACATCTCAGCGTTTCATCTCTTCCTCTTGATTTGGGGGTATGGCCAAAACTTACTGTCCATGAGCAACGCCAAAGATTATCAACATTTTGCTGGTCCTTCTCGGGGTTTGGGTTTCCCTGAGGTATCCTGGGTGATCATTTTACAGCTTGTTGCAACTTGGGCTACCCATTATCCAGTCCAAATTTCTATCCATTTCAATTTTTTCCCACAGTTTTTGATAAAGTTTTCCCTTTTTTAGGATCCTCCAAGTACCTCATGATCTTAGTTTTCGTCGCGCAAAAAGTTATTCTTCGATTATCCTCGAAGATGTCTGGTGTGTTGCAGGCCTTCCGCTCGCGGATGCAAGTGGTCTTCACCATTGGCACTGGCAGCGGCCGAGACCATGACCTGGTCGAGTGACTGGGCGCCCTTCGGGGCCAAGGTGTTGGGAAAGAAGGAAGTGAGGGAAGTATTGCTCCAACTGGGCGCAGCAAATGGGTATGTATACTATATGTGCATGGTTGATCGTGCACGAGATTTATACACGAACGTTTCATGCCCCGATGTGCAGTGTTTCGGCTCACAGGGAAGTGCTGACATCCCCCCCGCTCTGGTTGTCCGGCGGAGAGCCCAGGCCTTTGGGTAGGGCTCAGAACGCTGGACTAGCCAGACGGTGGGGTGGTGACGGCAGCCCAGACCCTAGGGGGAGGGCTCACGCCGTCTAGGCCATGGAAGGCCTTCAGCGACGTGGGGCTGACCTTGGGTTAACCCCTGCCGAAGTCGAGCAGGCGCTGTCTTTGGGTAGGTCCACACAGGATCTTGCCTGGTATGAGGGTGGCGACCTGGGAGGTCGGGCCCAACGGGCAGCCCATGACCTCTTTGAGAGTGAACGGGTGCTGGAGTACCAATGCTATGATAGCAGGTGGCAAACGCAGGGCCGGGGTGTGGTAGCCCTCCAAGAATGGGAGGACCGTGACAGATGCCTTTTCACCGGCCTTCATGGACCTGCGTCTGATGGGTACTACCAGTACTATGTGGAAAAGGAGATGGGTACCGGAAACGGGCTTTACCATATCTGCAATTGCGATGCCATCCGCTGCAAGCTGCGAAAAGAAAGGGGAGACCGAAGAGAGCTCATCCACATTGATCGGTGGAGATTACAGACCCCGCTGACAATGGTGGACAGTCCCTACCTGAAGAACCTCGGAGTGCAGCTGGGCGAAAAGGCCCTGAGTCAAGCAGCCAGGGATAAGAAGTCCCAGCAGGCTCCTTTTGGGAGTGGCTTGGACGAGGCATTGCTTGGAGAGGCAGACCCTGGAGGGGGAGCCCTGTCAAAGCCGAAAAAGGAGGAGGATCGAAGAAAAGAGAAAGAGCGAAGTCGCTCGCCACTCAGAGGAGCTGGTTCCATGGTCCGGTACCTGGCTCGACAAGTGGCCAAGCAGGGCGAGAGCAAGGCCACTGAAAAGAAGAAGAAGAAAAAGGAAAGTGATAAGAAGAAAAAGGAGAAAAAGAAGAAAGCCAGCTCTAGCTCCTCAACGGAGAAGAGCGAGTCCTCGAGTTTTCAGATTGCCCCAGCCCGGGGGGGCGAGCTGTGGAGGACCGCTCAAAAGAAGCCCGGGCAACTCACCAAGCTGGCCCTCGACGAGATGACGCGCTACTTGGCCGATCGGGTCGAAGACGGCGACGTCGAGGCGAAGTGGCGCGGCCAGAAGATCTGTGCTTATCTGAGCCAGATTTTACTCGTGACACATCCTCCGGCCAAGATGGGTCTCCGGACACTGCGGGAGTTGCAGACCCTGTCGGTGAGCATAGACCACCTCCTAGCGGGGAGGGTGGCACAGGCCACCGACACGTTGGTTCAGCGTCTGAAGGCCTGCGAAATGTCGCTGGTGGATGGAAACTGGGCTATGGCACGCCATTTAGAAATTATCCCTCCGAGCACCGCCACCTTGGTGCAGTCGGAAGAGAGGGAGCTGGCAGCAAAGCAAGAGCTCCGGAATCTCAAGCTGAAAGAGTCCATGAAGAAGGTGACCAAATAGGGAGGGGGCAGCGAGCCAGACCCCGGGGTGGGGAGGTTCGTGAGCCACTTCCGTCCATCGTCCCCTCCGAAGAGCCGCCGGCTAGACGAACGAAGCAGCAAAGGGGAAGAGACCCCCAAGGCCACGCTAGTGAGCTTCGACGAAGAGAAGATCGCCAGGCAGAAGAAAGAGGCTCTAGAAAGGAAGCCAGCCCTGCGCAGCCCAGAAAGAGAAAAAGCAGGAGCGGATCCCGCCCCTCAGCGGCCAGGGTGGTTAAACAGAAAGCAGAGGAGGGCCGCTTTCATGAAACAAAAGAGGAGCAAAGGCGGACGAACAGACCCCCCGCGGGAAGTTCGGGTTCCGCGGCAGGGCAGCCCCCCACCTACGGTGGCACCCAGGAAGGTGGAGCTGAAGTGAGCTCAGGAAAAGTGAGAGATCTGATGGAATGGCTGTCAGAGAATGCAGGCGAGCACCTCACTGCTGCGCAGGTGGCACAATACCTGGTGCTCCAAGCAGTCAATCTAAACGGAACGTTGGGAAGACTTTTGGAGAGCTCTTTGAAACCCATCCGAGGGCAAGGGGAAAGGGTGAGGAGCCTCATGCCCCTGCCCCTCTGGCCTGACGTAAGAGATGCCCTTGAAGCGGTCATTGCAAAACAGAGATACAAGGATCAACCAGGTGAATGGCGAGAGAGAGGAAACACGAAAACACAGGCCTCCAGAGCGTTGCGTACGCAGGGGGCTCTCTTGTGGCACGGTTTAGTGGTGGTAAGCTTGAACTGGCTCCACAGTGGAGGAAACTTGTCTCAGAGCATTGGTGGGCCAGCTGGACGAGCGACGTCACAGCAAGAGATAGCTCTATGTCGTCTATGGGATCTGGTAAAGGTCTTCGTTGACGAGAAGCCAAAGAAGGGTGGAGTGCCCCGGACCCCTCAAGGGGATTGGGCAGCTGAACTCGAAACCTTGCGGGTTTCCTATACCGGAGAGGTGGTTCAAAAGGCGAGACCCTTGACTTTGGAGCAGGTGCTACCGGGATTGCCCTCCCCGCAGCACGGAGGCCTGGTTGACATCTTAGAAGTGGTAGATGAAAAGCTGAAGAGAAGGCTGCAAAGACCAGACCTTATGCTAAGGGAGGCCTTCGAAGACATCCCCACGCCTCAGGTCATGTGTGCAGATGATGAGTGGGAAAAGGTGGTGAAAGCTCTGTATGACCGACACTTGGTCGTCCCGGTGGAGCGGAACCCTGTGGTGGACGGGAAATCTGTCCTGAACGGCGCTTTTGGAGTGATCAAACCTGACCGCCTCACTGAGAGCGGTTTGCCGGTACTGAGGATGATCATGGACCTCAGAGCCAGCAACACGATCCTGGAGCAGCTAGAAGGAGACTGCAAGACGTTGTCTGGGGCGGCGTGCTTCCAGAAAATTGTGATGGAGGAAGGAGAAGAACTCCTGCTGTCAGGTGACGACCTGAACTCAGCTTTCTATCTGTTCCGCCTACCCATCCAGTTTTCAGAGTATCTGGTGCTGAGGAAGCCCGTACGGAAATCCCTGTTTCAAGCAGGGCAAGAAGGCACCACCTTGGTGGGGATCACAGTACTCCCTATGGGCTGGTCAAGTGCTGTGGCCATCATGCAGTGTGCCCATAGGCAGTTGGCCCTCAGATCTGAAATGAAGATGGGGGCAGGCCTTTTGGAGAAGGCTGAGATTCGAAAAGATGCCGTTTTTCCAGCTCTGGAAGACACCCCGGCCTGGACCATATATCTTGATGACACCACGATCATTGAGAAGGTGGCCAAAGGGGTGAGTGCGGCCTTAGAAGGAAAACCAGCGGAGGAGCAAAGCAGACTTCGAAAGGTGTATGAATGGTGGGGCATCCCCACAAATGCCAGCAAGGCCCTTGAGAGAGTTCGGACAGCTGAGCGCTTGGGAGCTCTGATCGATGGTGAAAAGGGCGTGCTGAGGGTCACAACCAAGCGCTGTTTGGACCTCATGAGCTTGGGTGCCTGGCTTAGAAAACAGGGGAGTTTCCCCACCACGGTGCTTCAGATCTACGCAGGGAAAGCGGTTCACATCCTGCAGTTCCGGCGATGCCTTTTCTCGGTGCTGCAGGAGGTCTTTGTGGAAGTGTCCCAGAACCCAACGGAGGTGAGGGGCAAGGTGTCGCTTTTTGACGAAATGATGCTTTTGGAATGTTTGCTACCGGTGGTCTGCACAGATCTTAAAGCAAGGATTGACCCGATTGTCACGGCCAGTGACGCGTGCGAGAGTGGTGGAGGTGCAACTTACGCCTCCCGGCTGAGCCGCCTGGGGGAAGAAGAGTTAGAAAGATTGATGGAAGAAGACTTCCCAGAAGGGCTCAGCCTGGCAGATGATTTCAGGGACATGTCCCAAAAGATTGTGGTGATCGACCTCTTTGCTGGAGTGGGAGGACTCGAAAGGGCCTTGCAGCATGCCAAGATCAAGCCCTGGTTTGTGGTGGCCGTGGAGTCAGATGCTGACTGTCGGCGTTGCTTGCGCAGGCGATTTCCAGGATTGGAACTGTGCACTGACATCAGAAGGATCAACAAGAGGATGGTTCAGGATTGGTTGAGGAAGATCCCGGATGCCAATGGGGTCATCTGTGGAGGAGGCAGCCCGTGTCAGGGGCTGTCTCGGCTCTCAGCAGACAGGACGCATCTAGAGGATCCAAGGAGTGCGCTGTTTTTCGAGGCAGTAAGGGTCATGGACCTGGTGAAGGAGGTGGCCGACGCTGAAGGAATGTGGAACATCAGATTCCTCGAGAATGTTGTTCCGGACGAGGAAGACATCCGGACTATGTCTTGGGCCCTGTCCATGAGACCCCTTTTGGTGGATTCCCAGCATTTATCCAGGGCGCGCCGGCCTCGGCTTTTCTGGGTGTCAGTGCCGCTGGTGAGTCATGAAGAAGTCGAGGTACACCAAGGAAGCCTTTTTGACGAGGTGGTGTATGGAGCGGCCACAGAGCCCATGCATGCTATCCTGACGGAGGGATGGACGTGGACCCCGGGTGAGCGAGACTCAGCCCTGCGTTTTCCCACGTTCACTCGGGCCATTGCTCGGAAGAGGCCCCCAAAAGAACCAGCAGGATTGGCATCAGCCTCAGAGAGTGCCAAGAGCCGCTGGGAGGCAGACCAGTATAGGTTCCCTCCTTATACTTACAATGCTGAATACATGATCGAAGACGGCCAAGACCGGAAGCGACCTCTGCTGGCAGCCGAAAGAGAACTGCTGATGGGGTTTGAACGAAATCACACCTTGGACCTGGCCCGAAAAGTTCCTGAGACGCAGGAGGAGAAGGAAGCGTTGGAAGACCAGATGAGCAGTGCGCTGGGCAATGCTTTCCACACAACGGTGGTGGGGGCGTTGCTTGATCATGTCTTGTGGTCTTTTGGAGTGAAACAGTTGGTGGGCCACCATGAAATCGTTGACAACTGGAGCCAAGAGCTAAAAAGGACCCAACGGTTACCACCGGGAGAACTGGACATTGCTGAGGATCAGGCCCCTCAAGGGGAAGATCCAGGCTATGAAAGCGGAGCCACAGAGAAAAAGAGTCACCAGATGGAGAAGATGGAATTGCCTCGCACGCCAGCCTCGGCCACAGCCATTGCAGGGGTGTCTGAGAGAGACCTCAACCTCTCCGTGGCAATGGTGCAAGCTTTTGTGCGCCGCCAGGAGTACAGAGGGAGCGATGTACGGCTGGACGTGGGAACTCTGTATCGACCTGATGCGTTTCCAAGGGCCACAGTCAATCCTCACCGATGGAGGTGGCACGAGGCGCACTCGTACCCCTTCCAAGACCCAGAGCACATCAACATATTGGAGCTCCGGGCCCTGATCCACACAGTAGAGTGGAGACTACGGAAGATGCAGTTCAATGGCGTCAGGTTCCTGCATCTATGTGACTCACAAGTGGCTCTCAGCGTGTGCGTGAAAGGACGGAGTAGCAACCGTCAGCTCAACAAACTGCTCAGGCGATTGGGGGCCATGTCAGTGGCTGCAGGCTTGTACCCGGTGTTGGCGTGGATCGAAAGCCACCTCAACCCGGCAGATGAGCCGTCCAGACGGTATGAGCCGTAGGACGAAGAAAGTCTTGAATGCCCCCACTAAAGCCAGCAGAAAAGTTGAGCGAGCACGCATAGGACGCCTCTCCCAATTGGTGGTTCAACCAAAAACCAAACAACGGTATGAAGAAGCCTTTTCGAGCTTTTGCAAGTTTCACCATCTATCACGGGGTTTTCAGTTACCGCAGTTTCACACCTTTGACGAATGGGTTGCAGACTGCGTGGAGCAACTCTGGGAAACAGGTGCTTCCAAAAGTGAAGCCTCTTATACCTTGGCGGCCATTCAGTTCTTTCGACCCCAGGCCAAGAACAACTTGGCCTGGAGTTGGAAGCTGGTCAAGACGTGGAACCAAATAGAGCTCCCAACGCGAGCCACCCCTTTCAGCGCAGAGATCCTTCTCAGTTTAGCAGGACAAGCGTTCAAATGGAACCAGTATCGGATGGGCTGGCTCCTGGTTTTAGGTTTTTCTGGCTTCCTACGAACTTCGGAGCTTTTGTTGTTGGAACGAAAGGAAGTCATTTTGCCAGCAGACGGCAGACCTCAGGAAGCCGTGTTACTGCTGAGTAGTACCAAAGGTACAAAGAAAAACCTCTTGCCCCTGGATAAAGTTGTTCTCCAGGAGAAGCTGGCCATTCGGGCCCTCACCGAACTCTGCGTGGGACTCCAACCAGGGGACACCCTTTCCCAACAATCATCTCACCAATTTCGTCGTCTTTTTCAAGACCTGTTGGAAGCTCTCCATCTCCAACAACAAGGTTACATGCCTTATAGCTTACGACGCGGTGGCGTCACAAGTGCGTACAGGTTGGGTATTCCCCTAGACGTGCTGGTCACGCAAGGGAGATGGCAACATATGCCCACAGCCAGACTTTACATTGACGCAGGGCTTCAATCCTTAGCACAGTTGGCCCTCCCACCCAAAGCCCTGGCTAAATGTGCCCTGATGCGTCAATACTTTCGCACTGTGAGCCAGAGAGGACGCGTGGAAAGAAGCTGGTGTGACCGGTCGCTGTGGGCAGCCCCTTTTCTATGAAAAGGTGGTCATCCTAAGGATGATGACTGTCTAAACAGTGGCCTGTCTGGCACACCTGATGCTTCGCCATGACAGATGGCTCGGGTTTCAAAAATAGCCGAGCGAGGAAGTGCTAGGGGCTTGTACAGTGAGTGTATGGTTGATCGTGCACGAGATTTATACACGAACGTTTCATGCCCCGATGTGCAGTGTTTCGGCTCCCGCCACCGTCCCCTTTTCACCGCCGGAAAGAAGCTGGTGTGACCGGTCGCTGTGGGCAGCCCCTTTTCTATGAAAAGGTGGTCATCCTAAGGATGATGACTGTCTAAACAGTGGCCTGTCTGGCACACCTGATGCTTCGCCATGACAGATGGCTCGGGTTTCAAAAATAGCCGAGCGAGGAAGTGCTAGGGGCTTGTACAGTGAGTGTATATATATAATATGTATATACATACACATTATACATATACACATATGTAAGTATTGTATATATATATATACACGTATATATGTATATACATTATACAAACATATATATATATGCATTATACGCATACACACACACATATTTTTTGAATATATATATATACATACATATTATATATATATACATTTACATTCTGCAAAAATATAGATTATATGTATATATATATATGCACATTGTATCTACATTATATATAGTAGATATACATTATATATATATACATTATATATATACATTATATATATACATTATATATATACATTATATATATACATATATATTATATATATACATTATATATACATTATATATATATACATTATATATTTACATTATATATATATACATTATATATATACACATTATATATATACATTATATATGTACATTATATATGTACATTATATATATGTACACATTATATATACACACATTATATATATATACCTATCATACACACATTATATATATATGTATATACCTATCATACACAACTATATATATATAAAGATTATACATATAAATGCATTACACACACATATATATATATATTGCATCTATGTGCAATGTCCGGAGCTTGCCTTTGAGGATCATGCGCAGGGTCAACATGGTTTGTAGCCGATCTGATTGCTCGAGGAAATTCCTGGAGAAGGCGAATGACGAGCTGGGATGGTTGGACATTCGCTCGCATCCACTGGGCCTACCTTCCGATGCCATCCGGGTGACTTTCTCGAAATTCTGTAGTTTGACTTTCGCACAGTGCCTGGAACTTCAGATCCATATGCAGCATTTACATATATTCTGTATATACACACACATACTGCACACATTTATATGGTATATATATATATATGTACACATATGTGTATATACCTTATCTTAGAATTGAAACCCATGGGTCTTGGGTTTCGATTTTTTGGACATGCACATCAATTTGATGGCTCAATTCCAGGCAACTCGTTGCTGATTTCAGGGGCTGTACTTGGGGAAATTCTGCCGAACTTCCAGGGCCCTTGGTTGATGATTAGGCCAGGGCCAATACCTGGGGAAACCATTTTTTTTGTTGCCAGAAATCGATTGTCCGTGGTACCAGTCATCAGATGGGGATTGTTGTAACCCTTTGCAGGAATCGCCTCTCAAGCACTGAGGAGAACCACTCCACACTAGACGAATCAAGATGATTGATTATCATTTTATCCCCAACTTTGCAGCTTTGAATAACGCATATCGTTGGTTTTATAGATCTCCCCATTTTTTTGGGTACATAAACCACTACGATTTTGTGGGTCGGTGCATGTAGCTGTATCTGTATATATATATAAAATACATATGGATACATATCTGTGCGTGCACATGCACATGTCATATCCACCACATTTTCCCATTTGGATTGCCCTTGGCTGTCCTCAGGTGACCATGTACAATCACCAAACGCTGGAGACAATTAAGGCTGGCACTGCCGAAACACAGAGATGACCCACAGAAATATGGGGACGACGAGTAAACTGAGTATCCACCAACCAATGATTTCGCTGTAAAGATAAGCGTACCACAATTTTGACCCATAAATATGGATAGGATGTCAGCCATTGCCTGGTGAGTATGAAAGTCCCGGTGCCTCACCAATGGGAGGATGCCAGGAATCTGGGACCTCCAGATGATCCATGAAGTTATAACTCGATGGATTCAATGGATCATCATTTTCCAACATAATTTTTCATGCTATCAGATTTACAAGAGTTTCAATCTCAACCACCCATTCTGGCTCAACTTTTATATAGGTTGTTGTTTTTTCCAAATTTTGATGGAAGAACACAGTGTCCCACGACACATGATCAACTTTCTGTGAGATCTGGGTTTGTGCAACAGTAATTTACGGTACTGCAAAATCTTTTTTGGTTTGCAAAAAGATATCCTGGATATCCTCCATTCTTTCATGGCTACTATGGGCCATATCTTTCATGGTTTAATAATTTATATTCCATTATATCCCTGTGTATCCCAGAACTGGAAGGGACAGGCTTTCGCCTCATACCTGAGATCATTTTTCGAGGTGGTCAGGGACTTCATGCACGAATTCCAGCGGCTTGGCCTCGTTGCAACAAACCCTGGCTGACCTCACTTGGAAAAAAATGATGGTATGGATAGGGAACAACCCAAAACAGGCTCAATCATCCGAGGGTTTGTTTGGTCATTTGCCCAGATCCATGGGGGATGGGTAGGTCTCTTTTGCTATGGTTGTATTAATCTAAGGAGCGGTCGTGCATTCCACACCCCCAAGAATGGATTCGTGCATACCAAGTATAAAGACAACCTGAGGATACTGTTTCGGGTTCATAATTTTGAGCCAAAGCACTGAGATGGATTATGGTTCCTAGCCAATTACAGGCTCGGATGATAACCAATGTCCCGTGTCCTCTTCAATCTGTTGGCCAAATATCAGGCTTTTTGGGCCCTTTTCCATGGCGGAATTCGCAAGCCCAGATGGCCGGCTCCATGAGTTATACCCCCCAACTGCTAATTAACCAAGATCTTTGGATAATTTCTCGCTTCACCTGTTTGCTTTGTGTGGAAGCACATCAATTTTTCATTTGTGCAGCGACATGTGGCAGATTGCGGTATCAAAAAGAGAGCAAAACTCAGCAATAATAGATATATTTTGGACTTGAGTGATGTCTCTACACATTTTCTTCTGTCGCAAAAACTTCATTAGGTTGTCATTTAATTAAGGGCAACCTGGCTTAACTTTTCTCATAAATCTCAGGATTCTCAGGGATTATATACTGCCACTTTTCCCATCAAGGTCATAGCACGGGCCGTTTTTCACGGGGGTGAGTTGCTTCTTTTTAGGAAGGAGCACTTCGACCGGGACATGTACTCTTTTGAGATGCCCAAGGACGGCCATTGACCAGCCAAAAAAAAGGGGACAGCATCACATCCTGCAAAATGATGGCTTTGTTTGCCATAAATCATCAAACATGAAGGTCTCAACGAGTCCATGTTACATATAAACATATATATATATACATATCATATATATATATACACATACACAAAGGCGCTTACCTACATGAATATACATTTTCGTAAAAGCATCTGCTCCAAAAGACCAGTTGCTGTTCCCTGTCAATGCGGTCAGGACAACAGACCTGCAGCTATGGCGTGAGTCAGGTGGGTTACCATGAAGGGGGATGGGAGTTGATGTGGTAGAATCCTATGCAGAGTGGCATCCAGTGAGATTGTAGGAGATGTACGAAAATGCATATTGTTAATTTGTACCATATATACCACACATTTAACATTTGTGTAGATGCATGTGTACATAAACAGATGAGATAGATGAGTAAACAAGTAATTCCACAGACAAATCAAGGTGACACGGAAGCATTGAGTGAGATTACCAGGTCAAAGGTGTGACAGGCACCCCGGGCACCCTAGGCACCCTAGGCATGGCTTCCATCTGGAGGGTCACCTTTCTGGGTCCGAAAATGGGGGCAGCCTCAAGCCATCCACAAGTTGCCTGTTTCGTGTTAGGAAGGACCTAAGGACATGGAACCAATGGTTGGGATATTTCCTTTATAGACTCTTGCCTAGAGTCGCTGGTTGGTGTCGCCATCCCACAGGGGGAACACTTTTGAACAAGTAGATAGTCCTCGAGATATTGCTGTAAGATACTATAGTTTGAGATTTTGCGTAAGACTCAATTCCTGACTAAAGAAGGCAAGCTTGGTCTAATCAGCTGAAGAGTTTTAGCAAGTGATAAGTCACCATATCATAAACAATGTCTCTTGAGAGTGTTTGAGTCACTGATTTAGTTTTGTCCAAAAATGGTATACGGTGTATGTATATATATATAATATATATAATATATATATATGCGTATATATATATATATATACACACACATAGACATACACACATACAGTATACAGCCAAAAAGCCAATGGTCATGGGGAAATTATGTTCCAGGAGTGTTGGTACACTGTTCACAAGCTGTCAATCTTCGTCCTGGAAATACCTCAGTGCTTGACCTGCTGTCCTTGTTGAGGTGGCAGCGAGTGTGCCCCCTGTGCTGGGGACGGCAGGTCGCTGATGCTTTTTGCGCTGTGCACTTTCGGAGACAGAAATGAGGCACTTTTCTGATTTTGTGAAGCAACACATGACATGCAATTCCGAAATTTGAGGCAACACATATTTAATGCCATCGTCAAACCTGGGGATGTGTAGCAAAAACTGTCTAAACCGTCCAAGAGAAGCTTTGTGAGTTCGCTTTCTCTGCAACTGCACTACGGTAGTAGCAGAATTGGAACGAGCGGTGAAACACCGTGCACGCATCCATGTCGACCCATCATCATCCCCTCAGTGGGGATGGCAAAGCGTTTTCCTGGTGGCTTTGTTTCCATGTCCCCGAAACGCTTGAGGAATGACCAGAAAATGTACAAATAAATGATCAGCAAAATGGGGCTATGACCGGAAATAGGGAGTAAATCAATGTAAATCATGACTATCCGACTATCCTGTGCACATTAATTTATGTGACCTCCAAGGGTCCCGAGTCATCCACCATATCATGCTGTGTTCATGCTGTGGTAAAGGGAGTTGCACAAGACCTCCAAGGGGGTTTCTTTGACGGCCACCCGAAGATGGGAGGTTCACCAACAATACAAAAATGTGGATTCGCAACCAAAAGTTCCAGAAGGGTGATGTCAGCCAAGCAAAACAAAAGATACCCGCGATTCCCCAATTTTGGCGAAACTTTTCTTGAAGTGGTGGTTCAATATTCGTTGGGACTCGTTGGTTTCCTGCCAATAGGGGATTTTTTGTACAGGAGGAACCCCGCTTCATATCAAAGAGACTCAAAATCTGCTCTGGTCCATGGAAGCACCTCAAAATCTGAGAGGTGATTTCAAGGGTTGATCAGGGTGCTAGGTCTTACGGGTACAGCCAGCTCATTTCTAAGATAAACATCCCAAAATACTCTACTGCAATCTAATCTGCTGAGTTGTAGCATGTTCATGATAATACCAGGGATGATCAGGAGCCACTCAATGCAGCCAGCCACGGAAAAAGTGAAGATTTCAACTCCTCCCCAGCAGGCTTGCTGCTAGGGTGCCCGGTGATCTCGTGAATTTTACATAGTGCGAAACAGCGGATTTCGTAAAGTCGCTGTTCTCTTAAGCCATGCAGCTTGCAGTTCCCGTGGCTCCTACCGGGTCAGAGGTGTTTGCAAGGGATGCGAGCAGATTTCAGATGCTAACTATGGCGCTTTTCAATTCGCACCTCAAAAATCCCATTGGAATGGGGGATTGAACACAGCCATGCGAGCTATTTCGGTGTGAGCACCAGGGTGCATACCCATAGGATTGATCTGCACCCTCATGTACGGAAGAATGTGTTTGCAACTGATGAACACAGAGGAACCCAGAGTCTTCAAGCTTGGCCACCATGACTGACTCCTTCTGCAAGCTGCATGTGCCAGCGTGAACGCGCTGTTCACGAATCGCGGGACATCAAAAGGTCAAACAGTTGCAGTGTCATTTGTTTTTGAGGGTCAATTCAGTATCCACGAGTGAAATGGTTTACAAAAGACATGAACATCTCTGATTTGTAGGGCTGTTAGATTTACATTACCAATTTTGGTCTCCAAAAAATGGTGATGGATTGCCTCCTTCATTCGTACAATGGTCGGGACAAATTGCCTTCCTATTAAAATACAGCCCTCCCAGAGGCCTGGCTCAGGAGTTGATCTGTTTAGGGTCCCATTTAGGGAAGGTCTATGTGAATGTTGATTAAGGCGATGGGATCAATTTATGGCATATGGAAGATGTACTGGTTATATATATATATATAATTTTGTAATTGTTTTATAGGATATGAAGGGATATTTGCCAGGTTGTCCTTGCAGCAGAATACACCCATCATGCTGCCCAATTGTAGAATTGCATACCCCCTGCGAGATGGTTTTCCTCTTGAAAATTGTGGCGGATCTGGACACACCCCCATGTTCAGTTGACTAAAATCTACATTTTCAACTGGTTCACATCCAAATTTCTGTTGGTTGCACCGCAAAATTTACCGGATAAACTCCATGTTGAACTGGTGAACACATGGTGAATGGTTGAACTGATGAAGATGAGAATTCTTGGCCGAAGAATTGCAGTTTTTGAGTGGACAAATGCCACGTTTCTGCAACGCACTGAGGCCTCGCCCGGGCGCCGGCCGCAGGCCAGTAAGGCTTCCTCCTGGATCCGTGAGGCCTGGTTAAACTCGGTTGAATTTTGTTGGAGTGGAATCATTTCACCAAGTCAAACTCTTGATGGTTGTAGGACTTTAAGACCCACCTGAAAATATTTCAGGACAATTCCCATCATTTAACGGTACATATCAAAATTGAGACTGAAATGATCATAATGATCTGTGCTTTTTTTCAAAACGGGACTTTAATTTTGACCTATCCCCAGTGAGAAGTCCATTTGGCCATCGCTAGTCACAGGAGTTTGACACCGATCGCGCGGGGACCGTCACTGGGACGGTGCAGCCGGCTGGGGTCCCAGTGATGGGATCGACGTGAGATTTTGCGCAGAAACAGGCCATTGTTTCACAACAATTCCAAGGCGCAGGCAACATGCCTATTCCCTATCGATGGTGCCCAAGCAGTAAGCTCGTAAATTATATATATATATATCAATACATACATGAATAAATTTAAATGCATCAATGGATAAATGCAGAAGATGACAGGATTCCTGAGAAAGATCTTGGGTGTTTCACGAGCTCATTCCAGGGCGCGCTGCTGCCATCGGATGCTGCACCTGAACACTTCCGATTGTATGCTGCAGTGCAGAAGGAGTGGTTCCAGTGCCCCAGTGGTGGGGGGGTAGTATCCTGGAAGATTTGGGAAAATCTGATACTCAATCTTTAGATTTTTAGGGTGAAAAACACCTTGAAATGGATAGTAACGTTTTCCTTAAATCCAATAGGTCTGAGGTTGAACATGGATCCATACAGGCCGTGTCGTGGGGTCACCGGTCAAGCTTTGAGGCGCTGGGTGACCGTTCAGACGTGCTCACGTGTAGAGTTGTATGGTGTATAAACATGTCCGAACTTAAGTTCAATGCTACCCCATGTGTGAGCAATGGTCATTTCAGGGCATGGCCATCACAAAGTGTCTATGCGTATATTCTATTGCATGATTTAAATACCAATATCAGGAATCCCTTTGAGATAGTTGGCTGACGATCTCATTTTCGATGCCCATCAATGTTTCGGGGTAAGTGTCAGGGACCATTTCAGATTTTGCTTGTGAACCATGGGCTTACCAGAAACATTTTTTGTCATCAACCGGTTGATAGGACACAGTCATCAGGGGAACCACCATCATTTGTTTTGGTGCTTCAACTCCCCGTTACACATCTCCCACAATGCATAATTTCAGATCCTGTGGGTCCAGAATGGTACTCAAATGACATAGGATCCTAGTGGATCGGCCATGTGAATCGAAGGTACGATATCTACGCGCGCGTTTGCATGCTGCTGGGCTTCTCTTCGTTCGTGCAGGCGCTGTCCTTCTACGGCCGGGCACCTCATGAGGGTGACGGTGACCAGCTGATTTGGTGCAGTGGGAATCCCTGGAAATCCGTTATTTTGAGCCAGAATACTTATATCTATATATATATATATGTAAATGTATACGTATTAATTGTTGATATATGATATGTGTACTACTTTTATGTATACACATATGTATTACTTAGATACATATATTACTTATATATATACACATATATATATATATATACACATCATACAATACTAATTTAGTGGTCCGCTGATTTTTTATGCGACTTCTCCTTGACAACAAGCCCTTGTACCACGGATATCTCACGCGACCAAAAATCCAACCAATACCTACCATCACCATGGATTCCAACTTGTGTATATTACAATATATACGTATATATATATATATATCACACACACACATTTCGTGAGCTCTTACCCTTGTTTAAACGCATCATGGACCCAAACTTCCAGGACCCCTAGCCCCCATCGGATCCACCATTTTTCAAACGCTCAGCCAATGGCCACATTGTGGTGGAGTTGCGTGGCTTCTACGTGGCCCATGCGACTGCCTTTGTCTTGGAGGCCTCGGGCCGCAGCATCTTGTGTCGAGACCGGGTGTGGGGAAAGTTCTTTTTAGGCGGGATTCGAAGCACATAAAATGGGGAGTCGAAGTCACTAAAGTATACTAAAGTCACAAAACATGGGGATTCTAACTGGTGAACTTAAAAAATGGGTTTTGAAACAACACGACTGGAGATTTTATGTAACGAGCTGATCGACCAGATGGATGGGGTGAAGTAACTCCTGAGTGGTCTACAGGTCGGAGTCCCAGCATTCCCTGCCAAGGTCACTTGAGCACCAACAGCCCTGTTGCTTATATAGGGAAAAGTTGGATAATTATACTATATTAAAAAAAAATTAACAGTTTAACATAAAAAAAACATCACCTTCCCTGGATGCAAGACCCCATGCTCCCATATTCTCCTATTGTTTCATGGCGGGAACCATCCGCTCTCCAACAGGTGCTTCACGTCTTGCTGCTCCGCTTCGACGTCATCCAGGGACGTGTGAAGCGCCTTGGCAACCGGGTTTTTTAGGATTTTGTGGCGGTGACATATATGTTATATATGTCTAGCGATATCGGGATACTCTATGATAATCACACATGGCAATGTAAGCTTACTAGTTTGTAGATGATTTAATGTCAAAATTCGCGATTTTTATTGTCCAGGTTGAATACTGGTGGGCATATGCACATGAATATCTGGTAAACGAATACAAACCCCGACATATAATGAAACGACTATGACTAAACCAAATGGAGGATTGAATCTCCACCCAGAGTGGGGATTTAACTGACTAAATGCAATGGGTGATATCACAAGCATGATGAGCGAAAATTGGGGAGATAAGAGGATGTATAATCACAGTACCAATGACATCTCTTGATATAACCAAGATAGGGCATGGGTGATGCCATCGAGGGTACCCAGAAACGACCTGAAGCTTTGACTGTTGTCCACAAGTGGTGTTTCCAAATGTGTCCACGACTGTCTTCAATACGCTCTCTCCTGCATGCTGATCCCAGTACAGTCCTGTCCCCCACTACTCAAAGAACGGTTAGATTGCCCTTTGCTGTTAGTTGCAAGCCCATTTGGAGTCGTTTAAGTCCGCATTCTTGGTGGTAAAACTCCACAAGGGTACCAGTAGTCCTTAATTGGCTACACCTGGTCTTGCCTAGATCAAATAATTGCACAAGTTCTTCTCCATTTGGTTGGTTGGTGGAACTTGCGGCAACCTCGAGTGATGGCACCCCCATAGTCCGTTCCCCAATACTTGACAGCTCAATATCCCATTGCTACATATTGAATCATATTGAATTTATTAAATCATATTGATACCTCATAAATCATCCCATACCGTACCATACCCTCTCGGAATCCAACCTGACAATGGACTATCTCAACTGTCCCACCAGTCCCACCAGTCCCACCAGTCCCACTCGTCTATCTCCATCTCCATTTGTAGCCGCTCAGGTCGACCGACCGTACCCCCGCCTGGTTCCTGTGGTTGGGCCCCGCCTCGGTCTTCTTCGCAACGGTGGGCATGGGATGCCCAGGGATCCGAGGCGGATGGCCAGTCGCACATTGGTTGATTTGGTTGATGAAATTTAGAGTATATACTGAACAAAACATGTATATATAATTATACAATATATATATATATACATATATTGTGGACTTACATTGGAGTATATTGGAGTCATAATGGCAAAATGTTGGTTACACCCCAATGAAAACAAGCAGGGGTGTATTAATCCAGAGGTCATTTGTTCTGGCGTTGAAATCCCTTTTTGGCAGGCAAACGATCCATGGTTGGTTGTATGATTACTGCCTTCCCCCGAAACAAAATGAACGCCCACCCCACACACCTAAGCGGAATGTGTTGGATTTGATTTGCGGAGATTGGAGTAAATGATGTGAATCGATGGGAATTCGAGACGTGGAACTATGAAAAAGGTTTGCGAAGAGAAGTCCAGGATTTTTCATCCATACCAAGTCTGACATTGACCAAAATATACTTCTGCCAAAGTCTTAGCCAAGAATTGGATATTCCTATTTTACCAGATCTGGCCAACGAAAACATGGGACATCAATTTTAAAGAATTGAAGCCCAGTTGCTACAGATGGACAGGCTCTTACGGTTGTAATCCCATCCCATTTTGGCTGGTTCCAAGACCTGCTGCTACACCAATACAATGTCATTTTTGGATACTTATTCTGGTATATACGGTACATAATCTGTTGCATGCCAAATTTCGACCAATTGATTTTATGATATCCCCATTAACATGAAGCCCTATTTTCTGATGGGAACTCAATCAAACCCTCCAACTCTGCTGAGGAATGTCCCTGGACTTTCACGTGCACTTCAGCATTGTGGTGGTCATTTTCACCTGGTGAGCACCTCATGGGACTGTTTGGAACAACAGAATTCTGATTCCATTGAATTGGGTATGGATCAATACCTATTAATACCATTTTTAGGGGGATGAACATCCATTTACCAGCTATTTTGATGTTCACCAGGTACAAGGTTTTGACACACTGCCAATTATTACCATTTAATATGTTTTTTTGTCCAAAAATGTGTCAAACTGAAGAATTGGGCACCAATCTTCCAGTGGATTTCTTTTCCTTCGCAAACTTTTTTTTTGTGGTTCGGATGAACTGGAGCAATCTCAAGCATTGACTAATGAAATGTGCACTGATGGATTACCCTCTGGTAAACTAACATAGCTATGGAAAATCACCATTTTTAATGGGAAAACTCACTATAAATGGCCATTTTCAATGGCTATGTTAAATTACCAGAGGGTAAGGGATATTAAGGGTCAAATCCCCATTTTTGAGCCTCTAAATCCCCACTGATCCCCACCCTGGAATAGTTAGATTCCACTTAAATCTGACTTGTTTGAATGGTCAACTCCTCATATCTTGTTGGGTATCCAAGCTTAGACATTTTGAGGCCGGAGAGTGGCATCGTTTGGGAGACCCCAACGAATGATCCCAATCAACTTACAGAGAGTTGCTAAAGTCGTGCCTAGATTAGTGGGAATCGTTGAAAATAGCTTCGGAGCACTTGATTTTGAAAAGTCGTGCCTTTTTGTGAAACGCATAGGAAATGCATGATTTTCTGGTTTTCATGATCGGATCCATGATTTTATATAAATCCTGCATTCAGTTGGTGTTCAGGCTACTATTTTTGAAACTCAAAAACCCAACACTTCCTACAGGCTACTATTTTTGAAACTTCCGCCACCGCCTTGTGCGGTACTACTGGTATCAGTTAATCAAAATGAAGCAAAGGTTTCTGCTGCATTTAGATGGTGATTTGGGTTGCGGGCATGACATAGGCATGACTTCCTGGAAATTGCATTTAGATGGGGGAAAGCAGATTTTCAGCACACAGGCGTGACTTAGGCATGAGTTTCGCGCTTTCCTGTAATTGCCCACAGTTCGGGGTACTTATAGTTTATGATGCATGAACATATCTGGCATATCAATTTTTTGGAGGTGATCTAACCTATCTATCTATTCTATCTAATCTATCTAATCTATCTATATAATCTATCTAATTTGTCTATCCATCCAGCTATCTCTCTCTCTCTATCTATCTATCTGTCTATCTATCTGTCTATCTATCTGTCTATCTATCTGTTTACCTATCTGTCTATCTATCTATCTGTCTGTCTGTCTATCTATCTATCTATCTTACTTATCTATGTATCTATGTATCTATCCTATCTATCTATGCCCATTTTTTTGAGGAACCCCCCAGTGAGATTGTCTAAGGTGTTGGAACATGGGGGCCAAACATTGATTTCCATAATCTCGGGGAGCTACCAATGGTCTAACCATCCTTTTGTTGGCTTTATATCTTTGTTGGAACTCTGTTTTTTTTTCAAGATCCCAATCTGACATCTGCATCTAGTCAGGCCCTTTTTGGGTGTTTCAAATCTTCACTTTTTGTGCGCCAAAGCCTCGTTTGAGTGCCTCAACCCCTAACATTTTATTGCTTCAAGTTCCAGTAGACCGCTCGTTTTGTTCAGGATTTGCATCTTTGCCGCCTACATTTGTCAGTTCCTTTGCCCCAGAGGGAGACCGGGCAGGGTGGCAACCGGGAGGGTGGACGTCCAGGTGGGGTGTGAGGAGATGATGAAGGGAATGTCATGAAATTCCACATTTGTTTGATCGCAAAGGCTACGGCTATGGTTTTGGTCTGAATCTTCCTTTTCCTATTAAAACAACCGAATGATGTTCCTCTCTGTTTTTGGCAACTTAGTTGCCACTGCCATGATCTGCTGATCTGGTTATATTCTCTAACAGATCATGTCCCCAGTCTGTGTTGATCAAAGATGTAGCCTCTGGGAATCTCGCCTGGCACTGGACATTTCCCCCTTAACATGGTGATTTTGAGAGGTTTGTTTACCGAAGAGTCACCATGTGGTGATGTCCCGTCACTTGGATGTGCAGGAAGATTTTCTAAATGGCCACGGCTCCAAATCTTTGATACTCTTATCTTGTTGTTGCTGTTCATGTTCTTTTTCTTAGTATATATAGCAGTATATATATACACACCCATTTCTGACTATGTTATTCTTATCATTACAAATCATTATCGCCACCATCATTCTTTTGATCAATTTGTTTGTTTGTTGTTGTTGTTGTTGTGGTTGTTGTTGTTGTCGTTATCGTTACCCACCTGTGACACCTCAGATTCCCCCCGTGTCCCTTTTTTGTCTCTCAGAGCCTCCTGTGTCGGGCCTTGTCTCAGGTTCTGCTATCAGCTGCGCATTTTGGAGGTGATCTTGCCCGATGACGTCCGCAACCCCCTGAAGTTTGGGCCTCTGGCTGTGGGTCAAGGGAGGTGACCAGGTTAGTTTGTTGTTGAAAATCTACAGTAAACCATTTTCTTAGGCCAAATAAAGGGGTGACACCTTTAAATTGAATCATCTAAGTGGATCTAAGTGGATTCTTGGATGTGGATCACAGGTGACAACTGGATGGGCAAACCAACTGTGGCTATGAATAACTGCTCTGCACCAAGAGCGGATGAGATGAGCTGACAGGATTCTGGGGCTGTTTGACCACGATATGGCAAAAGATTGGGCACCCGCAACATTGGTTTCCATACCCGTATACGGCTCCATACTATTGCCCCAAAAGGATGCTTTAATAGAAACAAAGACACCATGACCAATTTTGTCGGTACATGGGTACCCATAGCCATACTGCAATAGGGGGTGGACATCCATTTGCTGAAATTGTTGAAATTGCCCTAATGGGAGGACCATATCCATCGGCCAGAATTTTCTTGAATTCCACGGGTTGACAAGTCAATCTGCATGCAGTCTCGATTGGCCTGCCCTGGACCTTTGCCACAAATTGTGGCAATAAGCTTAAACTATGCCCTCTAATTTGACCGCACACTCTTCGCAGCAGCAGCACATATATATATAATATAATATTATATATATATATGTATGTATATATCCAGCATGCAAGACGTCGACTTGACAAGAGCTTGCTGAATGGACTTATAGATGTCCTTTTGCCAGTGACTGCCAGTGGTTAGATGACACAAATAGAAGGGCCCTCGTCACAACCATTCTGAGAGAAATGCGGCTAAAGTTGTGTACCAATCTCTGGCCATTTTCCCCATTTTTCAAATGTTTTTCCACATCATTGGTGTTGGTTATACCGCCACACTTGTTTTTGGTGAGTTGACATTGAGTCTCATTGATGAACTCCCTTATTTTGGTGGGTGAAACCCACATTTTAGATGCACTCCTCAGTTGTTGTTGGACCAAGAAATATCTCCCCAGATGTTTTTGCCTTTTCACCTTTTCCTCCCTGGCCATGTCCTTTCCGGCATCCTGCAGGCGTGACCCTCGTAAAATTCCATATACTGAGGTATGCCAAGTTGATATGGGTATAACTTTCCGCAATGTTTCTCACCTAAAGTTTCCCCGTCCCATGGGCTTTACCATGCTACAAATGCATTGTTTGATATTATACATGTATATATATATATATCTCTCTCTCTCTCCCTATTTTTCGGAGGATCGAAGAGTCCATCGGCGATGCCTGGTGGCCCTCCTCCTGGCGTTGCCCCAGCGCCTTCGCGCACGTCCTGTACTTCGTGGCGCCGCCCTCGCGGCTGCAACCGGGGCAGTTCGACCTCATGCGCGAGGCGGAGGGGATAGGGATTGGGATGATGGGGATGGGGATGGGGATGGAACCAGTAAACTTATTTTGAAACTGGGAGGGAAGTGTTGAAAGTATGTGGAGATGATGTTTAGGAAGTGGTTGATTTCAACATACTACAATTTGATTTGTTCTCCGAGTTTTCAGGATAACCCAGTTGCTGCAGATTTACCAGCTTCAGGATCATGCAAGGGGGTGTGGGGTGTGCGGGATCGATAGTGGTAGGTTTTGGCCACCATGCAGCTGCCAAACACCAGTCAAGAGTAGTTCTTTCATTGGTTTCTCCTCGTTGTTGCCGGCTAAAACCCTTGTCTTTTCCGTTAAAGCTCACTTTCCAGGCCCCGTATTGCTGCTGACGGTCTATAGATTTCTACGGACCCACTCGAAATTCCGTCAAAGGTTCGCAAATGGACAGTTGACAAATCACTCAAGAAGGTGCAGTTACGTTACACATTATGAACCCTCTACCAAAATTTTACTTGCAGTTTACAAGCGAGAATCGTCTGAAAGCCAGTTCCTGATCTGCATCAAGCATCATCCTGCCTCTAGAACATGTGCAACACCGCACCTGAAGTTGCCAGAAATTCCATCAGGTGAAGGAGGGAGCATCTGGAAATGCCTTTGAGCAAGCCGGTCTCCCCATGATGGAATCCAAGCCTGTTGATACCAGCCAGGAACCTCAGGAATTGGTTGGGAGGTGCAGGGAGAAAAAGTTGCCCAAATGTCGAGTTTTCTTTGGCTGGTTGATTCAAAAGCTATCCGTAGATACTTTCTTTTGCCTTGTTGATCTTTTTGGTTCAAACAATTCACATTTTTGATAAGTAGTGAAGATTGCCAACCAGAAGCCATTGGGTTCTAATCCCCTTGTTGCTTTACAGATTCAACACCGCTCGTAGAGGCGATGCCAACCCCGGCATGTCTGCAGAGGAGATTGCGATGCAGGCGATTGGCCAGTATTTCTTACCAGGGTCATCTTCCATTTTTTTATTTGGAGCCTATATATTATATCAAACATATTTAAACCATGCTCCAAAATTGGGGTTTCTTCTTGGGTCTAGCTGTAGCCTTGTAACCTTTTGGCGGCTCACCTCCATTTCATGCTGTTTTGAACCATCGGCTCTACCGCTGACCAACATTGCGGTGCAAGGTGCAGTATTTGGACCGCCTTTTTGACTACTTCCAGTGCCAAGCTGAGGGCTCTCAGAGTGAATGACCTGAATGACCATCGTTCAAGCCCTTCAATTTCGTTCAATGATATCTGCCCGAGTCCTATTGATCAATGGATTGACTTTCCGGGGAATATTTTTCAGGTAATCCCCAATTATGCACGGGCCTTTCCTGGATATTTTTCTTCAAACCGCTTCTGGAAGATTATCTAGAACCGCTTCGTTTGATTTGCTCCGTTGAATTATTCTGAGGTCCGATCAGGTTGATGCTGCGCTGTCAGAGACCAACAAGCAACGTGTCAAGGATGAGCTCGGACAAACCTGGATTAATGATAAGATCCTGCTAAATTCGGGGCTTCTCACCAAAAAGTGATCAATGGCCACTCAAGAGGACCACGCCGAATTAGGCAACCCCGGGGTCTACCATTCATCTGGGGTTGGCATTGTTACGGAAATGACGGCCTTGGAAAGCAGTGGAAGAATAGATGTCCTTTTCTCACTGGAAGGTTGATGTAAAGAAAGGGGCAACTCAGCAACTCCCATTTTTCAAAACGATTCTGGGTAAATCCAAATTTTTGTTTCGCACTGGCAATTTTTTTCTGAATCTCTTGCGACATCATTGGTTCCACAGCGCCCCAGGACCTCTATGGAGACTTCTCGCAAGCACGCCGAAAGGGAAGTGGACCAGAGGTGCTCGGGACCGCTCGGGACCGCTCGGGACCAGGGGTGGATGGAGCTTCGCAGCTCAGCTCGTTGCTGGTTGTCCGATGTGACAGGCGCTACGCACCTTCCAAGAGTGTCTCATGGCATTGGAGGGCATCATGGTGGCTGAGGGCATGAAACATGAGGGAGGCCGGGAGGGTCCCAGTTCAGGTTGGTGGGTGGGTGGAAATGGATTTTAATTGCCATTGGAAATAAGACACTTGGGAGAGTGAAATTGCGATTGCAATATAATGATATGGGCTCCGGACTGTAATAATACTTGATAGTGTTGGAATGCAGGTGGGACTTGCAAAGTTATTTCAACCTACTGCTTTGGCATGCTTTCGTTGCTGCTTCTCTTGACTGAACCCAGGTTGACGTTGAACATGTTCGGTTTCTGCTTGGTTCCAGCCCCTGTCGCCAAATTGCTTGTAGCCTCATGTTTCTTCGTACTAGCCCCGTTGTTGCTTAAGTTATATACCAATTCGAACTGGGTCAATCCGCCTGTGTCCTTTCAGCATCTTTTCCTGCCCATTTGTCTCATTCCCAGTTGTTGCCAGCTATGGCCCGTGATCCGCAGAACCCAGCACCACCGATGCCGGCTACACATCTGCCAGTCCACATCTGAGACATGTTGGAGATGCCATTGATTGAACGGCTTGAATGACCGGGAATCACTTGGTATAAATGGACATAGTAGTAAGATACCATACAGGTTTAAGATGCTCTTATCTATGAAGGGGATGATATCTTTTTCTAACCAACTGTTCCTAGAATTGGTTCAAGGTAAATTCATTGGAGCTCCCTTTGTTTGATGGCAGTTTCCACTAGAAAAAACTGGGTGAGTAAGACTCAACTCCACCACCAAAAGAGATAGCCAGTCAGTGCAAGCAACCCAAAATCACCTGATTTCAGGTGGGTTCAATTACCCTCTGGTAAACTAACATAGCTATGGAAAATCACCATTTTCAATGGGTAAATCCACTATAAATGGTCATTTTCAACAGCTATGTTAGTTTACCAGAGGGTATTTTTACTAATTATACAATTATACTTCATCCAGATCAAACCAAGTTCGTTCACTCGGTGGCTATTTCAGATAGAATGGAGGCTATGCCACATAAGGTGGATCTTTTTCGCGGTTGTTGTTCTGGGAACTATGCCTTACACATACACCACAACACTGGTTAGGTACCTCCATAGTTGTCAGGTTCTTGACATTGTCCTTTGCATTTTGTAGATCCCTGATCCCAGTGTTTGATAGCTAAAATCCTTTTTGCGGCGGCTTAAACTCCGAGTCTGGTGGATGAACATTTGCATCTTGGTGGATCAAAGTCAAAATCCACGATATGTGGTGGTTAAACTATGTTAAACTTCTATCATGATCTGAATTCACACATTGTGGCTGGTCAAAGTCCCCGTTTTCGTGGGTTAACCGATTAACCTTGCCGAGGGACCTCGCCCATGACCTGCCCGAGGTCAGATGAGTTCCGGCAGTTCAGGCAGTGATGGTGAGGAAGGCAAAGGTCAGTGAGCTCAGGCTGCTTCAAAGCGCACTGGTGTGAGCTGGGTCAAGGTCAACAAAGAAAAGTAGATAGCCTTAGATAGCTAAACAGAAACGGGTAGGATTTCAGCAACAACCTTTTAGCATGTGGTAGCAACATTGGTGATACAAGCGAGACATATGGGGATTGAAACCAGAAATCGTGGCTATCGTCCCCGCAGTTTATAATGGTCTTTAAACAACGGAGTTTGGGGTTGCAACCGACAGACGTAGCCATCCGAAGATTGGGCAGATTGAGATATAGACAACGAAATGGGTATATAGCCATCAAATGATGATACTAGATATGGGGATTGGCGAATGTTTATGTTCATTTATTCATGAGAGAAAAAAGGGAGGTACTTGGATTCGACTTGGATACCTAAATTTGATCTATACTACCACTTGGGTGACTATCCCGATCAATAAAGCATCATGCACAAAGCCTGGTATCCAAGGAGTGACTCCCACAACTCCCCTACTTAAAGGAGCTGAGAAACCACAGATATGAGTACACAAGGTGAGCCTCCCAAATGTAAGTCGGTCTATATAAACTAACTTGTGGGGATACCCATTATATTCCATACATTTCCATATTCCACCGCATCCACAGTGCCATAGTATATCATAAACCCATCTGATAGCCTAGCTTTGAACCAACTTACGTATTTGGGCACCCCCACCTTGCATTTCTTGTGTTGATTTCTTGCCGAAGAGGGTTTCTGGGACTTGCCGAAGTGAGGTGAATATTCCTGGGATGGCCGCCGCTTGTGGAAGACTGAAGTCCCTGGGCGTTTTTTCGACGTTTTTTTCTACGTGTAGATGGGCACCTGGGGATCGTAAGCTTCAGATATTCACTGACCACAGAAGTCACAAGTCACTAGGTATAAACCTGGGCAGTTGAAGCAACGGAAATTGTGACATAACTTGACATAATCAGGAAATTTATCACGACACCTCGTTCAGAACTAGGCTTTGTTTTCCCAGATGTGATTGGAAATGCCCTTTGAATCTGGGACTTGCTATCTGACCACTTCTGATTCCTGGGACGCCATTCAAGTTGGGCCCCACAGAAGTGGGCTGTTCACACGAAGACTTTGGCCCAGTTCCACCAGACACTCATGAGAGAACTGAGAAGCCCAAATGATGGAGTTGGAACCTGATTTTCTTTCTGACACGATCACTTTGGTGGGGTTCCGACTGAATTTTCTGGCTATTTTCCCATATTTTTCACCACTCAACATTACTTAACCACATTTTTCTGCAAAAAGTTCCACTGTAAGAGATGCCATGGCGTCAGGTGCGCCTCTTCTCAAAGAAGGGCAATGTGGAACCCTGGCAGTTGGCACGGGATGCCCAGAGGACTCAGGACTGTGTGGTTCTTTCAAGGGTCATGTGGTAAATCCAATTCTTGAAAAAGTGATGTTGTGATATTTTATGATATGATGATCTGTATGTATGTGTGTATGTATATGTACACACGCCCACGGGTTTAAAGAGTAACCCCCATGATCTTTTTATACTCCCTCAGTGTTTTGGCTTCAGCTGCATGGCCTGCTCTGACTGCAGGGTATTCTTAGGGAACCCTGTTTGCGGAGCGTGCCGTGCTGGGGCACGCATTGTGGGAATCCTACGCTCTGGCCGGCTCCCTGTCTCCGAAGAGAAGCGGGTAGTCGCGCTTTTGCGTGGGGCTGCGGGGGAACTCTCCGATTTGTTGGAGGGATCTCTCCCGGAAGGTGGGGCCAAGGAGGCAGAGGCCACACCTACCCAGGGGGAAACGCCTGGCTCTACCCCCGAGCCGATCGTAAAGAAGGCTGCCAAGGAGGAGAAAGAGGGCAGTGAATACAGTTATACAGAGGGTGAAGAAGAGGAGGAACCTAAGGTCAAGGATTCTCCTGGTGGTGAGGCAGCTTCTACAACCGACAGCATCAAGCAGAAAGAAGACGTCGAGCCCAAGGAGAGTGAGAAGGAGCCAGCCTCCAGCCATCGGGAGGGAGAGCCCGTCAAAAAGGATCCTCCCAAGAGAACGTATCCCAACTTTGACCCGCATTATCTCACCAAGAGGTTGCAACTCTTCCCCTGTGGAAAAGCGAGTGCCAGAGGCAGGCAGCCCGCTGTGGAGCCTACCAGAAGAGAGGAGAGAGGAGAAGTGTCGAGGAGAGACCGTAGCAGAGAAAGCGACAGGAGTCCTCGCCCTGGAAGAGGGCCTTCTTCACCAGACAGGCCTCCGCTTGAGCGCAGGCGGCAGCCCCGCAAGAAGCAGACAGCACAGAAAAAGAAGAAGAAAAACAACAAGGGCTGCAAGCGACGCGAGAGAGGTCGCGAGTTCAAGGTTTGGAGAGACAGTAAGAAGCCTGCCTGGCACGGGAGGTGGTGATCATGCCTCCCAAGGCCAAGGCGAAGGCTGCGGCCGTGTTACGTCGTCCGGCAGGGCACCCACGGGTGGGCGCTCTCCGCAGGCCAGCCGGGAGGGGCGAGGTGCGCTCTCCCTGGGCCCAAGGATTGGAGCAGGAGCTGTGGAAAGTGAGTCCCACGGAGCTGGGTCCCGGCTCCTTGTTGGCCATCACGGAGGCCGACTACTTTGGTGCCCCGGTGAAGTTTGCAGGAGAAGTGACCCAACTGGTAATCGAACATGGGGAGAGCACGGTGCTTATGAAAGCACTTGGCACCGATCACGAAGGCCTTCTCAGAGCCCACAGTGCCGGGCCACTCCATTTGTTCAAGGGTCACATTTGCCCGCCAGGGTGTGGGAAGCTGACCAGCGGCGAGTACTTGATACATTGTGTCAAGGGGCGTCGTCTGAACAAGGAACAGGAGGAAGGCTGGACAAGCAACCTGGAGGGCCACCGCCCTCCAGCCGAAGAAGGAGACGAGATGGCCGAGTTGAGAGAGAGGTCCCATCGACTAAGGGGAGGCGATCCGGGAGGGGGATCTACTATGAGGCAAGGCGAGGTCCCTCCCCCAGGGAGGCTAGAAGCAGAGGCATTAGTCGACAAGAAGAGAAAGAAGAAGGACAAAAAAGAGAAAAAGCGGACCAAGGAGATTTCCGAGGGGAGGCACCCAGCGGTGGCAGCGCAGAAAGAGCTGAGGGACCTCTATGCCGGAACCGCACTGGATCCGAAGGAGAGGATTCGGCGAAGAATTCTGGGGAAGGCCCAGAAGTTTGCAGCCCGCAAGAAGCCCAGGTCAAGCAGCGGGTCTTCAGGGAGTTCGAGCTCCTCAACCAGCCCTACAGTGGAGGGGTTTCGGGGATTGGAGTCGGTGTTTGCAGAGGGGAACAAGGTACGTGCGCTGGCGGAGCGCTTCCCAGGCGCCTTGACCCTGGAGGCCGTTACAGCCATGCGTCAGGCGCTGCTGACGACCTCCGGCGAGGAGTTGGACGATACCGGGGTGAAACCGGTCGCCCTCCTTTACTACCGGAGCGTCCTCTGCCGCCGGGCCACGGGGGCCCAAAGCAGGGAGATGTTAAATCTAGCAGCAGCGTTGGATCATCTCCTTCGCGGGAGAGTGGTGTGTGCAGCAGACATCATCTCCCAGAGGCTAAAGGCCCAGGAGGCGGTGACGCAGGGCACAAGCTGGAGTGTAGCGCTCAGGATGGAGGTGCCACCTCCAGAGAGCGGCAGCCTTGTCAGCAGAGCCGAACTACAACAAGCCCGGCGCGAGGATTACAGCGAAGCCCAAGCCCGGTGGAGGACTCAAGCGAACAGTGGGTCAAAGGGAGATGGAAAGGGCAAGGGCAAGAATCAGAAAGGACACCAAGAACCTTGGAAGAAGGACGAGAAAAAAGAGGAGGCCAGGAAGGGGAAAGGATCGGAGAGAAAGTGAAGATCACTCCCAGGTCAGAGGATCTGTGCGGGAGTGCGTCGTGGCCTATGGGTTCTTCTCCCAAGGTGAATGCGGGAGACATACCTAATGCCAGCAACACCGAGTGCGGCCATGGCCCTTTGAAAAGCACAGGCCACATTGGTCTTTTGGAGGAGGTGGCACCGCAGAATCAGTGCTTTTCACCTCCTATACCTTTTCCACCGGAACCCCCTAAGTTTCTTCAGGGTGGTTTGCAGAATGGCGACACGCCAAACAATAGTTTTTCCATTGATACGGATGGGACTGGCCATGTTTCATCAGGTGACCGCGAGACCTTGTCCGTCAAGCGGAAAAAAGGGGATCTCGGTGACCTCGTTGGCTTGAGGGTTTTTGATTTAGGGTCCAGGGTCTACCAGCTACTTTTAGGAGTTTTACCACTCCGCAGCACGCCCATGGGCGATCGTGGAGGAAAGGACCTCTTCCCGTTGCCCACTTCTGAAAGTAGTTTGAGTAGAATCCTGACCCGTCTTGATCAGCAGAGCCTTGGTTGGGTCCAGGCTATGTGTGTGGCGTTGAACTCACTTTGGGGGGGCGACCTCCAGTTTTGTGGTGAAGTGGGACCAGTAGGGATTGCCTGTTTGAGGCGGTTGGAGAAAGAGGTTTTACGGCTTCAGGGGATGACTGGCACCTTGGAAGATTTTTCCTGGCGGGAATTCTTTTCTACGCGTAGCATAGACTACAAAGGTGATGAAGTTAAGTCTGCTCGTAGTTTTTCTTGGGAAAACATCAGACACGCCCTGCCGACCCAAATTGGGGTGGTGCCCCTGGAGGAGGTGTGCACTCTGGGCGCCCACCACTACGTAACACACTTTGACTCCTACATCAAGGACCCAGGTTCTTGGGTTCTGGCCAAGGCCCCAAGGGTCATGGTCCCTGACAGCTCGTGGGCTGAGGTATGTGAGGGCCTCATTCAGTCAGGAGTGTGCACCTTGCTCCCAGTTGAGGAGGTCTTTCACACCACCCAAGGGCCACTCCTGAATGGTCTTTTTGGAGTTTCAAAGGAGGAATGGGTGGGGAATACAGAGGTGTTCCGCCTAATCATGAACCTCATTCCTCTTAACCGTCTTGCTTTTCCTTTGAGGGGTGACGTGGAAACGTTGCCAATGTGGAGTCTTATGAATCCATTTTTTCTGCAACCAGGGGACAACTTATTGGTGTCTAGTGAAGATGTTCGCTGTTTCTCTACACCATGTCGATACCTGAACCCTGGCAAAAATATTTGGCATTCAACAAAAAGGTTCCCGACACCTGCCTCCCTGAGCACCTTCGAGGTCGGGAGGTCTATCTGGCCTCACGGGTACTCCCGATGGGGTTTTTAAATTCGGTGTCACTGGCACAACACGTACACCGCAACCTTACCCTGTGGAGCAGCCGGCAGGGGCCCGATGATGTTGAGGTCAATCCTCCAGAAGGTGAAATCCGTAAGGATAGGGCACTTACAGTGAGCAACCCTGCCTGGAGGATTTATCTTGACAACTACGACCTGCTGGAGCGGGTGTCGGCCCTAGGTGTCGGTTCTCTGGAGGGAACCTTAGCTCCTGGGGTGCTTGCATTACGACAGGAGTACGAGGTCTGGGAGGTGCCCCGGAACCTCAAGAAATCCGTCAGCAGGCAACTCCATGCTGAAGTGCAGGGAGCACAAGTAAATGGCGTTCAAGGCGTCGCATATCCTCGAGAGTCAAAGCTGCTCAAATACCTGGGAGCCGCACTTTGCTTGGTTCGTCAGCGATTTGTTTCTCAAAAGCAGCTGCAAGTGGTTTGCGGCGGCCTGGTGTACTTCTCCATGTTCCGACGTCCATTGCTTGGCTGTTTAAATTCCATCTGGAGGTTTGTGGAGTCTTTCAATCATACGGGTTCACACCTCCAAGTCTTTCCGGACGAGTGCAAGGGTGAAATGATGAAGCTAGTTAGCCTAATACCTCTCGCACGCCTTGACTTTCGTCTTCCATTCCACGAACAGGTTACATGCAGCGACGCTTCATCCACAGGAGGTGGTATTTGTGCCTCCTTGGGGGTGTCTCGATGGGGAGCGGTGGTTGCCGGCGGGAGCCTCCGTGGGGAACTCCCTGAGTTGCGGCAGGAGCACCAGGTTGTCACCATCGGCCTGTTTGACGGGATTGGTGCGTTACGCGTTGCTGCAGACCTTTTGGGACTACAAGTGTTAGGGCATGTGAGTGTGGTCGAGATTCCCATGTGCAGAGGGTGGTAGAGTCTCACTTTCCGGAGGTCCTGCAAGTCTCCGATGTACAAGATGTAGATGAGGATATGGTGCGGGAGTGGGCACGTTCCTACTCCCAGGCTTCGGTGGTCCTGATTGGTGCAGGGCCGCCCTGTCAGGGTGTTAGTGGGCTCAACTCTGACAGGAAAGGAGCGCTGAAGGACGAAAGGTCCAGGCTTTTTGTTCACGTGCCCCGCATCACAGAGCTGGTTCGTCGGGTTTTTGTTTGGTGCCAGGTCCACACCCTCATGGAGAGTGTGGCATCCATGGATGATGCCGATCGCAACCAGATGTCCCAGGCAATGGGAATCGAACCCTGGAGGTGTGACGCAGGAACCATGACCTGGTGTCACCGCCCCCGCCTATATTGGTTGACTTGGGAGCTGACTGGAATGGAGGGTGCCGTGCTCCACAGCAGCCGTGATCCTCGTGAAGTGTGCCTACACGCAAATCAGGACCTGGAATCGGTATGTCAGGAGGGGTGGATTAAGATTGACCCTACACGTGCGTTTCCCACTTTCACTACTTCCAGACCGCGTGACCAGCCTGGGCGCAAGCCAGCGGGTCTGAGTCAGTGCACTGAGGAGGAACTGGGTCGATGGAAGGCGGATCTCCATCGGTTTCCTCCTTATCAATATGCCAACCACAACCTGCTGGTTGGCACCAACAACCAGGTCAGGATGCCATCAGTTGAGGAAAAGGAATACTGCATGAGTTTTCCAGTGGGATACACAGCAAACTGTGTCATCAAGAGGGAGCGCACCAATACCACTCAACACAAAGACATCAGACATTCTCTCATTGGGAACAGCTGGTCTGTTCCGGTGGTGGCCTGGTTGCTCTCCCAGTTGTTTGGGCGGCTTGGCCTATGCCCCCTGTACAATCCACAAGAGCTGGTGGACATGTTGGCTCCTGCTGGGCAGACGTTCTTGCAATCACGGCTCTGGAGGGCTCCCTTGCGGCCAATGAGGGGCTCTCCTGTCGACCTTTCAGTCTCCTTGGTTCAGAAGCTGGCCAATCTCGTCAGTGTCAAAGGGGAGGATCTCTTGCTCACCACACCCTCCAGCCAGCTCTGTAAATACCATCGCCTTCGTGCCTCCATTCCGTCGCGCCTGTGGAAGTGGCGCATTGTGACGGGCTGGCGTTGGCGTGGATCGAAGGAACACATCAACGCACTCGAGTTACGGGCTGTACTGACCACCCTCAAATGGCGGTTACAACACCGCCGCCATGGGGGTCACCGCTTCTTGCATCTGGTGGACTCGTTGGTGGTCCTCCATTGTCTCAGCCGCGGGCGGTCTAGCAGCCGCAAGCTGCGACCCACGCTGTCAAAAATTAATGCTCTCTTATTGTGTACGGCTTCCCAACCCCTCTGGGGGTATATTCATACAGACCTGAACCCCGCCGACAAGCCCAGTCGGTGGGGTCGTCGCGTGAAGACCAAGTTTAGAAATGCCTAAGAGACATCTAGAAGCCCATACACAATCTGAGAGAGCAAAGCAGAGACAGCGTCTTGGTTCACTTAAGGACCTTACAGTACAACCAGCTACAAGAGTGCGCTACAACAATGCGGTTGACCACTTTCTTCAATTCCTCAATACAAACAACCTGACACTCCCTAAACAGCGTCAGCACCTTGACCCTTTAGTCTGTGAATTTCTGGAGTACCTCTGGTCTCAGGGTTATGGCCGAGCCCGGGCCAGTGACGCGGTCGCAGGTCTCCAAGATCAGGACCCAAAGTTACGGGGGCATCTTCAAGGGGCCTGGAGGATGCTTAAGGCGTGGAACCTCCATGAAATTCCGAGCCGCGCACCGCCTTTGCCTGAGCATGTTCTACATGCCATGGTCGGGTGGGCCTTTTTCCACCAGCATTTCAGCTTCGGGGTCTCTTTACTTCTTGGCTATTATGCCATGTTGCGTACAGGAGAGTTGCTGGGCTTGAAGGCAAGTCATCTCCTATGTGACCCTAAACAATCCAATGTGGTGGTATCTCTCGGCTTAACTAAAGGAGGCAAACGTCAAGGTGCAGCTGAATCATGCGTGGTAGGATATGACATGGTTGTCAAGTTCCTCAAACAATGGAAACTGTTAGCCTCTCCAACCATGAGTTTCTCCCCCACCCCGGCGCGGTGGCAAGCCTTATTCAATGAATCCCTGGAGGCCCTGCATCTCCAAGATTTTTTATTTCGACCCTATAGTTTACGACGTGGGGGCGCTACTTGGTGGTTCTCTCGTCACCAGTCCTTGGACAAAATCTTGGTACAAGGTCGTTGGCAGGCCGCAAAAACGGCACGTATCTATATTAATGAAGGCCTTGCTGTGCTGGCTGAATTACAGCTACCCAAAACCCTCCCATCCCTTTCACCTTTTCTCACTGTCTTTTCTCGCTTCCGCTCCTCTCCTACTTTCCAAACACTTGGGCCTCCGTGCAAACACGGAAGTTCTGGGGGACGTGGTAGGAGGCCTAAAAAGGCCAAAAAGAACAAGAGAGCTGGAAAAAACAATGAGTTTTGAGTGTTTCTTGTTTTTCCTCTTTTCTCCTGGATGGACGTGAATGACTTTGACTTAATGGATTGGTGGGTTTGGCTCTTTCCATTAAGAGAGTCATGAGAATTTTGTGGCGCTGCGGGTTTGGCTGAGCCCACAAACAACGAAACTTTCGTTGGCGGATTATTATTCTTTTCAATTTATAACAATCCAGCTGCGGAGTGATGTAAAAAAGAGAGCTGGGTGGTCTACTCTTTGTACACACGCCCACGGGTTTAAAGAGTAACCCCCATGATCTTTTTATACTCCCTCAGTGTTTTGGCTTCAGCTCCCACTCCACCCTCCCACGCACTTCGGGAGGGTAGGAGGCCTAAAAAGGCCAAAAAGAACAAGAGAGCTGGAAAAAACAATGAGTTTTGAGTGTTTCTTGTTTTTCCTCTTTTCTCCTGGATGGACGTTAATGACTTTGACTTAATGGATTGGTGGGTTTGGCTCTTTCCATTAAGAGAGTCATGAGAATTTTGTGGCGCTGCGGGTTTGGCTGAGCCCACAAACAACGAAACTTTCGTTGGCGGATTATTATTCTTTTCAATTTATAACAATCCAGCTGCGGAGTGATGTAAAAAAGAGAGCTGGGTGGTCTACTCTTTATATATATATATATGTATGTATGTATGTATGTATGTATGTATATAGTATATATATATAACAATTGGAGCATTGGTTTTATACATGGGCCGGGATACCATTCATTCGTATAACCCATTGACTTGGGAGAACCATGGTAAGATGATACAACCATTAAATGTCTCTTGTTTGCGAAAGAGCATGGGTAGTTGAACCTGCAATGTTGGGGCATTCTTAAACAGAGAATGTCCTCAGTAAACCCTGTCAGAAGCCAACTAAACCAAATGGATAATGTGGATCATATTGACCAGCCCAAATCAGGGATTGAGAAAAGACAATCAGAATCATGTGATAAACTGTACAATACTTACTGCAAATTCTACCATCTAATTCTTCAAATAACCCTTAGAAAATGCATGTTTATTTTTTTTACGGTTTACCAGCACGGTAGCGGGTAACGGAGGATGTATAAGGGTATCCTGAATGGAGCAAGTGGAATTCACTAACAGCGCTCCCGATATTGTGATGAGTTCTAAATTTGAGATTTTGCAAAGGTGGTTTGCCTATATGTCAGATGATTGGGATCCTGACAAGCCCATTTGTAAGCAGCTGCAGGGCCCGTCATGGTGCCCCCACGCGTAGAACCATACACCTGCACATATCATTCCAAATTTGTAGAAGTATGTCCCCCTCTTTGTCTCTTTACAAACATTATATAGTATTATATATAAGAGATACAGATAGATGGATAGATGGAGAAATGGATAGATAGATACAGGTGTGTACCATCAATCTTGGAATCCCCCAGCTCGGTGTCTTACCCTGGACGCTCAGATCAACATCTTGCAGCTGGCGGTGTGTGGCACCTGGTTCTTCCTGATCCTTTGCATGTCTGTGGCTTGGAGCGGATTTGTCGGAAAATCTGCAGGAATCCAGCAGGTTTTACGCGACTCTTCATGGTGAGGCCCCCAAGTTCCCAATTTTTGCTGGTTAAACCTCATGTTTGATGGTAAATATCCTCATACTTCCAGATTATCCCTATGATTTGCATGTCTAAGCCTTGATCCACCAGTTGTATGTAGGTTTACACGCCCATCCAACTGTGAATATATCCAACATAAATCCCAAATAGCGCAGTTACAACCAGCTCACGTATGGCTTGTGGGCAACAGTTGGATTGTTTATATCCAGACATTTGTTTGTGAATATCCCTATCTGAAGTAGTTAAGATCCTATTTTGAATGGTTATAACGGTTATTTGTTTGTTTATTCCTTTCGGTGATTACAGTTGCTTGATCCCCATCCCAATACCCAGTATATATATATAAATACACTCTGAAGATATCGTCACACATATAAACCCCATGTATATCCCGTGTATGAACACCTATATATACCCTCTGGTAAACTAACATAACTATGGAACATCACCATTTTCAATGGGAAAATCCACTATAAATGGCCATTTTCAATAGCTATTTTGACATAACCAGAGGGTATATATACATATCTGCCCTGATTCCCCATACCTCCATTGGTATCGATGCCGAGTTGGACGTCTTCATCGGGGACCAGGGCTTGGTCACAGCGCCGCATTGGTCGCGTCCACCCATGTCGCGGCTGTCCTTGGAACCTCACGAGCTGGGAACGCCCATTGGTTTACCATGGTATGCAGGCTAGAAATCTGGGACACGCTGGAAACTGGTAGATTAACTGACATGAACCTGAGATTTTGCACTAAAGAATCGTTTTCAGAGAATTTAGCAACCAAACATTGGTTTAAAGAAACCTTGGAAACTTCGGAAACTGGGGTATAAACCGGTGAATTGGTACTTCACAATCTTCACAACTGTCTATAAAGGTGCCATGTGGTATCCACTCATTTGTTAGTTTCTGAGGTCAGCCCATCATTTCCCCCGTGCTATTTTTCCGATGTGAGGACATCATTGGGAAACTGCCAGAATGAGCAGAGATGAAATTGCGGATTTACAGCATCAAACAAACATTCAAACTGTACCAGGAAAACAAAAATGAAATCATTCAAACAAACAAAGCATCCGAGGATAGAGCAACACAAGTTTGAATTTGAATCAAACAACGTGCATTTTGGCCACCAAGAAATCAATATGTTTCAATGGTAAGGCCGGGTCAAGCCCCTACAGCTCGCAATTGTCATTGAAATTGTTTTTTGGAAATCTCCTGCATAGCCTCTGCGTAAGGGGCCCATGGGGATATTATATCTCCGTTTTATCCCCATTGAATCCCTGTTATATCCCAATTGTATATATGTTGATACATTATCACATGTACATTCTATGTATATATATATATATATCCCAATGTATATATATATATATACATACACATATAATCCAATTTTCCTGCATCTTTTGGTGGCTTTCCGGTAAGAAAAAACAGCAGCTGTTTGCAGGTGCCAAACCTTGGCTGCCTGAGCAGATGGCATGGCACGAGGAGGGCATGGCTGGAGAAGTTGCTGCAAGTGGCACGAGCCAACGTGGGTCCCCATTGAAATTTTAAGATGGCAACTTTCAGATACCTGTACGGAAATTGTTGACGGGTGATGGTCTCAATTGTGGGGTCGAATGACTTAATACCTCCCAAGTGCTTTGATTCTTGTGTCTTATCGTTTTATCCCCATGTATAAATGGGGAGCCGACTCCAGGAGAAGCGCGAGGCGAGCAGTGGCTTCATCAGTCCACCCCACTCAGGTGGGGGATCGGAGGAACTGGTGGATATGTAGCTGAAAAGATGTGTGATTTCTATTGATTTCTGTGATTTCTGTCATTAGACTCTTCCCCCTTGGTATAAGCCCAAGTTGGTTACTTTGGCGGGTGATAGTCTGCAGTTTGCACAACATTTTGCAAGCAAGCCCTGATTTAGTATTAGATTTGTTCCTTTTAATCCCATTTAGGCGGTTAATTGTAAATCAATGGGAATTCCAGGATCCTAAAATGGAGGTACTGTACCATATAAGGCCATATTTTGTGCCGATATTCCCTTACATAGGCCTTACATAGGCCTTATATATGGTAGGTACCTCCAATCAATCGGATCCTGACCCTGAAATGGCCATTGAGTAAAGGGGATGAGATTATTCACCAACAAGGACCATTGCCCAGTTGGATTACATAATTGGTTAGTGGATCATACAGAATCATCGTGGTTATCTTGAATGATAGGTTTTAAAGTCATAGACGTCATAGATAGATATCAACCAGGATCGGAACATTGCCAACATGGGGATCTAGGCTTAACGATTTGTCAATCCACTGTAGGATGAATATGGAGCAAATCCACCGAGCGGGGATAACTCAACCAATGAATTTGATGTCATCAGCCAGATGTAGTGGCTATGAATGCTGTTAATATGTCGAAAGGCGTGGAAATGGGAATCAGGTCGACCTCAAGCTCTTTTTCACTGTCAACATGGTGAGCTTGCCTGGAGAGTCCCAAAGTGAGTAACATGTTTCGATCATGGAATTTTCGATCATGGAATTCAACATGGCAATGGACAATCACATTTTGTCGTAGGAAATCAATAATCTCCCGTGAGATGATTTTTCTGATCAATTACAGGTGATTACCCTCTGGTAAACATACAAAAAACTATGGAAAATCACCATTTTCAATGGGAAAATCCACTAGAAATGGTCATTTTCAATAGCTATGTTAAATTACCAGAGGGTACAATCTGCCAAGGCAGAACTGTTCTGCAGATCCCGGCAGGAGATAAGACCGGCGAGGGCGGAGGACACTCCGGGCTGCACTTCAGCCGGGAGGGCGTGCGCCGCCTCTCAGGTCGCCGTCGCGGCAGTGGGGTGATGAAGTCATCGAAAAAATCTTCAGTGAGGCTGTTTGCGAACCAACCAAAACACGAGCTTTGAGTTCAGAAAGCTGGAGAATTCAGCCGTTTTACTTGGGAAAGATAATCTGGAAATCAGCTGGGAAAGAAAACCACAATTTCAAATAGGTAGCTTATTTTCTTCAGGGCCGGGCGGGCCAACTTTGGCCTATCTTGGTGGTCAATGGATAAACCACTTTTAAAAATGCATGGATAGAGATCAATGGTGGCACAAGCCCTCACACGGGTCACATGGGTGTCTTAAACTCACCTAATACTGTATTCTTGATATCATCCATATATAATCCATATCTTTCTCGGATGATCTTCGGTCGTGGACCGAACTTTATTGTTTCCAACCCCCAAAAGAATCCATGCGGGTTTCTGAATGGATCCTCAAGATATGTTGGAAGATCCCATATCAGAGAATCCACGGGGCTACTAACCGGTATATTTGGTCACCCAAAAAAATCCAAGCACCCCCGAATCACTTTTTTTTATGTAGGTATGTATACCAGCAGCATGAATGGTATGGGTATTAATCTATGAATATTGTTTTGAACCCAGGTTGATCAAATCCCCAAAGTGCTCTTAAAGTGGACTTGCTGTAACTAAAGAGGACTGGCTTTTGTCTCAATCCGGACTTTGAAATTAGCCGGTACAAAAGTGCCCCTACATGTCCTTTACGTACATTTACCTTTTGGAGGGGTCAACTGCTATTTAGCCAGACTTGTAACACATGTTTAACTCCAAAATGAGGAAACATCAGAAATGTCATTTTTGGTTACTGAAATCACAATTTGAATCATAATTCCAATGGATTTTGCCCTCTAGAAACTATAGATATGGAAAAAATCAGCTTTCATAGATCATTTTCCAAGGGCCCCCGCCAGTCCCCGCCATGCCTTTGTGGGGACACTTTGACCAGGCATGGAGGCCTCCCCCGTGCGCTCCACCTTGCAAGACCTGCTGGACCTGATGCCAGGCGCAGCCAGGATCACTGGCCATGCGGCAGTTGAAGGCCTATTTTGACTCTTCATTATAAATTATAAATATATAAATATATAAGTTATGAATTTCCTAATTAACATATACATTGTATATCATTGTATATATGTATATATGTATATGTTGTATATATACATGGTGATAGATCTAAAGGTCCTTGTAAAGAGTTGTAATTGCGAAGACCGTTCATATTATGTTGGGAATCCTCACGAAAGTTCTTTTTCGAGTGCGCGAAAGTTTCTCTTCAACAGACTTTCGCCACCAATCACCTCAAGGCCTTAATCACTCGCAGCTCAGGTTCCGAGGCGGCGGCCGAGACGCCACGACCCATCGCGTGGCCCAGCTTCTTTGAACCGCGGCTGCTGGCCTGTGGCGCCCGTGGCATCGTTGGGGCCCAAGAGATGATGTCAGGTCAGGGAGATGTTGAAAGGGTGGGAGTTAGAACGACTTTATGACCCAGTTTTGGGAAAGGCAAGTCAGATAATGGCAAATTGGATGGGTCCATTGGTAACCCATCTTTTGAGCTATGCCGAAATAGAAATACCTTCAACTAGGGTCTATCTAGTGGTGAAATGGGGGTAAACAGCAATGTATAGTTTTTGAAGTCGAAACTTGTGGACCATTCAAAGCACTCTGTTTATACTTTGCATTTTTGTGCAACGCATGGGGTTGTGAAAACATCAATATCGATCTCAATAATGAGATGTATTGTCACAGACTATCAGGGAAGCATGTTTGCGATGGCAGTGCCAGAGTGAAACGATCTTGATCTTCGAAAACGTCTAGAACTCCGACAATCTTTTTCCAGGAAAAACTGGAATTGGATGCAATCCATATCAATCTACTCATTATTGAAGTGGGGGTCAAAAGTGACGGAAACACCTGGTCAAATGTGGCCAGACTGTAGCAAAACTTGGGATATAAATAGTTAGTGTAGGTATTCTGGTTGGGGGATGTTGGATAGCAACCGTGACCATACACGACACTCATTGGCGACATTACGTGGATCCCAGAAATCGCCAGCTGCTACCAGGGCTACAAACCACTTATGTAGCCCATAGCTCCGTTGTCGTTTGGTATGTCAGCATTCTTGGCTAGTGAAAAACGCATTATTTAGTGGATATATCACCATGATTAGTTTCTCAATACAGTTCTTGTGGATGAAAATTCCACTCATTTCGGTTTTTTAAATTTCCAATTACCCTCTGGTAATTTGTTACATAGCTATTGAAAATGGCTATTTATAGTGAGTTTTCCCATTAAACATGGTGATTTTCCATAGTTTTTTGTATGTTTACCAGAGGATACCAACCATGGGACTGGTCTGAGGCCACCCTGACACCCCGGGGAGTTGGAGCACTGGTCCACGGCAACAACGCGCATCGCTTCCATCTGGCAGGGTGTGGTCTGCCCAGTTGGTTTCTTTGATCCCGGGGGCACATGGCATTTTTCTAAGGTGTCAAGAAGACGACATATGGGTATGGATCAATACCTATACATAGCATTTTTACGGGGATGAATCGGATGAACATCCATAAATCCCAGCTATTTTGATGTGAACTACAGGGGTACTATTGGTTTTGACACACTGCCATATAGAAACAAGTCTTATTAGACATATTTTTCAATATTTTTCATCTGGTCATCAAAGCTGGTGAAACATCGACATCCAGCGGTCCGGATCATTTGTTTGGATCATTTTGAGAAGTGCGACTTCTCAGACCGACTGTAACCCACCTCAGACTGGCGCCATGGGATGTGCCTGTGAAGTTAAGCGGTTACAAAGTAGGATGCTCATCCAAGTGGTGCAGCTGTCATTATTTGAAGGGTTTCAAAGTAGGCTGGGATCATGTGGACAGTGATCGCATTGAAAGACCTGTGCAACTGATTAGTTACACTGGTGAACTAACATAGCAATGGAAAATCACCATTTTTAATGGGAAAATCCACTATAAATGGCCATTTTCAATTGCTATGTTAGTTCACCAGAGGGTAGTTACACTATGTTACACTGCTCAAATGTTTGTTGGGTACTTCAATGTTTCTTTTTGCCAATGTCATGCCCGGCAATTTCTGGTTGAGGGTGTTTGCTGGGTATGTGACTAATAGCCATGGCTACAAACCATATATGCCATATATGAATGGGATGAGCCACAGGTTTGTATGGGCTATGAACCACTCCATTTAGGATTCCTTGGGATGCACATCGTAAGTGGATGAAAGTGAAGGTAGGGCAGTTGGATCTGGAGCCCTGTGCGGCCTCACAGCACGCCAAAACTTTGTTGCCCTGGAATGATGAGATATGAATGGACCCAGAGCATGGGGTTCACATGGGGTTTACATGGGGCTTACAGTAAATGTGTATATATATATATAAGGTATTATATTATAAGGCTCATGTCATGGATTGCGACTATCTAAAAAATATTTGCACATGTTGCCCAGTGGGATGCCAAGCGGCTAACCCGATCAGCAAATCCTAATAATGTGGGTAGTTGCAACCTTCGTGCATTTGTCATACACTCGGCAGTGACTTATCATTCTATGGGTCAAATTTGGCGTTTTTTTTTAAAAAGATGGTTTGGACATGACCAAAACTTGTGTGTGTCTTTTTGGATCTATCCAGAATCTAAAATTCTTACCATTTCTTACCCATACCCAAACCACATGCTTGGACGAGGGATGGAGATTTTGCTGTTTCCTCAACGCCAGGCTGACGCATTTGCCTCCGCTGCTCTCTGCAGCCTTTCATCCGCATGCGAAGGACGCGCCTTGGATCTGAGGTGTCACATGATTTGGGGGTCAAACATGGACATGGGATACCGGGTACCGATAGACCTGCGAAATTGATCAAAATTGGTCCTTTGTAGTATTAAATTGTTAAACCATCCATTTTCGCGCGCGATTGATCATTTTGACCCATATCATATCCATTTGTCCCATTTGTTGTCGTTCTCTGAAATTAGGACCCATAGGTGGTAGCTGGCTTGTCGCCACCAGCACCACCAGGATAGTTCAAAACTTCTGGTACCTTTTTACTCTGAAAATGTTGGATTTTCCCCACAGATGAACGGGTCATTTTTAGTGAGCCATTGCTTTTTGGAGGTGCCTTGGCTGCGGGACGCAGTCCTTGGTCCTTGCGTCTTTGGAATGTGGTTTTTTGATGTTTTGGTCGCTCTTTGTTGTTTTGCTGTTGCATGGCATTGTTGCTATAAGATGGGTTTCAATCTCTGGATCTGGGAGTGGCGCGTGGTTTTGCCGAGCCCAAAAACCCGCAAGACTGGAACCCTGCAATCTTGGAACCTGCTGGGTTGCAAAGTTGGTCTGATGCAATATATTCAATACATGCTGTGTATTGTCACTGTATTGTCACTGTATTGTCACTGTATTGTCTATCTTATCCTCTTTGATGTTTCTTTAAAGCTGCCTGTCGCTTTCCGAAGCTTCCAGCCGAAGGAGCTCACGGTCATCAGTCGCCAGGGACACATGGCCTCCTGCCCCGAACCTTTGGGCGTGCCTTGTCATGGCAAGATATGGTAAGCCGAAGCTAATGCCCAGTTATCGTGGATGGAACCCGGCATTTTGATGCTCAAGCACCATTTTATGTGGTTGAATCAGTTGAATCCCCCATTCTTGAGGCCAACATGGTAAACACAAAAGGATTTTTTGTTGGTAAAAAAACATTAAAAAAACACGGGAAACTTCTCCGTGGATCAATGGCAAAATTGAAGGATTTTAGAGAAGGTAGGGTTACCAATCCCATCCAATCCCAACAATCCGCATTATCATTGGCTATATCCCAACAACCAACATGTGTACATGACATCACGTAGAAATTCTCTATATATATATGGCTATGGATCAATACCTATAGATACAGTTTATTAGGGGATGAACATCCATTTGCCACCTATTTTGATGTTCACCAGGGCTACATGGTTTTGACCCATTCCCATATAAATAACAATCATGTAACAATCATATAACATAACAACAAAATAACAACGCGCGTCGTTCTCCGAATCTCCACATCCTGCCAGTTCCGCCAGGTGAGCGAGTGCCGAATGGCACAGAGCCTGCCGGTGCCACTTGGCACACGCCTTGTTGCTGCCGCGGCAGGCTGGCTACGTTGGGGTGCCCAAAGGGGGATATCGCCTGGTGAATGGTAACAATGCGACTAGAAGAAATGGATAGTTAATGACAGTTATTTAGTTATTTAAGGTTATTTATAAACATACTGCGAAGTAGGATGGGTACTTAGTTCAGGGTGAAATAGAAATAAATCATCCGAACTGCCTGAAAAGCTTGCTTTTGCTTGTGACATCTTTGTGCTTTTCAGATCCAAACCAATCTTCATGCCTCGAATCTAACATTTTGTTGGTTATACCATACCTCGAAAAAACATCCTGGTCATATCCGATTATTCTTGTGTCTCCTTGTTCTTTGGGACCCAACGTTTTGGTCAGACCATCCATTTTTTTGCAGGCCATGGTTACCCTCTGGTAAACATACAAAAAACTATGGAAAATCACCATTTTTGATGGGAAAATCCACTATTTCAATGGCCATTTTCAATAGCTATTTTGACATAACCAGAGGGTAACCCACATTTCTGTAGGTTAACCACCCTGGTGGTCCAACCTCTGTTTTCCGCTAAGGTTCCCTGTCCAAGTCCAAGGAGCATCATCTTCATGTAGCCTTCATTGATGAGGATCCGAGGGATGGGCAGTGCATTGAAGCGTTGATTTAACTACCCAAAATAGAGGTCATTTTAAGATTCCAGGCATACATTGATATACAGTGTATTATATATACATATGTAACAAAAGTATATCATATACATAAAAACATATATATATATATTGCTACGTTACGTTGATGAAGGGATGAATTTGTGGGATTCTTCGATTTTTGCCAAGTGCAATAGTATGATATTTCCCGAACTTGTGCTCTTGAAACGCAACCGCAAAGATGGATTTTCACTGTTGGGGCCGTTTAGGGAAAAGACGCAGTTGCCAAAAACGATGAACAAATCGATCTTTGCGCTTTCGTCCGTTTTTTCTTTTAGTGAGTTTTCACATGTAAGGTTCTGCTTGGTTTTTGGTACTAAAACAAACATGTTGGAAACGCGAATCGGCCAAACCCATTTGCTTTTGAAGTATTTTCAATTTTGCTGGTCTATTTTGTTTTTTCTGTTCGATTTTGCAACCGACTCAGTTTAAGTGTTGAGATCAGTTGTATTTTGTACTCTCTACTAAAGCTTTATTGGTTTGCGCTTTGCGTTTTCCCCAATCTTTCGGGTACTCGTAGAAAGGGAAACATCAAGAAGCTCGTTTCTCAAATTTACCGTAAATGTGTTTGGAAAAGCCGTTACTCACAACAAGACAACCCCGTACGACCAGGCCTTACCCGAGATGATCGCCATCTTCAAGCACCGCCAGGCCGGCCAAACATGGACATCTCAATGGCAACGTTTCACCATGGGTAACGCTTTTCTTAAGCAAGTTTATGATTTGCCATCATCATTTTTGTTGGTTTAGTGAATCCATACTTGATAGATGTTAACAGTTGTTTTGGGCGTACTGGCCTGTCGTTTTTCATTAAATCTTTCCTTTGGTGGTAAAATCATTCTTTTGTTTTTTATGGGTGGTGCAACCACCCTTTTTCGTTGGTTCCAGTCCCCTTTTTTGTTGCTTTGACTCCCCAACTCCATTAGATCCAGATTCCTGTGGATCAGCGCCTTGGGCGGAGGGCATTTGGCATCCCATGGGCGAGCTGCCGTTGTCCAGTTCACCTGGGGCCAAGGTGACGACTCGGTGACGACTTGTGCAGGAACTCGGGGTTCACCCCAACATTTTTAGGGTGATCTTCTAGTTTTTAGCCACTCACAAAAGGAGGGGTGTTTAGCCAGACTCATTGAGTTTGTTTTAGTCTTCAGGGATTAGGGCGTGAAAATCCTTTGCCACACGCTTTAACAGGTTGCCACCCGCTTTATCCGGTCTTTTTTCTTGCAGAGACTGGGGATGGATTAATTAATCAAATTAATCAAACATTTCCCACGAAAAGTTCTTTGGCAGGGGATAGGATGCTGAAGTCCTGGAAACGATCACTCCATTCGCATTTTTTCCAGGCTGAACCTTCGACCCATGTCGAACCCATCTTTCGGTTGATTCATTCTGGTTGACTCATGTAGCAAGCTCACGACATGACGAGAGATAATATGTACAGCAAGCTTGTGACCTCACCAGACATGCTCAAAACACTGGGGAAACCATCAATTGCATTCGAAATATTCGAATCAGCTTTGGGACTTTGTCTATCCAGTTCTTGTTGGTTTGACGGGTGAAATCTGTTGGTCCTATATTGTACGTATGTACATCTGCGGCCGATCATTTCAGTTGGTGATTAGTCTTAACCTCCCCTTTTGTAGATTATATAACTACCTGTGTTTTTTGTATGTTTGTTGGTCGTACATCAATCACATGTTTCATTCTATGAATTCCATTTTTAGCGTAATTGTATTCATGCTATCACCGTTTGTTTCAGGCCTTGTTTCACCACACGTGCATACCTCTTGTACATGTTCTACATGTTCTACATGTTGTACATATGATATATATATACACATGTTGTACATGTTGTTGATGTTGTCGTTGTCGTCGTTGTCGTCGTTGTCGTCGTTGTCGTTGTCGTCGTTGTCGTCGTTGTCGTGGTGGTGGTGGTGGTGGCGGTTGTGGTTGTGGTTGTGGTTGTGGTTGTGGTTGTGGTTGTGGTTGTGGTTGTTGTGGTTGTTGTTGTTGTTGTTGTTGTTGTTGTTGTTGTTGTTGTTGTTGTTGTTGTTGTTGTTGACTACTGTACCTCCATCGCGTCACTTGGTGGCATTTTCAGCACCGGGCCTCCCTGCAGGTGTCCTTGGCTTTTGATCCCAAGGGCGAACTCCTTCTGAGCACCGAGGGTGGGCTGGTGCAGCGCCGGCGTTTGCAGGAGCTGGTGATGTGGGAAGCTGTCAGGATCAAAACATTTGGACATTCAACAAAAAGCGATCCTTTTTTTTCAACAAGAAGTTTTTCATATCATATTCAATTGTAATTTCACAAACAAGCAATTGAGATTTTGCTTCTATGAATATGGGATCAAACATACTCTGTCTGGGATTAACGAACCCTGAAATGGCTCATGATTGGTGTTATCTCATTATTTGAGGGATGTGATAAGGCGTTGGGGGATTCAACCATTCAAAAGCGATGATTCAGCCAGCAAAAAGAGGGAATTTAACCAACGAAAACTGAGTGGCACAACAAAGGTATCATTCGGTTTCAAAAATGGCTTGTCATCGGTCATTGTTGTACTAACTTTTAAGTTATCCCATACTGTAGTGTGGCCCCACTATTTCAAGTCACAATATTGGAGATCCAGGCTCGGGGAGTCCGCGAGTGTGAAAGGTCATAAGGTTTTCAAAGGCATTGGAGTCTTCCTGTCCAAATGGACAGCGCCTTCCGTAAGATGATGGATCTGTCCTCACTTACGAATTTCCACAATTGGGATGAGCTTCATTGACCCCGAGATTATTTGGGATCCTTTGGGCACTCTACCACTCTACTGGTTGACGGTCTCATTTCTCCCGAATTCTTCCATACCTCAAATGGTGATCCCAAATGGCTACACAGTCTATGATCAACCACCAGCCTGTCTAGCTTTCCATCACCTGCTCGACCTGTCTCCACCCAATCGCATTTTTCAGGGATCAGTGGTGGGACCTTTCTTCCCAAAAGCTTCATATACACTTCACATATCTCCACATATCTTCACATATCCTCACATATCTTCACATACTGTTTCCATCTGTTTCCATCTGCTTCCAGATCTCTTCTGAACTTTCCACAGGGTCCCAAGTGACTCTCTTCGATGCCACCAGAGGCTTTCCATGGGGATCCCGTCGGCCCCACGAGGATGGAGCATTGCTCAGCACCGCAAGCCACAAGTGGGGCCTTGCCTCTCCAGTGGCACAGTGGCAGGCCAATCCAATGAACACTGAGATTTTCACCGGTGTTTCAAGCAAAATAAACGAGGGCTTTAACGAACAAATCATGGATACTTGACCAACAAACTTATCCACATGTAACCCACAAAATATAGGGTATATACTGACAGGAATGGGTGCTATAGGGATCCAAAACGGATATCATGAATCAGAGATGGTGCATCAGAGGCAAATCGTGTGAAATGTATTGAAGTGGTTCAACATTTCGGAGATGAACTTGTCATTTTGAACAGTAAAACATCCCATTACTCTTTTGGGGTATCCAATGACTTGACTCGTACCCGTTTCAAGAGCCAAAGATCATTGGAAATCCATGTGTGTTGTTGGGGATGCAGCAAGTTTCTCTAAGACCAAGCCTGAAGTTGGTCACTCACAATCTGGCCAGGGTGCTTGCCCCATGGGCGAAGGCAATGACTAGTGGCGTGCTTGTTGTTTCGTGTGTTTGGATTGGCTTTCGTTGAACCAAAGAAAGAGGGGTATGTATTGGATGAAGGGCTTTGATCAAGAAAACCGGGGATTTCGTCTGCAGAAATGGAGTCCTACCAGCCAAACCACAGGTTCCACCAGCCAAAGTCACCGGTTTTACCAGCAAATCTGTGGTTTCACAGGCAAAATGGTGGTTTCACCTTGCAACATGGTTTATATAACTGTATAACTATGACTCCTTACACTAATTGGCCCGGCTAGGGTTATGAATGCCCGGAACTTGGTGTAACAATTTCCTAAAGGGTTACAACCATTTTCTAGGATCAACATCTTCATCATTGGGTGACACGTTGCCATTCGTGGGTCTGGAGCAGATGCAGAAAGTAATAAGTTGGTTTTGGTTTTTATTTGTCGCTGTGTCTGCCATATGCTGCCCAAAGCCCCGTTTGTGCTGGTTGAATACACAATTTCACTTGCAAAACCCCGGTTCTTGCTGGTCAAATGAGCGTGTTTGCTGCAACCAAAACATGTTTTTTGTTGACCGTAGAATCCTTATTCAATGTTTTGCCAGTAAGACTAAATTCTTGCTGAATCCACATTTTTCGCCATTCCAGTCTCTAGAAACCCATCAGTGGATCGCGCACTGCCAGGGCTGGCACATCTTCGTTTGCGTCGGGCTGGAGAGGCCCTAGATCCCACTGCCATGTTTGACGGGAAAATGATGGGACAATGTATCAGTTAAATCATATGGCTGGTCTGAGGGGGAGGCCCTAAACTGGCAATTTTGAGGGAAACATGGTGATAAAGTGTCGGATCTTGGGGTACAGTATCTGTTCTTCTTATACATTAAGGGGCATCAAAAAGGGGGTGATCGGGGTGTAACACATGTCTAATATCCAATGCACATACATTACATTGCATTACATTACATTTCATTTCATTTTAATTACATTACATGACATACAATATATATATATAGAATTGATTTTGATTATATATGTACACATATATTATCACTACCTAACATCCAACATATACTATCTAATGTCATCATCCTCATGTTTCTGCCAGGCCTGGCTTCCTGAGCTCTTGATGAAGACAAAGACGGAAGCACCGCACCCTGGACGTGGGAGGCCCCAGCGACCCCTGGTTGAAGGTTCAACCAATAAACATGGATAAACATGGGAACATGGGAACATGGCGTCGTAACCGATATTTATGATGGTCTTGTTTGGGACAGGTCTATGGTTACAATATCTTACAATGCTTAATGCCTGTTTAATGAGAATTTATAGAATCGGCCATTGGAATCCCCATCAACCAACCAGTCGAGGTGTTTTTTTGGATACTCCTCAGGTGACCATGGCTTCAAAGTTGGCCAAATTGCAATCACCTCAAAACAACGGAGCCCTCTCCATGATGATTCGTAATGACAACAAGCACAAAATGTGTCCCCTTCACATCAATGAGTTGTTGTGATTCAGCTAGTCAAGCTGGGGTAGACCCCTGGTGTGGTGCTTAGTGGGATAGTTTGAGCCGTAAATGAACTAGCCTGCGGTCCACCAAAAAGCAACTGCATGTTTTGCGGGATGCGGGGCTCAGGGTTGTGTTGATCCATTGTGGTTTCTATATCTCTCCCCAATTGCCACCACACAACCGGTTGATTGGGGAATAAACAAAAAGATGAAGCCCACGAACCCGAATGCTCACACGTATGTTAATGGTACAGATGTCAAAACACATGGTTAGGCAGTCACGCACAATACCTTTCTGTAATAGTTTATTTGAACAGTCTTGTACATGTTTCCCTTGTTACCAGTCTGCAGTGTGGAGTGGAAAGTGTAGAGTCTGGAGTGTGGAGTGTGAAGTAAGGAGTGTGGAGTGTAAAGTGTGGAGTGGGGAGTGTAGAGTGTGTAAAGTGTAGAATGCGGAGTGTAAAGTGTAGAGTGTGGAGTATGGAGTGTAAACTGTAGAGTGTGGAGTGTAAAGTCTCGAGTGAGGAGAGTAAAGTGGAAAGCGTGGAGTGTAAAGTGTAAAGTGTGGAGTGTAGAGTGTATAAGTAGAGTGTAAAGTGTAGAGTGTGGGGTGTAAAGTGTGGAGTGTAAAGTGTGGAGTGTGGAGAGTAAAGTGTGGAGTGTAAAGTGTGGAGTGAGGAGTGTAAAGTGTGGAGTGTGGAGTGTAAAGTGTGGAGTGGAAAGTGTGGAGTGCGAAGTGTGGAGTGTAAAGTGTGGAGTGTGGAGTGTGGAGTGTAAAGTGTGGAGTGAGGAGTGTAAAGTGTGGAGTGTGGAGTGTAAAGTGTGGAGTGTGGAGTGAGGAGTGTAAAGTGTGGAGTGTGGAGTGTAAAGTGTGGAGTGTGAAGTGTAAAGTGTGGAGTGTGGAGCGTAAAGTGTAGAGTGTGGAGTCTGGAGTGGAAAGTGTAGAGTGTGGTGTGTAGAGTGTGGAGTGTGGAGTGTAAAGTGAGGAGTGTAAAGTGTGGAGTGTGGAGTGAGGAGTGTAAAGTATAAAGTGTGGAGTGTGGAGTGCACAGTAAAGTGTGGAGTGTGGAGTGCGGAGTGTGGAGTGGAAAGTGTAGAGTGTGGAGTGTGGAGTGTGGAGAGTAAAGTGTGGAGTGGAAAGTGTAGAGTCTGGAGTGTGGAGTGTGAAGTAAGGAGTGTGGAGTGTAAAGTGTGGAGTGGAAAGTGTGGAGTGCGAAGTGTGGAGTGTAAAGTGTGGAGTGTGGAGTGTAAAGTGTGGAGTGAGGAGTGTAAAGTGTGGAGTGTGGAGTGTAAAGTGTGGAGTGTGGAGTGAGGAGTGTAAAGTGTGGAGTGTGGAGTGTACAGTGTGAAGTGTAAAGTGGAGTGTGGAGCGTAAAGTGTAGAGTGTGGAGTCTGGAGTGGAAAGTGTAGTGTGGGGTGTGTAGAGTGTGGAGTGTGGAGTGTGGAGTGTAAAGTGAGGAGTGTAAAGTGTGGAGTGTGGAGTGAGGAGTGTAAAGTATAAAGTGTGGAGTGTGGAGTGTACAGTAAAGTGTGGAGTGTGGAGTGGAAAGTGTAGAGTGTGGAGTGTGGAGTGTAAAGTGGGGAGTGTGGAGTGTAGAGTGTGGAGTGAGGAGTGTAAAGTGTAAAGTGTGGAGTGTGGAGTGTAAAGTGTGGAGTGCGAAATGTGGAGTGGAAAGTGTAGAGTGTGGTGTGTAGAGTGGAGTGTGGAGTGTAAAATGTAAAGTGTGGAGTGTAGAGTGTAAAGTGTAGAGTGTGGAGTGTAAAGTGTGGAGTGTGGAGTGTGGAGTGGAAAGTGTGGAGTGTGAAGTGTGGAGTGGAAAGTGTGGAGTGTGAAGTGCAAAGTGTAAAGTGTGGAGTGAGGAGTGTAAAGTGTGGAGTGTGGAGTGTAAAGTGTAGAGTGTGGAGTGTGGAGTGTAAAGTGTAGAGTGAGGAGTGAGGAGTGGAAAGTGTGGAGTGTAAAGTAAGGAGTGTGTAGTGTAAAGTGTGGAGTGTGGAGTGTAAAGTGTAGAGTGTGGAGTGTGGAGTGTAAAGTGTAGAGTGAGGAGTGAGGAGTGGAACGTGTAGAGTGTAGTGTAAAGTGTGGAGTGTGGAGTGTAAAGTCTCAGGTGAGGAGTGAGGAGTGTAAAGTGCAAAGTGTAAAGCGCGGAGTGTAAAGTGTAGAGTGTGGAGTCTAAAGTGTAAATTGTGGAGTGTGGAGTGTAAAGTGTAGAGTGTGGAGTGCGGAGCTTCCCCCATAGACACGGCGACGCCACAGGAAAACCAGCGACTCGAGACGAGACACGCGGGTGCAAAAAAACGAGCATTTCGTGCGAGACTTCCTCCAATTTTGATATTTTCCACACGTTATCAAACAGTTTGGAATGTCAGAAAGTGCCACGTCTGCCACGCAAAACAACATGACAACCTGCTTGGAAACATTCGAAAAGGACAGGTTTTCCAGCTTCCCCCATAGACACGGCGACGCCACAGGAAAACCAGCGACTCGAGACAAGACACGTGGGAGCAGCAAAACTAGCATTTCGCACGAGACTTCCGGCACTTTTCACAGTTGGCTACATGACAAAAGGACAAGTTTTGCAGCTTCCCCTATAGACACGGCGAGGCCACGGGAAAACCAGACACGCGAGAAGAGACAGGTGGGAGCACCAAAACGAGCATTTCGTGCGAGACTTCCTCCACTTTTCACACTTTGCAGCTTCAAAATCGACGTTTTCCTACGAGTTTTCCTTAGAACCTGAAAATTTGCAACCTCAAAATCGATGTTTCGTGCGAGGCTTCCGTCAATTTTCAGCACATGTCAGAAAATGCCACGCCTGCCACGGAATTTGCACCTTGTCACCACTTGACGCAGCCCTGCCAATGCGATTTACAAAAACACGCCACAGGACGCGTCTAAAGTGCTGCGCCTGCCACGAAAAATGACGATGGACGCGTCCAAAGTGCTGCGCCTGCCACGAAAACTGCAACACATCTTCTGAAAACGTCGCAAAAGTATTGCGCCTGCCACGCAAAACGACTTGCGACACGTTGCAGAACACGTCTGAATGTCCCGAAGTGCCACACCTGCCACGCGAAACGAAGCAGCCAGACGTCTGAAACCTCCAAAAAGGACCACCTCTGTAAAACTTCCCATAGGCACGGCCATACGGTCCTCACGCGAACGGTTGCGAACGGTTGCGAACGGTTGCGCTCGCGAACGCAACGTCGAGCGAACACACCCTCAACCCCCAGACCCCCAGAGTGAAACGGGAACCCTTGCTACGCATTCGGGAATCACCCATCAGATGTGTTTAATTATGGTATCTCTTTTTTTTCGTAGATGTTATTGCCTTCTTTGTGTGGGATATTCCACAAATTACCCGATGAATGCATTGTAGACGCTGTTGAAACTGGATTTCAAACTGGTTACATCAATCAAGCTATTGGAAATCATCCAAACAAACATTTCATCTCCATTTTGTTGATCAAGATTGCTGTACTTCTGGCTTCAACATCCCCACGGTTGTTGGACATCCCCAGATGTCTGGCCGAAATTGTAGGTTAAGTCCCGATATTTTGGGGGCCCATTCTCAGGTCCTGCGATCTTCCAGTGAGATGGCGCGTTTCAGGGTGGAAGCTATTGGGAAAGGAAAGCGGTTGATGGGTAAAAAAGTGGATATTTAATTTACCATAATTTACCCAGTAAAGCGGTTTACCGAATAATTAAGTTGATAAATTTGTTAAATAAGGGTATTGTAAATAATTGTAAATAGTAATGACTTATTCGGTAAGGCGCTGTAAATGATTGGTTGATGAGGAAAGCGGCTATTCGGGATTTATCCAGTAAATATCTCAACATGACTTAACAACCAATTGGATATTTACTGGATAAATCCCGAATTGGTACGGTTCATGGGCTTCAATGTTTGCTATAAATGGAGAAAAACAATATATATATACATACAATTATATACATATACATATATACATATATATATATAGAAATATACTAGTCAGCTGGAGACACCTTTTGGAGGTCTAAGATTTGCCATGGTTCGTGGGTTGGCAGCGCTTCAATTCACTCGAACACGGGGGGAGTCCATCCAAGGACGACTTTAAACCAATCTATGATGTGATGATTTGGAAGTTGAAAGTCTTGAAAGTTGAAGTTATGTTGTAATCATTGCACAACATTGCACAACATTGCACATTTTTTTCTATATACGGAGTCTGACCCATGTTGGTTGGGCCATATGATTGTGTCAGAGTCAGGGTGAAAGAACCTCAAATGGGCGAACACCTCACCAATTGCGTGGTATCTTCTGTTTGGTTATTTTGGTGATTGGTTTATTCCAGGGTACCATCAGATCTTGTATGACCGAAGTGCAGTGAAACATTTTGCAACGTACAATTTGCTTCTGAAAGAAAGCGACCTCACTGTAAACGGCTCTTAGTCAGGGGAACCACCCAAAATATAGGCTTGTTTCATCTCCTTTCAGGTTTGTGAACTATCGCAATGCTGCCACCCAGCCAACCAACTCTGGAAGGCGCGCAGTTTCAAGCGACACAAAAGGCCTGTGCCACCTTTTTTTCACACCGTGACGGGGCTCGTGACGCTCGTTGAAGGCACATATCTGAGACAGATGCCTCGCAACTTGCGGCCTGGTGCTTCTGCGTTGATAAAAGTCAGCGCCCAGTTGGATATGCCAAAAACAGACTCAGAGTAGGAAGTCTCACCATTTTTTATGCCAAAACCAGACGCAGTAGTCATTTGTTGCTTTGCAGTAGACTTCCCTATGTTTCCCACAAGTCAGCCGCTGGTCATTACGGTCATTGATACAGATTGATACATCATGATTCCAACAGACCTGCCGCGTCTCCCGCACTGGGAATCTTTTCCCCCGGGAGCTACGCCATCCTGCCACTGCAGGACATCGTTTGGGACGACAAAAGTCCTCACCAGTTGGACTTCATTCCAGTGAAATTGTACTGTTGTTACCGTTGTTGCCAATGGAAAATCCAGTCTGGAATGGGTCAAAAAATGATTGGAAACTGGGCAAAACCTAGCAAAACAACTTTTGAATGGTGATTTGTTGATTTGATGCAGCCAAGGAGCTTACCAATTTTGACCCATCTCCAGCTAGGCAGAGAATCATCTCGAAGGTTCCACAAGTTGTCATATGTTGTCATTTGTCCATTGCTCACATCGCAACATATGGCTACTTTATATATATATAGATATCTCTATATGATTTTGCCAGAGGCTGCGATTGGAGTTCTCCTGAATCCACGACGTGGATGGCACTTGACGATTGCTTCACCTGGAAAAATATGGACCAACAGTTTTTTTTTTTCTGGCCTAGGTTTTTCAATATCCTACCTGAGCCGGTGCCAAGTTTCTTTCATATCTTTTTTGTACCAAGCAGGGGACGACTTTGACAAAGATGAGACCCTGAAGACTCGAAAGGATTTTGCAACTGCAGGAGTTTAAAGGTAATATGGTCAAAACTTAACTGCGCAATACATTTGTAACAAATATACACATATGTATCTATATTTACGGTATGTTTACAGTTGTCCATCTATATTACATACATGTTTGTGTATCAGTGTATCAACAAGTATATGAATATTGACGCATATACTTCACACATAGACACTTAGTAATATATAATTCATAGCGATCAGGACATTATTTCCTTGTTCTACTGTCTCCATGTTTGTTGGACAATGATCCAAGTTTTGGGGACACAATGGTGAGCCACACACACATTTCAACTCTTGTCAACTTGTGTATCAAAGAGTGTTTGGATGTTATGTGCTTCGAATGACTTGCTCCATGAATGGCGTATCCTCAGTTGCTGTTGGGCTATGGAGATCCGTTTTGATGAGCACTTTTGCTATGAGAAGTTCGACATGCAACAGACTTTCAAAGCATTTGGCAAACACGATGGTCATCCTGGATGGAAACAGGACTTTGATGTTTGAATCGTTTGTCAAAGGTTTCACAGCATACCGCAAAGTGCCTGACACATTGCAAGGGCTTTGAAAAAAACAGAAATGCTTCACTTTGGGCCCTGCATTTTTTCGACTGCTGAATCGTGGGTCACCATGGGCTTGCAGGTGGGAGCTGGTGAACCTGGGGCACCGCTGGGCTGAAAGTGACTCATAAAACAAGTGGTTATCACAGGGACCCCATAGATTTCCTGATTTTGGTCACCAGTGGAAATGGTGGTTGAATCATGGTGACATCTTTGATCTGAATTCTCTGGGCTGTGGAGCCTGTTCTTGGCTGATTCTGACGTGGGTCACCCCAGGTACTGGCAATGGAGAACATGAACTTTATCGACTGCAACAGGGAGTTCCCCACATTTCTTCTTCTTATGCCTTGGCCATTCCTTCATGAAAGATTTAAAGAGACAGTTGAACGAATCCGGAGATACGAAAAGGGGGGACCAGCAGCAGATCTGATTTCGACACAGCTGATTGGCAGTTTTAACACGTTTCGACATGTTTCAACATGGTTTCAACATGTTTCAACTATTTTGACATACCCTCTGGTAAACTAACATAACTATTGAAAATGGCTATTTATAGTGGATTTTCCCATTAAAAATTGTGATTTTCCATAGCTATGTTAAATTACCAGAGGGTATCTTTCCATATCTTTCTATCACACATCGGATTCCCGGGGCCCCAATTGATCCAGATAGGTGGTGTAAATGCACCAAGCAGTTTTCAGTACACCGTCCCGTGCCATCCACAGCTCACAGCCACGCAGTTGAAACGCCGGAAGAGCTTTGGAGGTTGGTGGATGAAATTCGTGGGCCGTCAGCATGGGACCATCATGCAAGTCATACGTAGTCATACATAGTCATACTATGTCATACTATACTTCTTTTACATTCATGGCAACTCAGAATTGGATAGCGATGTAAGCTGTACGTACATACTCGTTCTTCTCTCAAACCTGTGGGTTTTCTGTGTCTCAGCTTTGCCTTAGCTGCAGCGTCCCATTTACCCGGTGTTGTTCAGACCCCCCGTGGCGCTGTTCAACTTTTTTGGCGTTCCAGGGCTGATTTTCCAGCAAAGTTTCTCAGGAAGCAACGAACTTGCCATCCACATTGGTCCGAGGTTAATCAAGTCTCAAGAAATCCACTAGACAAAGTCTGGATTTCTTTTGTTTTTTTTTTTGGTTTTTTTTTGACAACTATTGTATACTGCAAGATACTGTGAGATACTGTAAGCATTTGTAAGCACTAAGCAGCTAATTCTTGGTGCCCCTTAGCCGGGATGACTCTCAGCGAGGCAAAGATGGCGTTTGGTGGACCAAGTTCGGGTGCGACTCCAAGGGCTTTTTCAGGGAGGTGATGGCTTCGGTAGGACGGAGATTCCCGATTTCTCACCCCAAAGAATTCCCGCTTTGAGAATCTTGAGAAAGTTGTGCTGCTTGATCCAGATTGATTTTTTTTTTCGCACCTTGGGAGATGGTTCGACACGAGGTTCAAGAACATGTCTTGGAGCGAAGCTGATGAAGAACATTTCAGGGAACCGTTTATTTGGACTGCCAAACCTTTTCCAAATCTGGAGACACCGGATCGAACACGGGCAGCACCCAAGATTGGATGGTTTCCCCAAAACGTCAAAACAATCAGCCAGTCCATGCGTTTTTGCATATACCCCTGTCTCTCTAAACGTGCAGTTTTTTCAAGGCCTGGTCTGGCCGTTTCAAAGATGTTCTATTTTCTAGCTTAATATGATAGTTCTCAAGCAATTTTCATTTGCTTAATATGAGGATTTACAGCAAGCCATTTCTTCTTTGGATGGTTCTATGTAAACCCCTTTGTCATTATCTTTGGGGATGAACATCCATTACAACCAGGCTAAATCCCATGATTTGCCATCCCTTTCCCCTACAAAAAACGACCAAAAACCATATTGCTGGGTCATGCTGGGTCTATATCCCATGAAAGTCCCATTGCGGGCAATTTTTTTCGCGAATCCAATGAAACAATCCCATGAAAATTATATCTGATTATATATATAATTATATAATATTATAAAGATTCCATTAATTACATCTGATTAATTATATACCCATACCATGGTTGCCTTAGGTAAAGCCATATCAGAAATTTTTTGAGGGTCAAATCATCTACCGCCCAGGGCAGCCACGATGGATTTCAGTGCTCAGGCGGAGATGGATGATTTCACAATGGGGTATCCCCAAAACCCATGGGTTTCAATACTAAGTTAGCCATGGTGTCAAATGATGGGGGTACCATTACTCACCATGGGTTTCAATACCATGGGTTTGTGTGTGATCAAATTTGGAAGAAATGGGGTGTCCCCCCATTTTTCCGGACACCCACAATTTTTGAGGCTTGACCTCAGGTTCAGCATACTTTATACCAATGGTTACTGGGGTTCTTTGGGAACTTCCACCATCATGGGGCCTTGTCTCAGAATCGAGGGATTTACACCAATTCGGTGGCGATCGTGTGGCGTTGGGACTTCCGTGGTTTTTCTGGACCGGTGACCGGTTGGTGAATGGGACCACCATTTTGGAGGAACATGAGGTATCCCGCTCAAAAGTATAGCTTTTTCAATGCTTTTTCTACCGAGCCTATTTTTGGGCACTCAACTCATCTTGACTCTGCAGATCCACTCTGACTCAGATCCCTGACAGGAAAAGACGCATCCCTCCGACACCATTTTTAAGGCACCACTGGGATTAAAATCAGCGGTGAAAGTGGAGACATGAATCGACAGTGGATGTTCCCCCCCAAACAACAACAGATCATCTTGGCTAAACTTTGAAGACATGAAAAATCACAAAAAAAGAAAAAAGCACAGATGTTCAGATGTTCATCCTCCTTTTGTGGTTTGAACCTCAAATTTCCTATTAAAACATCCATTTTCCTATGGTTTCCCTATGGTTTTCCTATTAAAACATCAAATTTCACTCAGCTCCTTGTTGACGTTAGCCGCTAACGCCCGCTGGTTCCGCCAGAATGTGGTGGAAAGAAAGACCTGGGATCCTGCGGCCATGAGGCCAGGCGGAGTGATGCCTCATGCACAGTCGATGGATATTACCAATCAAATATGGGGATGCGGGATATTAATGGATATGATTTGATATATATATATATGATTATATATATAATTATATATATATATGTACATGTTGTAATACAGATGGGAGTACTCTCCGGTAAAAATTAGAGTTGATTGATAGTGACTATTGGATAGTGACAACTGTTTGGGACCCCACCAGTTCCAAGGATTTGATCCGGCGGTTTGCCAAAATAGGCTTCCCCCCAAGTCCATCCTGGCTGCAGAGTGGGTTAGTCAAAAAAGCCGACCCACCACAAAAACCCCTAAGGGATCCATCCATTTCCCACTGTTGAGGTACATAATGATACATAAGTACACATATTTCCCTTATATTTTCCATGTTTCTTCACGCTTCTCATGACTATAACTCCATTCTTGATGGTTTTACATATCTCCATTCCTGTTTGGTTTACGGATGTACAATGTTGTGAGATACCTGACAAGGGTTAGACATGATCTCCCCATTTTAGTCGGTGGCTCCACGATTCTCTTGCTTAATCCTCCACTGTTGTGGGTCAAGTCCCAATCTTTTGTTGGTGAATCTCCCATTTTTGGTAGAGGGCCCCTATCTCATTACATTCTGGTTCTTGATCCACCTTCGGTGACTTTTATCCGTGCCAAAAAAACGTCGTCTAGTTGCATCTTTTGGGCAAAGAGATGGGTTTTAAACAAAGAGTTTGCTATAAAGTTTACTTATCTTATTACAAGTTTAGCTAAAAAAGCCATGAATGTGGGGATTTACCCTCTGGTAAACTAACATAGCTATGGAAAATCACCATTTTCAATGGGTCAATCCACTATAAATGGTCATTTTCAATAGCTATGTTAAATTACCAGAGGGTATGACATGAATTGAAACATGAGATGCACCAAATCTGGGGCACCAAATCCCAGCATAATTTCAGCTCCGGGGGTTGCTCCAGTCGCGTGCCGGCGGCTCGTTTGAAGCCCGCCGCTCAGATGAGGCGGGGAACGTGGGGGTTTCACAACGAAACTTCAACAGCAACAGTGGGTTTACCAACGAAACCTGGGGGGGTTCACAGTTTCACCAACAACCATCGGAAACATCGGATTTAGCCGATTTAGACCTAAACACCTGGGGGATTCACCAACAAACCAAGAGGATTTACCCTCAATGTATTCGGAGGTTCACCAAAAGACAATGACGATTTAAGCAAAAACCACGTAGGAGGGTCACCTTAGACAATTCACCAAAAACATCGGGAAATTTCAGCGACGAAATGCTGGCAAAAAACGGGACCTGAAGCAACCAATAAAACTACCCTCTGGTAAACTAACATAACTATGGAAAATCACCATTTTTAATGGGAAAATCCACTATAAATAGCAATTTTCAATAGCTATGTTAGTCATTACCAGAGGGTAAACAATTGCTACTGGGTTACCCGAAAAATGGAATTTTTTCACCACCGAACTAAGGGATGACAGCCTCATAAATGATGGCCACAAAGTTGGACCTTTGGTAAATATCCCCAGATATTTCCCCATTTTGGGGTTAAGATTTATCACTTTTTGTTGAGCTGTTGCGAAAAAAAATTCAAGAGGTTTGATACCCTAGTGGCACATTGACTGCAAAATTGGGTAAACTTTCCAGATCGGTTGCTTGAGGTCCTGCTTCCCTGATTTATCCAAATTTAAGTTCTTTTTTTCCAAATAGCGTGATTCTGGTTGCTAAACATTATCGGTTTGATTCATATACAGCGAATATGTGTAATTATATATACATATAATTATATATACATACACAGTATATCTATATATTGTGCTTGGTAACAAACCCGTTTTGGTTGGTTATAGTTGTACTTAATTATTGGAGATGTTAAGAACCGTGTTTCCCACTGGTGCTTAACAATTATAGTTAGTCTAGTGCTCCCCCGTCTTTCCTATCTACCCGCCCAGATTATGATACAACCAAATTCTATGGGGTAAATACTAAAGACAGGGGAGCAACACCTTATAGAAAACAATAACATAAATCATAACAAACAACCATATAACAAGAAAAACAAAACAACATAGACAATACAAATAATCATAAAATAGACTATACCGTAAATCATAACAATCACCTATACACTTACCCTCATTCAAAAGCCCATTGTATCGCTAATACCTATGAGATGGACTTGAAGATAAATTCTGAAGGAATTTATCTATAAAGCCACATCCCAGCAAGGGTAAAGCCAATACATAAAAGTGATTGAAAAATCAATGCCATAAACAGGATTTCTCCATCTTACCAGTCCAAGATTTAGGCAAAGGGACTGCCTAAATTTTAGGCTACTAGGTCGCCCAAGCAAACGGTCCCCAGTAAGATAGTGTGATACATTTGTTGTGACTGAAGCTTCTTTGCTTAAGGAGTTTGTTCAAAGGGGGGGCCTGTTCTCCAGCACGGCGGACGTTGCACTCTGTGGAGCTGGGAGGACCTACTTCTCTGAGTGGATCCTTCTGTCAGTCTCTGCAGTGTGTGGCTGACGTCATGGCTGGAGAACGTTTGGCCCCATGGCGAAAAACAGGTCGCAGGGCTGACCCGCGACACTTCGAAGGCTTGGAAACTGGGGCCTTCCTGGAGTTCTCTGGCTACGATGACCGTCATCGCCAGCAAGGACGGATCTTAGGCTATTTGTCCGGAGTGGGCCTCGAGACCAACATCACCGGAGGTCGAGTCTTTGAAGGGTAGGTGTTGGCAATTGAAGATGAATACTATGAATACTGGTTTGAAAATCTGTATGGGCGGCTTGCAGATTCGCCCGTGGTCTTCTTTCACTTTTGTGATGCGCCAGTCGGGATTTGTGGGAGCCTGACTGAATTCCGCAATCCGATTCATATAGATGTGTTCCGCCTGGTCAGTCCTACACAGGCGGGAAAATTGGCATGGCTGACTGATGCCAAGAAGGATTTTGTCAAAATGCACCCGGCTATTGTTGGGGGGGCGGATGTTCCTGGGGGTGGGGTTACTTCCACACCTGGGGCAAACCAACCTCTTGACAATCAGCCCAGACAGGTGCGAACGGGCGCTGAGGGAGTTGAAGGATTGGCCCGCGCTCTTGGTGGAGCGCCCGGAGGAAACAAGCGCCCTGCCAGTGAGGAATCTGAACCTCCTCCTAAGGAGGGCCGAAAGAAGAAGAAGGAGAGGCATCGAGGACGCTCTCGAAAAAGATCTGACAGTGACCCGGAAAAGCCCGACAAGAAGAAGAAGAAGCCCCATCGACATGGCAAGGACCAGGATGAGAGTGAAGGAGGTCCACTGCGAGAGGAGCTCAACAAGAAGACGCCCCCAGTTCCTCGTTTATCAGCTTTGGAGTTGGAAGGAGGACACAAGAAGAAGAAGAAGAAACGAAAAAGCCGTGGCTCCACCAGTGAGGGCCGAGATCGTTGTAGCCCCTCGTCTTCATCGAGCACTGGGGAGCTTTTTCATTCTGCCGCCCTCCCGCGGGGCATGGAACGCCTCAGGCGCATGCATCAGAAGAACCCGGGCCGCCTGGCCTCTTTGAGCCTGCTGAGAATGCAGGAACTCGTGCATCGCGCCCAAGGGAGGGGAACGGCAGTGGAGATGACAGACCAATTACCAGCGGTGGCCATGGGTTATGTAGCAGGAGTGTTTCTGGTGCAGAACCCTCCAAGCCAGGTGGGGATTCGCAACTTGCGGGAGCTCAAGACGGTTGCGACCGTCATAGACATGCTGTGTCAGAACGACCCTCTTCGGGCCTTGGACGTGATGGTCCAAAGATTCAAAGCGCTGGAGCTGGCGCACAAGCAGCAGAGTTGGTCGCAGGCATCGCAACTCGAACTGGTGTTGGAGGACGACCAGTCAGCGGTCTTCAGACCGGAACTCAAAGCAGCACAGTCCGAGGTGAAGGAGGACTGGAAGATTCAGAAAGGTCCCTTCCGCCCGCCGAGGCAGTCAGCGTGGGGGACAAATTGGGCACCCACGAACGAGGGGATCGAAGGAAAAGGCGACGGAGACACCAAGGACTCGCCACCAACCAACCAACCGAAAGGAGGAGGCAAGAAAGGGAAAGGCAAAGGCAAGAAAGGCCGTGTTGGTCGAAGGTGACCCTTGTTGAAGGCCAGCTGGAGCTGCCGGCCTTGGAGCGAGCTCTCAGGGACTCACCGGTGGACGACCAGTTTACAGAAAACCTGCGGTACTTGCTCCGGGACAGCAGGCTACACAAGCTATATGGAAGTATCCTTGAATCCTATGAGAGCCTTGAGGATAAACGACGAGTCTATGAGGACTTCACATCCTTGATGGTTGAGTGGAGTAACCACACGCCCGACATGATCCTGAAGCTGCTTGAGAATTTCTACAGACCACTGGCCAGGGAAGGAGGAGTTTATGGAGACGCAGGTTTTGGCCGAGTGATGGGTGATGTTGCTGAGTGGCCCCAAGGTGGCACTGGAAGACATCAGCGTGCCAGAGAGGGCAAGCTGCTGGGCGTTGTTGGCACCAGTCAAGTGCGTGAGGTTTTCTCCGGTTGGGAAGCTGCTGATGGGGGAGTCTATGTTGGCGATGGTAGTGAGCACTTTCCTACCTCAATTTTCAGGGAAAACTATGCGGACAACATCGCAGTGGAGGATGCGGCCGCAGTCTTGGATGGAAGACCGCTGTATGTTGACCCGGAGGGATTTTCCACCGCAGCAGAGGTTGTTGAGAAGTTCTCGGTCACCGGAAAGAAGGATGTCTGGACTTGGGAATATTGCCAGGAGTTCATGGCAAGCCAGCTTCGTGGTGAAGTCTCTGTCTCCCTTGTCGGGGTGGTGCTAAAAATGGTTTTGAAGCGCTGCCCTGGGCATCTGGGAAATATCTGCCGTATGATCCCAGCCTGCGCTAGGAGGCAATTTAGACAGAGCCCCATTGAGCTGCTGCCAATTGCAGTTCCTCCTGACACCCAGGTTGAAATTCGGTTGCAACGCTTGCTGCTGGATGGTGAGCAAATCCGTCACCTGTCGGATGCAGAGAGGGCATCGGCATTTGAGCTTGCCAAGGAATGTGGCACTGATGCATGGCTGGGGTTAATCCTGGCTGTGCTCAACGCCCTGTTCTGTGGCGGCTCCCGGCCTCTAGGCAAAGTGATGCCCCATCCACGCATTCATACTCCAGAACAGCAGAAGGTCATCGACCAATTCCGTGGGCTCATCCACCTTTGGATTGAAGAGGATCAGCACCGATTAAGGGTGACAAACTGGGAAGTTCAGTCACAGGAGCTTGGTGACTTTTATACAGGTTTTGAGGTCACCAAAGCGTACAAGCTCAGTTGGGCAGCCATTGCTCCGCATGTTCCTGGACCTGGCGAAGCAGGACGGGTCCCACTTGAGGAAACGGTCGCAGCTGAGCTGAGAGAATTTGTGGCAGATCCCGATTTGCTGAGGATCCCAGACGACGAGCTGGGAGAGGTAAGGTACTCTGCCCCTGTATTGGTGGAATCAAGCTCGGAGTACGACCTCATTGTAAAACACTTGGTGGAAGCTGGAATGCTTGAGCGTGAAGTTCCAGCTGAGACAGTGAAGGTCAACGGAGCACCAATCTACAATGGCTTGTTTGGAGTCCACAAAGGCTGGATTGATGAAGGAGGTGGCAAGTGGCGCCGTTCATTGCGCCTCATCGTCAACCTGATCCCGACCAACTTACTGCAACGGCGCATGCCCGAGCAAGCTTCAAAGTCAATGGGTTACGCTCCGATGTGGGGCTCAATGGCGCTGCTGGAGGACGAGGTCATTTTGGCGCATGGTGAGGATATCAAACACTGCTTCCACATCTTTTCACCTGGCCCTCGTTGGAGGGGATACTTTGTCATCTCCAAGGAAGCTAGTGGAAGCAGCTTCAACGACGGTGTCAAGGGGAAGGCACGACCTCGTGTCCGCTCAGCACCAATGGGTTGGGCCAACATAGTCGATTTCGTCCAGTCCTCCCTCGAGAAAATGGGCAGCTTGGCCGGAATCCCAGCGACGAAGTGCGTGAAGATGGGGGAGCCCAGTCCACTTTTGGAACTCAGCACGCCCCGGCAGTATCATAGTTTCTATGTTGATAACTATGATGGTTTCCTTGTCGTAGCCCGAACCGATCTGGGAGAATATCAGGGCCGACCTTCAGACAGCCAGCTAGAACTCAGACGAACTTTTCAAGCATGGAACATAGGGCGAGATGAGAAGAAAGCCGCAGAGGGGACCCTGCAGTGGGTGAGCTTGGGCGCCGAACAGCTGGGAACTGAGGGATTGGTTGGAAGTTCAAGGAAGTTCCGAAGGTCAGTGATGTCGTCGTCCCTCAACCTCCTCATGAAGGCTGGCATGAAGACATGTGACCTGGAGTTGCTGTCAATTGTGGGCAAACACATGCATGCCGTACAGTACTGCCGGCCATTGGCGTGCTGCTTTGATGAACTGTATCGCAACCTCAGCCTGGACGATCCAGAGGTGCTTGTGGACATCAGTGCTTATGAGGAGCTCTTGATGGTGACGGCCTTGCTCCCGATCCTCTGGACAAGCCAACGCTCAGCTTTGAGCCCCACAGTGTATGCTACTGATGCATCACCGGAGGGTGGGGGAGCATGTCAGACCACGAACCTTTCAGCAAGGGGCCGCTCGAAGCTCCATCTTGCTTGCTCTGAAGCCGATGACATGGAGGGCGGCGCTTGTGACTCAGTGGTTGTCATTGAAGTCTTTGGTGGTATGGGTGGCCTACGAAAGGCCCTTGAACTTCTTGGCATTTTGCCGCAGGGCATCATTCTCATCGACTCTGACCCTGTCTGCCTGAAACTTGCGAAGCGGCACTGCGCTTTTGTGCTGACGGTGGACAACGTTCACAAGGTGGACAAGGCGATGATCAGATCTTGGCGACTTCAGTTTCCTCGAGCCAAGAAGGTCGTTGTGGGAGGAGGATGGCCATGCATCAATCATTCATCATTGAACTCCAATCGGAGAGGGGCAGACGCAGAGTCGTCACGACTACTGGATGTGATGCTGGCGCTGGTAGAGGAGTTGAAACAGGTCAGCCGACCTCTGCGATTGCCAGACTGGGACGTCGTCGAGTTCTATGAGAACGTGGTGATGGATGAGCAAGATCTTACTGTTCAGTCAGGGAAGATTGGTTGTCTTCCACTCATGTGTGAAGCTGCCGACGCCCTCAGATGCCGACGACCGCGGCTATATTGGATCAAGAACTTGCCAGTTCTTGAGGGACAAGATTTGCAGCTTCTTCCTGATCAGCAAGTAGGTGATCTACAGACCAAGTTGGTAGTGGCCAAGATCTCTACCGAAAGACCACCATTGGAATGGTTTCTTCGAAAGAACTGCAGCAAGCTGCATGATGATGGGAGGCCATTCTTCACCTTTGCAAGGCCTCATCCTCGGGCAGAACCACCCCGAGATCCAGCAGGATATGACCGCTGTGATGCCAAGACCCTGGGGCGCTGGCGGGGCGATTCATTTCGACTGGCACCTTACCAGTATTCAGAAGACAACCTGGTGCGCACAGCTCAAGGCCCACGGCGCCTGCTTTCAGATGAACAGTTGAGGATGTTGGGTTACAACTCTGATGCCTTGGACGTCAAGCAGAAACTGTCAGAAGACCAGAGAGGGCAGCTGATTGGCAATACCTTCCCCGTGCTGGTGGTAGCACGGCTGCTTGTGGCCTTGTGCGTGTCATCAGAGCATGTTCAGGGCCTGGATCTGACAACTGAGCTTTGGAAGGTTTGGAAAGGAAATGAGGATCGTGTTCAGCAACTCAAAGAGTCTTCCTGGACGGTCCGTTTTGGTCCGGGGGCCGCGGGGTCAGCAGGTGGTCTCCGGCACTCCCTCCGGGTGTCTGGAAGCCATTTGCATTCCCCTAGGTCCCTGTTAGACCCCAATGCTGCTTTGAGTGATGAGCAGCTTCTCACATATCTCATCACTCGAAATGTTTCACACAGAGGTACCGATGTCAAACTGGACCATGGAATTCCGTTCTCTGCCAGCGACTTCTGCCGACGATCTGTGGATCCCACGTTGTGGGAATGGAAAGTCGTGCTGTCTTACAAATGGAAACAGCCCAATGCCCACATCACTCATCTGGAAACAGTTGCAGTGTTGGATCTGATGCGGAAGCTGAGCAGAACGTCGACCAACTTCAACAAGAAGTCGCTGTTTCTGGTCGACAACGCTTCCGTTGTGGGTATTCTGACAAAGGGACGCACCAGTGCAAACAGCCTACGACAACCTCTCCGACGCCTAGCTGCCATTTTGGTGGCCACCTCCGCACGCCTCATAGTGGCCTGGGTCAAATCGGAATGGAATCCAGCAGATGGCCCATCGAGATGGGTCACTAGACGGGCTTTGCGCGATGCCTAGACAGCGGCAAGTGTTGGCAAAAAGGACCCGGGCACAGAGGCGACAGGAGCGACAGGCGTTGGGAAGGTTAAAATCACAAGTAGTTTCACCAAAAACGGAAGAACGGTACCTCACAAGTGTTTCACGATTCCTGGAATTTCTTATTGCGCATGGTAAACCTTATCCCCAGTCTTTTCTGATTTTAGATCGTGAAGTTTCACTGTTTATAGAAGAATTATGGGAACAGGGAGACCCAAAAGGATGGGCTGGTGACTGCCTTAGTGGCTTAGGACATTTCATTCCATCCTGTAAGCCATACTTAGTTGGTGCCTGGCGACTTCATGCGGCATGGGGACGAGCTGAACTTCCTTGTCGTGCTCCGCCCTTTACCCCCCTGTTACTGTATGCTGTTGCGCAAGCGGCTGCTGACTATGGCTGGATCGATTTGGCTGTCCTTCTCATTCTGGGCTTTCACACATTTGCGCGTGCAGGGGAGCTCTTCCAGGCAAAGGCTGGGGATTTTGTGTTGGGAGAAAAATCGGGAACTTGGACTCTTCCCCTGTCTAAAAGTGGTCAACGTCAAGGGGTCACGGAGAGCATTCTCTTGACTGATCCTTTTGTTTTGGTTCTCCTTCGAAATTTCATGTCTAAACTGGCCCCGGGGGATCCTCTTTCCACTGTTTCTGGTGGCACTCAACGAAAACGCCTAAATGATGTGCTTATTTCCCTCAAGATTTCTTTCCCCTTCCGGTGGTACAGTGTTCGCAGGGGTGGAGCAACACAGGCATATAGAACCACTAATAACATTTCTGCTATTTGTGTCAAAGGACGATGGAATAGTGTGAAAACTGCTCGTATTTATATCTCGGATGCAGTTGCTCAATTAACTGAACTCAAACTATCAGATGCGCAGTTGCGCCATTTTCGCCATTTGGCACACAAATGCCGACCTTCTTTTGAAACGGCAGTTGTTTGATCTCCCTCCTCTCCCTTACCCTTGGCTTCTTTCCACCTGATCCTTCCTGCTTGAGCCAAGCTACGAAAACACTCGCGCATTTGCGCAAAAACGGGAAGGATGGTACACAGGGTGTGTCTGTTTCTTGGCATTGGCCAAAAAGGGAGTGCAGACACAGGTGGTTCTGGGTAGGTGAATGCGCGCTGGGTGCTGAGGGAACCTGGGGGGCTCCAGACATCTGGTGGCTCTAGATGTTCTTGGTGTGTCCTGTTGGTTGTTCCCTTGGTGTTCACCTTTCGTCTCTGAGATGTCTCATCTCTTAGATCAATTACGCCTCTAGCGCAGCTCAGTCACTAAAAAGGAAGTCATGAGAATGTTGAACACTAGCAAACGGTCCCCAGTAAGATAGTGTGATACATTTGTTGTGACTGAAGCTTCTTTGCTTACCCACCACCAACCCCTGTGCGCCACCACATGGGGGCCCTGTGTACTTGTCTGTGTCTGTTTCATGGCATTGGCCAAAAAGGGAGTGCAGACACAGGTGGTTCTGGGTAGGTGAATGCGCGCTGGGTGCTGAGGGAACCTGGGGGGCTCCAGACATCTGGTGGCTCTAGATGTTCTTGGTGTGTCCTGTTGGTTGTTCCCTTGGTGTTCACCTTTCGTCTCTGAGATGTCTCATCTCTTAGATCAATTACGCCTCTAGCGCAGCTCAGTCACTAAAAAGGAAGTCATGAGAATGTTGAACACTAATTTTAGGCTAATGGGTCACCTAAATTTTAGACTAAGGGATTGCCTAAAAATTAGGCAAGGAGGGGTGTTCCACCCTATAGAGGATTTTTGAACCAACTACAACACTGCTGTAGTGCTACTACAGCACTACTGTAGTAGAACTACGGCACTACCGTAGTAGTGTTTTTTCAAGCAAAGCCCCACCTACATAAGGGTCTAGCACTGGTGATTTCATCAAAATATTAGTCAATTATTTTATGATAAAATCAGTCATCAATTTTCATCATAAAATTTTTGTGGTGGATTTCAACAAGGTCTTCATTTTCACCCTGTTCAATTCTTTAAAAAAATGTTTGTCTATTGACTTCTCCAATACTGCCATCCTTGTATCAAACATAGGGATTTTTTGTACCACATTTATCCATATATTTATCAGGATTAGATCTTATAAAGATATACTTACCTGAAAAATCCAGAAAAACAAATCATTGTATCGGTTTGCCTCATTTTCTTTGATATAGTATTTATGTTGGTTCTCATCCATTTCTATACATAGCATAGTATTACTAATCAATTTTCTCAAATCTATTCTCCTTTTTGTTTCACAGCATCCACCTTCTAAATCTACATAAAATGGTTTGTCATTTTTGAAGCCTTCATATTTTGAACATAGATGTGTCATTACTTGTATTTCTTTTGATTTTCTCTTCACTGTCAGTGCTTTGGGGTCTTCTGGGAATAGATTTACAAAACAATGACTACAATGACCATTCAGTTTTCTGTTCCCTCTGGTTCGGCAACCTATGGTATGTATGGATTTACAGACTTCTTTTCCCTTACAGTCTGGGCATCTGTCTTTCCTCACCTGATGCTCACATATTTCACCACCACCGCGTTCTTCACATCGGCTTCTTCTTTTATTGTGCTTACAGAGTGAGCGCCCTTTACACTCTATGCATCTACATTTTCTTTTATAATGTTCGCATATTGAAGCACCACCACATTTTACACATTGACATTTCCTACTACCGTGCTCACGTATTGAAACCATAATACTTACTTACTATTTAACATTCGTCTGTCTTTAAATATCCTTCACCTAAAACATACAACATTTACCCCTATCATTTTCACAACCATAAATCCTGTGAAAATCCATTTTCACAACCATAAATCCTGTGAAAATCCATTTTCACAACAGCCTGTGAAAACCTATTTTCACTACTATTTTTGAATGGTGAAAATCCATTTTCACAGCCATAAATCCTGTGAAAATCCATTTTCACAGCCATAAATAAATCCCGTGAAAATCCATCATAAATCCTGTGAAAATCAATTTTCACAGCCATAAATCCTGTGAAAATCCATTATTAAAGTGGCAACTATCTGAAACATACAACATTTACAGCAGTCATAATTTCTTCAACCAATGCTTGAGGTATTCTATACAAATCCTTTTGTTTAAACAAGGTGTAGTTTTCAGGCCATCTATCCTTGCTGTTGCTGGGTGCCCTTTGTGCTGTTTCTTTATGACGGTTTCCATCCATACTTCCACAATCTTTTTTACAAAGAGGTCTGGGTGTCCAAGTGTCCAAGTTAGTCCAGAGCCTCGTTCTTTTTCTATATGGCATACTGTATTTACAGTAGTCAATGTCAAAGTATGGCAAACCCTCCATAAATGGTTGCTTCTTCAATAAGCCCGTCTGGGGATTTTCTATGAACCAAACCCTAGGCTTGAAGTATTTGATTATCTCAAGAGTTTTCATTACTATTTCATTTGCTTGTTCAATCTTCCTTACCCCAGTTTGTTTAGCAATGCTATACTCAATACAAGGGGGTGAAGACCATATTACATCAAAGTATTTCACTGGATATTTTTTGTATTTCCATTGTAATATATCACAATTAATATCAGCCCCTTTCAAATCCAATGAGACAACAGTCCAGCCCATATCTTTCGCAACAGTTCCCACACTGCCTGTCCCTGAAAACAATTCTAACAATTTCATAATATTTTTATAGATAATAATATTATCAAAATTTCATCTATTCACCCATCACTTTGAAGACTTCACCATCCCTTTCAATTCTATAAAACTCAAGTGTCTGAGACTTTGGGATTTTTATCTTGCCTTCATTCAGCATTTTCAGATACTGCTGTTGCTTGGTTTCAAAGGTGCCTACTGGTCTCCCGATTTTTTTAGCCTCAAAGATTTTATCAATTCTTTCCTTTTCAGCATCAGCATCATTATTTTCAGCAGGTTTATTTTTCACTAATATATCAAGTTTTTCTAATGCCTTGTTCATTAAGTCCATCAACACCTTCACATTCTTGTTGTATCTTGTCATCTTGTTCAGCATCTCTGCCATTTCAGGCTGTTTATCATCTAAATCAGACATTTCTATATATAACTATTTATATATTTATTTATTTATCAGTTCAAAGTGTGTTAAAATAACTCTTTAAATAGTTTCAATCCATATCATTTATTGCCAGTTGTCCTTTACTTCTGGGGGTAGTAGTCATTACATCCCGTATCATATTGTTAGTGCTTTCCTTATTTTTGTCCTCTGGTGTAATCTGGCGGTTAAAACTGAAACTGATGCTATGGTCTTCACTTTCTAAAACAATTTCACCATCATCATCTTTTTTGACATTCATTGTTTTATCATTCTTGCTGATTTTGAAACTACAGGGGGAACATTTACATTTGATGCCCTTGGGGTTGATTTCAATTTCATTTCTCATCTGTAGTTTGCCATTACACAAGGGACATTCAAATACAATGTCTTTAGATGTCAGTTTTTGTTCCTCATTCAGATTGACAACAGCGGGTTCTTCATCTGATAGTTCAAAATCTTCAGGTATTGGCTTTTTTGGTATTTTGCTTTTACTGCTTTTCTTTGGTGGCATTTATATAATACTTAAGATAATTTATAATTACCTTCAGAAACTCCAGCATTACCCTGAATATCTGCTTTATTTTAGTATCTTTTACAATTGGAAATTTATTATTATCATCAGTACTATCTTCAATCACATCTATTGTAATATATGTATTATAATCACTCATCCTATGTAATTAGATGATAAAATTATTACTATCTAATTATATATGGATTTTTAGGCGCAAACAAAAATCCATAAGGGGCGGTAGGTAAATGTCAAAGAAAATGAACTGTGCTGATTGAAACATAGCATCAAACAAATTCTTGAACAAAAAGGCTTCAAATCTTCTACTGCTTGTTGTCATAGCAAAAAGAGACCGTGTCGGGGAAACAGAGCAAAAGCCCAAGGGTGGATTTTTTATTTTTAATTAACATTCTTATGATGGGCATAATGGCACTCTGTTCCATATTCTACCGACCCCTATTCAGGTAAAATAAGATATGCCATTTACAATGAATATTAGAAATTAATTTCTAAATAATTTATATGAAATCTTGCTGTTCCCAAGATTGAACCTATCAATGTAAAACAGTATGAATTCAAACAATCACCCTACCCACAAGCAGACGAACTACCATTCAGAAGCATCATTGTATCGGCATCACAGGGCGGAAAGGGTATATTAATTCAGAACCTCATTCTAAAAATCTATAGGGGATGCTTTGAGAGAATATACATTGTATCACCGACAGCACACATAGATGAAGCATACAAAGAAGTAATCCGATACATAGAGAAAGAACTAAAAATAGACAACAAAAAAGAGCAATATTTGTTTGATGAGTATGACCCTGAAAGTCTGGCACACATCATAGACATACAGCACAAAGTGATAGAATACCAGAAGAAAAACAAGATGAACAAGTTATATAGTTGTTTGTGAGTAGTTGATGATTTTGCTGAAGACAAGACATTTATGAGATATAGTAAAATCCTTCACGGCTTATACACAAAATCAAGACACTTTGGATTATCAGTCATAACTGCCACACAGAAGTATAATGCTTTAAGTCCTATAGTCAGGTTAAATTCAAGTAGCCTTTACATCTTCAAACTGAAAAATCAATCAGAACTTGACACATTCATTCAAGAGCAGTCAGCCCTGATTGATAAGAAAACCATAAATGAAATTTACAGAGTAGCCACTGAAGAGCCTTACTCATTTCTATTTGTAAAGTTGAGAGAGAGAGAGTGATGTAAATAAAATATTTATTTCAATCATAATATTATTAAATCAAACTCCAACTACAAAGTTGAATAGCAGGTAGTTTATACATAATCTTATCAGATTTTTCCTTGTTCAATTTTTCAATTTTGCTATTGATTTCTTTTAAGGCTTTTATTTGTAATTTATCTATCCTACTAATATCTAACTCTTCTTCATTAATTTTACTCAATTCTTGAATACAACTGTTCTCAACTGTAGATTGTTTATTTCCCATATATATATTATTAGATATTTTAATCTTCATCTTTATCTTTGGATGTAGCCTTTGTTTTTGCCTTTGGTTTAGGTTTCATTAAGTCTTTCATCATCTCTTGTAATTCATAAACTGAACTTTCTAAATGATGTATTTGATTTTTCATTTTTTCATTTTCATCAATTAATTCTCTTACTGTCCCCCAAGTGATAATTCCCATCTTGACATAACTTAATTTCTTAATGCCATCCACTTTCACAAGTATATTTTCAACCTTTTCTGGTATATTTTCTTCTACCTCCTCTGCTATAAAACCTATATGAGTTTTAGTTATTCCCATTTCTTTTTCTTCTTTCATTTTGAAAGTATGAGGTTTAATGCTATTTACTATTTTTGTAAAATTGAAGTTTGCTTCTTCAATATCATATTTCATATCTTTTTGTGATGTATCTACAAGGTCTCCCTCTAATGTATAAGGTGCTGGAACAGAAACTTTTGATGGAGTAACAAAAAGTCTTACACTACCATTAGCATAAAATCTTATATCTCCGTTAGGGTCTTCATTGTATAACTTGAAATGATTAACACCTGCTGTATTTTCATTAAATATATAGCTATTCTTACCAGTTTCTTTATGAAAATATGCCCTTTTGTCTTGATTGACATATATATCTTTTGAAAAATTAACATCTTCATCTGCTTTTCTGTATCTCATATATTCTACTGAACCGTCATCTGTTGTATTACTGCCTTGAAAAACCATATCAGCACCAACATTTCTATGGATAAAATAGTCTCCATAAATATATTGAGACGACAATGCCCTACCTGTTGATACATCAATAATATTTTTAGTGCCATCTAATGTAAAGAAATTAACACCGCCCCTTTTAAATACTACATTAGTAGGAGTGGCACTATCAATTACGTCAAACTTACCACTTTCAGCAAGTAATGATATACCTGTATTCACCTCTACATTACCATTTCTGAAATACATAAAATCAATGGTGTTCCTTCTAAAACTGACATCAGCATTACCGATACTATCATAAGTGTTTGATTTAGCACCTTTTGTTAGTTCCACTGCTTGTAGCGTTCCTTCAAACTTCATATATTCAAGATCACCTCTTTTAAAGACTAAATCAACATCAGTAGCATTTTTAGTATTGATGACATCAGTTTGTAATTCAGTATGACACACAACATCTACATTAAAATATGCCTGAGTGTTTGATAAATGAAACTTTAAGTGTTGAGGAAACGGACTTCCTCCAACATAAAACCTATGTAATCCACCAGAAGCAAAAATACAATAATCATAACCAGTATTGCCACTTCCTATATTGATAGAGCGGATATAACCTTTACCAGTTCCTAAAACAACTGTCCCCCCAAGGACTAACTCTATACCTGAAAGAAAATAAGAAGTTCCATTAACCGTTAAGTCAAAACTTCCAAATTGAGCCCCTCCACCTATAACCAAATCACCTTCTATTGTATGTAATGCTTCACCAGTATATTTTACTAAATTAGTGTCATCTACCCCTCCACCTCCAATGTCTGGACTTGTAGGCTTGTGGAATGTAATTAGATTGTTCTGTAATGTCATAACTAAATTAGTTGTAGCATCTGGCACTGTAGGGCTTCCAACATAAAATTTAATTTCTCCAGTGCTCTCATTCATTACATAATTCATTATTGTTGATGCGTTCTTATTCTCAATATAATCACATAATATGTTATTAACACATTCTATGTTATTTGAAAAGTATGAAGCCCCATTAACAGTCAATATATTACTTCCGTTTTTAGCACCATTAACAGCAACAGTTCCCGCTACTTGTTGGTCTGTTTCTCCAGTTAGTTTCAAGCAGTTTGATGTATCCCCTGATAAATCTAAATTGGTAGGTTTGTTAAATTCAACAATCCCGTTTTTTAATGTCATAATTAAATTGGTTGTTGTATCGGGGATTATTGGACTGCCTACATAAAATTTCATTTCTCCGGTGCTTTCGTTCATAATATGGTTTATGATTGTTGATGAATTTTTGCTTTCAAAATTATCACATACAATAAAAAATTCGCATTGAGTTTTAGTATTCAATACCGTCAGATTATCTTGAAGTTCAATCATACTGACATTATTTCTTTTAAGTATCAAATCTAATGGTGCTATGGTGTCTATCTCTTGGGTTTTAAGATTGCCACCGCATTGTATTAATTTACTTGCTACGATTTTAGTTTCAGAAACATCATATTGTATGTAAGTATCGTTGTTGCTTTGAAAAAGTATATCATTGGTATTGAGGGCATTGAATGTATTTGACTGAATATTTGAACCTTTGATATAACCGCTACTATCTAATGATGCTACTAAATGATTGCCATTGATTTCACCATCCCCATTTACATAAAAGTCTCTGCTTGATGCTACACCATTCAAAATGATTTTTGATAGACCATCAATATGTCCTAGTCTCAAAGTGCCTGACATATCCTGTGGATTGTTAATATTAAGTTTGTCATTCAGTAGTGTATCTGTCTCTGATTTATTATATTTATTGTTTAATAACGCATCTGTCTCGGTTTTATTATAGTAATTTGTTAAGTCAGTCGTGCCTGTTCCTCCACCTCCTCCATTGATGATTGCTGTATTGACATAATTTTCCGTTGCTAAATTTGAAGACCCTGTGATTTCTAACTTGATAAACTCTGTTGCTATAATTGTATTGCCACCATCTAATTGTGATGCCATATATTAATAATTAGATTTTTTATAATCTAATTATCAAATTTATTTTATCTCGATTTAGTTTTACTTGAAAACATATTTTGACATAAATTATTGTATTTTTCTTTCTTTTGATTTATGAATTGTTGTTGTAATACCAAATAGTGTTGAGCCATAGCATCAACTGGGTTGATGGGTTGAACTGGAACTGGTTCTTTTTTCTTTATTAAAGGTTGGGTTGGTTGTTCTTCTTCATCACTGCTGTAATATATTTGGGGAGGTGGTTTAGGTTTAGGTTTTGCTGTTTGTTTTGCTTTGGGTTTTGCTTGTTTCTTGACCGGCGGTGGTTCTGGTGAGCATTTATGACTGTAGCGTAGATTTTTATATGTCATAGACCTAAAGCAGTCAGGACATTGGACTATATCACTTGCTTTTGGTTTTGCTTTGGGTAAAGGGCGTTGCCCTCCAGCACTTTCACTTTGTGAAAGTGGTTTGGGTTTAGGTTTGATTTCTTCTTTTATTTCTTCTTTCACTTCTTCATTAACTTCTTCAACAACTTCATTTGCTATTTCAAGTGGTTGTTCTTCTTTAGGTTCTTCTTCAATTGCTTCAAGTGCTGGTGGTTCAACTCTAACAGAGTTAGAGTTCAAGGAGCCATTGGCTCGTTCTTCTTTTGCTTCTTCATTTTGTAAATCAACTACTTTAATAGACATATATAAAAGTGGATATATTTTTCTTAATATTTTCTTTTTATTATTTTTTCAAGAAAATATTGAGAAATTAATAGTTAGGACTTGAAAATAACAATGTAAATTCAATGGGGGTGTCATAAAAGTTAATTGTCTTGCTTTCTTCATTTGTAATCCTAAATGAAAGTCTCCTCAAATTCTTGCCACCTACATCTATAAAAGCATCAGCAAATACACCTCCGTGGGCATCATTCATTACTCCTCCAAGTTGCTGGTCAATCAGTATTTTGCGTATGATAGATGAAGAATATGAATTAGGTGCTGAATAGTGATGGTCAGTTAATTCTGGTGAATTTATATATACGGCTCTAAAGGGCACCAAATTTAAATAAGATGAAGTCCAGACCGACAATGGAGATGTAGCAACATAATTACTTAACAAATAATTTATTGATACTGGATTTCTATTGTCATAGGGCACGGAAACACTGTCCCACTGACCATTCACATAGTTGCTTAATTCTTCATCAGTAGGGATTTTGATTTTGTAATTCAATCCATCTTTGATACTGAATTGAACAGTTCTAGTTGTAGCATCATAAGCATACACAAATATGCCACCAGTAGATAAATCACCAGTATTACTGTTTAAGCCTTCATTAATATCAAAACAAAGTTGTTCAGCGAAATATATTTTATTGCCTAAATAAATCCTGAAATTCTTTACAAAAGTGTCGTTATTATCATAAATCATCACATAAAGATACTCATAGAAATTTACTTCAGTTGTCTTAAATGAAGTTGGCAAAGACACTTCTGTAATCCACATTTTACTACCTTGGGGCAGTTCCATATTTTCCTGTAATTCCACAACAAAGTCAGATGATGACCTTGACTGTGGTAGTCTAAATTTTGAATTCACATACACCTTTTGTAATTTAATTTATTGCTCATCATTATTATATTCTTAATTTAGATTTTAATTTATCAATAATAATATAATGATAGGAACTCTTGGTAATGTAGGTAGAGTAATCGGAAGAATAAAATTTGATACTTTAATCAAAAACATAGATGGTAATGTGGAAGAATTGCTGAACAAAGAATACAACATAAGAATGAATGAGTTTTCAGAAAAAATAACAAACAACCTGAAACAAAACAACAGAACGCTATATACAGAAGAAAGGAATGTAGGAAATAAAGAAATTTTAGAAGACAGGCAAGGTCTTAAAAATGCCTATGCCTCACCGTCAGGTCTATATTCTACTGGTAAGACATTATACATCAGTGGCACTACTGGAAAAGATGGAAGCATCACAAGAGACATTTTAGATGACTTGATACATCTACCAACAAGGAATGCTGAACAAACTGAAAAGTATAAAGATGTGATGAATTATTTGAAAAATAACCCTCAAATAACAAGACTGGTGAGCCACAGCCTCGGCAGTGCTGTAGCAAATACACTTAAAGAAAACTTCCCAAATAGATTTCAAACAACTACTTATGCCACACCGGCAATAAAACCAAAGCGGAGGGGGAGGCAAGACCCTAAACATAGGGATTACCGCAATCCTAATGACCCTGTGTCAATTTTAGATGGATACGCAATTACAAGCAATCTAAATGAACCAGACCCCATAAAGGCACACGGATATGAAAACTTTGACTTTGGCAGGTTTTCCATCAATCCCACTACCAAAATTTCAAATGGGATACATCCAAATGAACCAATTAAAATATAAGTTATATTAATAATGTTAAAAAGAATAGATTATAAACATCAAACAAAATCAATCCCACTAACCAAAGGGCAGTCAAACTATAACAAACTACAAAAAGAAATGAATGAAGCACCAAAAGAATATAATGCTATAAAGAGTTTAATAGAAAGTAATGAAAATAGTATAGAAAAATAACTACACATATTCAATCCAAACATATTAAGTTAATACCTCATCAAAAGAAAAAATGGATATAGAAAATATTTTATCTCAATTAAATCATATATAAGTTATGGATAATTTAGTCAGCGAAGCACAAGATGTAATGATTAACAATCTTAACTTTGGAATGCCAGAAACCGCACAATATATCACAGACCGCCGGTTTGTAAATTATTTTCCATCAGGGTCTAACATCTATGCCAGTAATCAAGGAAACAAGAACATAAGATTTTACATAAGCGGAGAAGCAAACCAATATCTGGATTTAAGCAGTGTGCGTTTATTTGCCACCGTTCAAAACACAGATGGAACAAGAGAAAAGTTTTTACGCCCCCTTGGTGGTCTTCATTCATTCTTTAACCGATACAGGGCAACAGTAGGAGGTCAGATGGTTCAGGACATTATTGAATACAACCGTCATTGTGAATTATTCAAGTCATTTAAGTCAAAAGATGTTAATGAAATGGATGATATTGAAAGCAGTGCTAATCCATCTTATGATTATGACTACCACTTGTATGCCAATGGTTTAAATAACTTTATTGATTATACAACATCAGGAGCAACTAATGCTGGTGGTGTAGCAACTGTTGATACAACCGCAGACCACAATGAATATGGGAGAATTGATTTTAGACCTACCAGACATAGTTTATCAGGCATCCCCGGTGCTAATGGAAAAGCCCGACTTTCTCACAAACCCTGCTGTGGATTACTTGAAAGCAATTACTACTTACCATTGAGAGTAGCACCATTAGAATTAGAATTTACTATTGTATCAGATGGCAATGAACCTATTGTAGTCCCCCTAGGAGACGCCCAAACAAACCCCAATACTGAAACTGACAAGCAAGGTTATTACTTTCAAGGAGGCAATACATCTGTAAGTTGGGAAATTAACAATGTAATCATTAGAGCAGAAGTAATCACACTTGACAACACTGTTGACAATAACATTACAAAACACTTATTGGAAGGACAATCATTAAAACTTATCATCCCACAGTATCATACTATTACACACACATTCAACACAGGTGGAGGTGAAATTAATATGAATATTGTTAAGTCGGCATCTAAATTAACTAATGCTTTCATCACACTTTATAGAAGTCCAAGGGGTGGAAGTCGCTATGGATACTATATGCCAGATAATTATATTTATAAGAGAAGGAACTATTTTTACAATCCTATGATTAATGGAGAGATTGATGACGGTCCGGCGGCAGACAGTGTCCCATTACAACAAGGAAAAGGGTTTGCTGACAACAGTAGGGCACTTACTTACCAACTTCAAATTGCCAATAAGAAATTTCCTGAGTTTGAAGTTCAATCACTTTCAGAAGCATTCTATTTTTTGAGGCGGACATTACACTACTTAAATCCGGAACAAAATTCACTGAATATCAGTTATAAGCAGTATCGGGAAAATTAATTTGTTATTGGTTTCTCAATGGAGAAGATGTCTGATTTAGCGTTTAGTGGTGTAAATACAAAGATGGGAAGTTTAATCACTTTTAAAATCAAAGGAACAGAAGGAACACTGGCAGAAACAGAACAGATTGAAGAAATTTTTACTACATTGGTCTCTGAAACAGTTTTGGAACTCCGCTCTGATGGAAGCGTCGTGTATGATTAAAATTATTATTTTCTAAAATTAATATATAATGTTTCAGGCATATAAGAGAAAACAAACTACAACAAATTATAAAAAGAAGATGAATGCCCCAGCAGGTAAAGCAACTGGTAGTGGTATGTTTAAACATTATGACACAAGGTATATGGCTTGGTTGAAGAAACAATTAGATGAAAAAGAGACAAAAGATAAATTAATATCAATAAGAAATGATATACTTGAAAGCAATAAAAGGGTAAATTATAGAAATCAATTAGACAGAATTAATAATGAAATTCAAAGAGATAATCTTAACCATAATAGTTTAGAACATTTACAGCATCAAATAAATCAATTTAGAAATCTGAATTTTACTTAATTACTATAAATATACATACTCAAAAAGTAATTATTTATAGTAATTAATGGGTGAAAGTAGCAGGAATTATCAGAATGGCAAAATCTACTGTATTAGAAACAGTATTGATGATGATATATATGTTGGTTCAGCTACTCAACCATTATCTAAAAGAATGGCATGGCATAGGCAATCCAGCACACAACAAAAGAAAAAACACTACAAATTATATCAGAAAATGAATAATATAGGCATTGAGCATTTTTTCATTGAATTGTATGAGCAATACCCATGTCAGAGTAAGGAAGAACTATTTAGAAAAGAAGGTGAGACAATGAGAGAGTTGAAACCAGTATTGAACAATAAAATCCAAGGCAGGACTTTGGAAGAATGGTTGGAGGATAATAAAGAATATCTTGAAAAAGACAGGAAGGAAAGATATGCCAAGAACAGAGATAAGATACTTGAATATAAAAAAAGAGTATTATGCTGAAAGAAGAGATGAAATAATGGAAAGGAACAAAAAGAGACATGAAGAAAACAAAGAGAGATATTATCAAAATATCAAGACAAAAAGACAGGAACATAAACATATAAAATTTCATTGTGAATGTGGTTCGGTTGTTTGTTTCATGGATAGGCATGGTCATCTTAAAACCAAAAAACATAAAACATATATGGAAGAAAAAATAAACTATAAATAACATAATATTATTTCTAAATAATATTATATTATGACAGCAAAATTAGAAAACATCAACAAATTTAGCACTTATGGATTGCGTCGTCGTCCCTCGTATGAAGAAATCACCAATCTAATATCAGAAAATGAAAAACTGACGGGCGCTTTACCAAACAGAGACGCTACATTTTTCAGAAACTCACCTGAAGGAAGTTTTTTTGATGGGGCAGATGCTATGGAACAATTGAAAGAAGAACAGGGGAAACTATTATTGAGACACATGAATGACATTTTATTAAGGCAAAATGTAAGAACAGCAGGTAGAACATATCACACTGAAAGACTACAACAACTACCCACAACATCACCGGTAATAGCACAACCAACACAACCAATGAATGTAGATGAAGAACTAACACAACAGGCTACACCAACAGTGCCATCATCTTCAACACAACAAGCATCTCAATTGAATGCTGAACTGACACAAAGAGCAAATACAACAACAAAAATAAGAGAAGAAACAGCAATGAACCACAGGGGGGAAGTCTTCAAACAGAACAAACCCACAATACCTGAACAGATACACCACATCAATCCCCCAAGAAGTTTTGCTCCCATAAAACCTGAAAGTTTCAACATAGCAGCTGATGAAGAGATGCCACCAGTTCCAAAAGCAAAACCTAAAGCAAAGGCATCAGCATCTTCAAGCATTTGTCAAGCCTTACCCGTTGTAGAGGTTATGGATGTAAGTAGTTCATCTAAAAGAGCATCTCCTGAAACAACAATAGAACCAAGAGGCAAAGCGGGAAGACCTAAACATTTCAGAGAAGGAACTGAAAGAAAGAATGCTGACAAAAGAGATGGAAGTAGCCCAGAAGAAGAACCTAAAATGAGAAAGAAAAGGAACAAGAAAAAGACAGAGTTAGAAATAGGAGGAGCGGAGGCAGATGATGAAATAGATGAACCTAAAGATAGTGGCAAGAGAAAGACAATACAAAAACCGGTAGGAGCATCCACAATAGGTGTTCAAAGATTAAGAGAAGAGTTCGTAAATGCTAAAAACAAGGATCTGATTACAAAAGAACAGTATGAACAGTTTGATAGTGCTTACAAGACTTGGTTTGCTTCAAATGGTAATGACAGTAAGAAGAAGCACATGCTGAAACAAATGAGGGAGGTTTATAGACTACATTTGTGGCAGAAGTTGAAGGATGCTTACAAAGCACAATAATAGTGTCTTAATTTACTTAAAGAGATATTCTTATATAAATCATAGTAATGAGTGTCAAAAACAGAGAAATTGATGAAAACGGATATGTAATCATTGAGCCTCTAATACAGCTGGATATTGATAAAAAAAGCGGACTTGAAAAAATACAACAGATACTACCACAGGGAATACTATAAGAAATTCTTGAGTGTCAAGGTTGAATGCCCCCTTTGTGGGTGTAGCATCACAAAAGAAAAGTTCAAGAGACACCAGCAATCAAGCAAGTGTATCAGATTGAGAGCAAGTTATAATAATGGAGACACAGAAGATAAACCAGAATAAATAAGGTAAAAACATTAAATGTCTTAAGCTACTTAAAGAGATGTTATTATAATATAATATAAATATATTATAATGCCATCAAAAAGTGTAATCAACAATATAAGCATACTACAAAAACTAACCGGAGGTGCTAAAGAAGATGTCAAAGGCAGAGTGGATAAGGTAGTAGAATTTTATAGAGACAGGAAAATTTCTCAATATGAAACAGCAAAAAACTTAATCAACAGCCTGATGAGCGACAACAAGAGAACAGCAACTTTTGCGAAAAAAAGATTTGATAAAAAGTTTGAACAGATTGAAGGCAGAGCACCACTGAATGAGAGAATGGCAACAAACAGAAACAAGAAGGACTATGTTGTAAGATTTCAACTTTACGGTTTTGATAATGGGCACAAAGCAGGAGGACAGAGAGGCTTTAAAGACAACCAAGGAGACTGGCACAATTTACTTCGTATGGAGCAACCTATACAGATGAACTTGAAGAATGTAAGAGATGAGGATAAACTGAATGAAACACTGGTGGATAAGTATGTGGTCAGAGATAAGTTTGATTTATGGATGGAAAGACTGAAAGATAGGTTAAGACTGAAGAAGGACAACCCTAACAAAATTACAAGAAAACAATTTGATGAACTGAACACCAGAGAGGCTTGGATAAAGGAGACAGGAGTAGATGCTACACTGCCCAAAAGAAGAAATACTAAAGGTAGATACAAAGAGTTTGAAGTGATACACGATACAGTTTTGTTTGATAAGTTATTCAAGAGATTAGTTGAAAAACACCCAGACCTGAAGAATAATACAAACCTTGAAGACTACACAAGTGCCATCAAGATTTTAGACATTAGTGATGTATCAAACACAGGTGGAGGGGATGATGAAACAAAAAAGAAACTGAAAAATGGAAATGAGATAGGAATGTATCACTACACCATTAATACCGAAATGGATGTTGCAAGTGATAATTTGGTTGATGCCATCAAAAATAAGAAACACACCGACGGTGAGTGTTGGATTAACACACTGATAGACCACTATGAAGAGACACTGATGAGTAGTAATAAATGGGAAAGTAAGAGAATGACAAGAGATAAAATTTTGAAATTGATGAATTTAAATGAAGAAGAGTTTAAGGAGAATGGGGCATCAGTTGAAGATATGGAAAGGGTATTTGAAGAATTTAAATTAACTGTCAGGTTGTATAACTGTATCGGTCAAAAGGTTTATGCATTTGACCCTGATAAGAAGAACAAAAATGTTAATGTATTGTTTGGGATGATTAAAGGCAACCATATATACACAATGAATGACAACATCAAGAGCATAGCACAAAAAGAATTAGAGGAAAATATGAAAATATGTGCTTCTACTGACTTTCGCCTGAACAGCAAGGAGAAGCCTGTTAAGTATGATTTTTTCAATGGCATTGATGACATAATGGGTATAGTTGAAGAGAATGAGGGTGAAGAAAAAGAAGTGAATTTAGTTAGTGGCAAAAACTTGAATACAGTTTTTTGTGAGTTCAAGAGGCAAAGTATGAGCCTAAAATCATAATGGGTGCAGGTGGCAATGTAGCATCACTCGTGGTAAAGTTTAATGGGTTGATTTTGAACATCAGAAGCCAAAGTCTGATAGACTGTGCTGTTGATACTTGTATTGGTAGCAATGGTGCTGATATGTTTAATAAAGTGAATGAAGCATTTTTTAATTTCAATAAGGGTATGTTCAATCCTAATCACAAGTCATATTATCATTATCACAATGATGACTTAAAAATATTTTCAATGGCACATAGCATAGCACCCAGTGGATATTTTGAAAGCATCATTGAAGGAAAGGATACACACATTGAATTAGATAGGAGGAACGCCTACACTAAATCTACAATGGATGTTTTAGAAGTGCCTTGTTTTTCTGAATTTGATATTTGGAAAACGTATGATTATTCAAAGAATGATTTTAACAAGATGAATGCTTTAACATTATATCTTGTTAAAAGCAAAAGGAGAAATCTATTTTTCAATAGGACTTATAACTTGATTTACGGTAAGTTTTTGAAAAAATATGATGATATGGTTGAAATCATCTATTACAAAGTTCCATCTAATACATACAAAGTTAATTACAAAAAACTAATTAATGAACCTTGGGAATTGAAACTGGATGAGGATGAAGAGAAGGACAAAATGAAAAAGAAAATGATTGCTTGTATCAACATCGGCTTATTAGAAAAGCAAACTAACACTGCTAAAAAATCAGTTGTGTTTTCAAAAATGGTTGATGCCTTTTACTATCAAGAAAAATACGGTGGTGATATAAATATTATTACTGAAACAAAATGGGATGGTGAAGTGTATGATGATGATGAGGATTGCTTGATTGATTTTGATGATAAAGGCAATGTCATTGAGCCTGAAAATGATGAGAAAGAACTTGCTAAAATTGTGGATGAGTGTAAGCATTATGTGCTTAACATATCTGACACACACAAAACTTTAATGAATGGATATAGGTTTATCAAAGAACTGATTTTACAACATCATAACTTTGATATGAATGAGGCTTATGAAACACTTATGAGGGATGATGTAATGGGGTATTCAGTAAAAACTGATGCCTTTGTGATTGATAAATGTAATCTGTGTAAAGCAAAGGGAGTGTTAAAATTTGGTAGTGAGATTGGAGACTGGAGATGGTCTGATAAATTCAATTTTCCTAGCAAGGCATTTAGCAAACAACCTAGCATCTTATGTGGTATAACTGAATATCAAAATAAAACAGGTGATGTCAAGGATGAAAATGGAACACTGATGAAATCATAGATGAGCATATTATGACTAATAAGAGGTTGATGATAAGAGCATCACTACCGGGCTCTGGAAAATCATACATATGTAAGCATTTACAAAATAGAAATTACAAAGTTTTATTCGTTGTGTCTACCAATAATTTGAAACAAGAATGTGGAGCAGAAGCAATGACAATAAATAAATTCTTTGGAATATCTTATGGTGATGAGAGACTAGAAAAGTTTGATTATTCCGATGTTGATGCCATAGTTTTTGATGAAATATATTTTCACAATGTGGGCAAGTGGGCTTTGATATTGGACTTCTGTAAAAACAATCCTGATAAAATTGTATTAGCAACTGGAGACACAAAACAACTGAAACACCCAGAGAGAGTAAGCAATACAATTAGTTTTGAAAAATACGCCGACCATTGTATAGATTTAATTTTCAAAAATAATATTATGCTATATGAATGAAAGAGACTGAAGACTAAAGAAGATAGAAATAAATTGAAAGATATTAAGAGATTGATTTTTAACAATGAACCTATACTTAATATCATTGAAACATATTTTGGATGGAGTGAGGGCAATGAGATATGCGAAAACAACATTGCTTATACTAACAAGACTTGTAGAGAGGTGAGTAGCAGGATGAGAAAAATGAAAGGCATAGATGATGAATATGTTGTGGGGAAGAGGTGATATGTAGAAAATACATTAAGACTAAAGGCAAGAAATTTAATGTGAATTTTAAATTTAGGTTTGTAAATATTATTGGTAATGATGTTGTTTTAGAAAATGTGGCTACTAATGAGAAGTAACGGATAGAACTGAAATTATTGAGAAAACATTTCATATATGCTTACTGTTACACCTGTCATAGCAAACAAGGCTGTTCAGTGGATGATGATATTGTGATATATGACTGGTGTAAGTGGTATTGCTGTAAGAACTGGTATTGGACTGTAATTACAAGAGCAAGATATTTAAATAGAGTTAAAATTTACAAATATGATGCTGATGAAAATGATATGAGTAAGATAAGAGTAGAGACATATTTTAAGAATAAAATTATGAACTATGAAGAGCAAGATAAGAATGCAGGTAGAGATGTAGAAGATGGAAAGTATGTAGATGTAGATTTCTTGATGAACCTGATGAATACCCAGTGTGAAAATTGTAATGAACCATTGGTTATTGATTTTGAAGATGGCAAGGTTTCATCAAATATTAGCTGTCAAAGAGTTAATAATGATATTGCGCACTTCAAGGATAATTGTAGGCTTATGTGTTCAATGTAATTGTGCTTTTTCAAATAAAATATCATTATAAATATATGAGTAATAAGCAGACGATTATTAGTGATATTTGTTTTGATAGAAGTGGCTATGGAAGCAAGGCTACTACTTTGAAAGATGCCAAAGAGAAAGATAAAACTATTACTATGAAAGATGTCGAATATTTTTTTTAGAAAGAATGTTGAGATTAAGAGAAAGCAAAGGGGTCAGAACAGTTTTGTAGCCCCCCATAACAACCATACTTTTCAACTTGATTTGTTTTTCATTTCAAAAAATGATATAGAAGCAACACAAAAGTTTAGAGCTGGGCTGGTAATGATTGATGTATTAAGTAAATATGCTGTAGTAGTCCCTATTAAAAGCAAGAGCCCTGCCGATGTCATCGCAGGAACAATGGAAGGGCTAGAAAAGATGAGGGCAAAACCAAAAATCATATACACTGATGATGAAGGTAGTATAAGTGGTGCTGACTTCAAGCAACTAGTAGAAGATGAAGGGATTGAACTTTATAGAACTAGAGGTCATCCAGCCTTCGCTGAAAGATTTATTAGGACGTTTAAGGATAAACTATTTAAACGGGTTGAGGATGATGAGAAAAAGGGAAAACATAATATACAATGGATAGATTACATAACTGAGATTTTACTAACATACAACAACAAGGACGTCCATAGTGCTACTGGACTAACTCCACATGAAGCAAGGAAAGAAGGGAATGAGTTTAGAGCAAAACTTAATGTTTCAGTAAAAACAAAGAAGGAAATAATATATCCAACATTAGAGGTGGGAGACAAAGTAAAGATAATGAGAAGGAAAGCAATTACAGAGAAAGAAAGAACTTCCCACTGGCTGAAAGGTTATTATGTTGTGCAAAAGATTGCAGAAAAGTTGAACCAAAAATATTACAAATTAACTGATTACCCAAGATTGTTGATGAGGCACGAACTTTTCAAGATTTAGTGTTTTTAGAAAGCCTTGTAAGCATTTTTTTGCATACTTATGCCTACTTGATGCAACCATGAGATGGTTGATTTGATGTGCTCTTTTGGTTTCGGGGTTTTGTGTTTTGCCCTTCATCATTTGTTTTTCCCCGCGAATTTGTGTTTGGCACGTTTGGGTCATTGGCTGGGATTGCTCCATGTTCCTTTGTCCTTCCTCGCCATGGCTTCGTCATCAGTCTCTTCTGCATCCTGTTGTCGGGATGCTCAGCTGTTGGGAATATGCCAGTCAGAGGTTTGAAACCACATGTTCTTGGAGAGCTTGAATATGGAATTTGTTTCAATTTGAGCACCTTTGACATTCTCAATTGGAAAGCTACAGAAAATTAGCTCTTTCACTTTGCACTTGGAATTTTGTATCATTTTTCAGCATCTTTTGCTCAAACCACTCGGGCACGCTTTTCAGCTTAGGGGTGTCGGCATATTCATGGCGCGAATCCGTTTTGTCGCTTGCGTCATCAGCCTCATCACCCTGGCATTGAGCCCTGCATCTGCAGGCACCAACAGCGCAGGCAATGTGGATGCCGGAAACCACACCAATCAACCTGATTGTGAGCATTGCACTTGCGGTCCTTGCCATGCCATTGGGGAATGTTGTCCACTCTACTGTTGCTCCTGAACCAAAGAATATTTGAGACAGTTTTCACTTTCATCACGCCAGTTGCTCGCCAATTTTGGCGACGAATCAAGTGCGTGAGAACGCTTGCTTCGCCAACAGGGCAAAACAGTGCTCTGAGCAAGTCCTTTGCGATTGGAAAGGTCTGCATGTACAGTATATAAGTAGGCATTGTTTCAATAGAGCATTCATGCCAGTGAGCCTTCACAAACTTGACATTCAGTGCATTCTTGCCTGATAAAAAGGCAACCACCCAGATACTTGAAGACTGGCTCCAAACAAGTATGGACGCACACCACACAAATCTTTTTCACTCCATTTCGCCCCCAAAGTTTGGATTGCTGTGCCATTTACATCGCGCTGAGGTTAAGAAGACATGGTTATCAACAAGTTCGTGAAGGGCGGTTTGGGCATTGTAATTGCGGATTAAGAGAGATTTGAGATTGAGAAAGATGTGATGCTGTTGTGATATGCTAGTTTGTATGTATGCTGGTATGTATGCTGGGGGGTGGGATAGTATATTGGCTGGGGGTTGAGGCTTCCCCTGTAGGGGGAGACTGCGGTAATTAATCCCATAATCTTCATAATAAATGATTTTGAAAATTATGTTGGTTACAAACATTTGATAAAATAATTCTATTAAATTTATGTTGCAATTATTTTCTAGGACTATTTCAAGCAACTATGATTTCTAGAAACAACACCTATGAAATAGATAAGGTAAGATGATGTATATTTGTATATGCTTTGATGAAAATTATTCAATACAATTATGATGATTATAATTTATATTTTTTACGGATGAGATTGATGAGATGGGTTGATATGATGAGCTTGTTATGGTTTGTGTCATTGGTTTTATTAATAGTAAGTTGTTAGGATTTTGTTATTGTTGTTTTGTTGCTTTGTTTTTGTTTGTATTTTGTTTGTAGTAGGTTGTTTTGATTTTGTTATTGTTGTTATGATTTATGGTATAGGCTATTTTATAATCTATTGTACTGTCTATGTTGTTTTGTTTTTTTTCTTTTGTTGTGTGTTGTTATGATTTTGTTGTTGATTATGTTACAATCTAGGGAAAAGGGATAGGAAAGACACTTAAAGAGTTATTACCTATCTATAGTAGGTAATGGAGGATACTAAAGTCAAGTGTGCTAAATGTTTTAAGGAAATGGAAGAGGGTAAATACAAAACTTGTGATAAATGTAGGGAATATATGAGGGCTAATCATCAAAAGAACAAAGAAAAATATAATGAAAGGAGGAGATACTATTATTACAATCATATAGAGGAGGCAAAGGAATATGCTAGAAATTATGGTAGGACACACAGGGAAGAAATAAATGAAAGAAGAAGAAATCATAGAGCAGAAAACATTGAACAAGTGAATGCTAAAATAAAATGGATGACCTGCCCTGTATGTGATGATTATGAAATTCAATGTAAGAATTACAAGAGACACACACACAAACAACAAAGCATCTGGAGAACTTGAAGAAACAGCAAACATAAATTTCATTTTATAATTTCAAAATTATGAAAGTGAAATTGTTTTTTTTGTTATGATTTATGGTATAGTTTTTTTTTGATATAATCTATTGTATTGTTTAGGTTGTTTGAGTTTTTTTGTTTTGTTGTTATGATTTATGTTATTGTTTTCTATAAGGTGTTGCTCCCCTGTCTTTGGTATTAACCCCATCGAATTTGCTTGTATAATAATGTGGGCGGTTAGATGAGAAAGGTCCTATAGGTTGGTGGTTTGAGACCATGCCAACATTTTCCCTGATTTATTGCTTTTCATGGCTTTTCCGGATCATTCCCCTTGAACTTATATAGCTAAGTCCCCATGCGAATTGAAACTCATACCTCGATTCACTTTGCTGGTTAAGTCCGCATCCCACCTCTATTCCAAAAGTCTCCATGGTCGCAAACTCCATCATCGCTTGGTGTACAAAAAACCGTTGGTTAAGACACCTACCCTCTGGTCAACGTTTACATAGCGAACTGGAAAGATCCACCCATTTTATAGCTGGGAACATCAACTATTTCTATGGTAAACATACAACAAACTATGGAAAATCACCATTTTTCATGGGAACATCCACTATTTCTATGGCCATTTTCCATAGCAAACTGTTGACATCACCAGGCCGGGTATAACCATCAACTGCTTCGGAAGGCATCCAGCGCCATCCAAGGAGGCGATGGCGCCGCCCAAGGCGACTTTCGAACAACGGCAACGAGAGTTTCTGTGGGATGTTTGACCGATCAAAAGAGATGATTTAAGCAATGATGGTTTTGGGGGATGTATGGCCTGATCCTATCAAAACAGTAGGAGATGCTTTAACAGGTTGCCAATAAATCAAATACCCTCTGGTAAACATACAAAAAACTATGGAAAGATCCACCATGTTCAATGGGAAAATCCACTATTTCTATGGTCATTTTCAATAGCTATGTTAGTCATTACCAGAGGGTATTCATGGTGGTCAATGGTGGTTAATGGTGCTTAATGATGGTTAATGATGGTTTTTATGAACATGGTTAATCAATCTTTTAGTAACACAGACGTTTACGTGTTGGATTTGAACATTAGAAACCACGTACCTTTGGAATTGCAAAAAAAGGGGATTCTCATCGACTTAAACCGACTGAATCCAACCAAACAAAAATAGGGCATAATCATTGGATTGGTTTAAGGGAAAATCTACAGGAAACCATGGTTTTTACCATTAAATATAGGGGGTTTCCGGTTAAAATTTTCCCATCATCCAATTCTATGACATAAGCAACAAAGTTTGTCGGATTCACCCGCAAGTTTGTCGGTGGTCACTGGTAAATGGTGCTCGAAATAAAACGAAACAGTGAGGCAACCAATCATAGAGTGGACTGGTGACCGCCGATAGGTCAAGGACGTAACAAACGGTTTCAAGATTTTCCATGGGTTCCATCACCTCCAGTGCACTTCCCAGGGTTCCCAAGTGTTCGGATGTCTCCAAAACTGCACAGTTCTTCGTTGTTCCTACACGGTAGCATATCCCCAAGTATATAGTGTTGACAAAGAACCTGTTATGTTGTTTCCACCTCCCAATAATTGTTTTGCATTTATATAGTTGTTGTTTGGTTTGTCCATTTTCGTTTGGTTGTTTCTCCAGCTCGTGTTGGTGTCATTGTATTTCCACTTTGTGTTATGTTGTGGACCTAACTGCTGTTGGTTGTTTTTTCCTTGTTCGATTCCCCCTTGTGTCTTGAAAACAATGCCATATATACCCATAGTTGTTGCCCATGGTTCTCGATTTGAGCAACCTCAAATGACCTGACCATGAACGTTGGTGCCGAGTTGAGACTGGCATCAGATCAGGTTTGGAGTTGATTAGTTGATTGAAAACTGTGCAGATGTAGAAACCCAGGTATCAAAGCAGTCGGGCCTCATGGACAGTGATGGGTATATCAGCATTTTGAAGGGTTAACATCCCCATTTATGTTGGTTCCAACCTCATGTTCAGTGGCAAAACCCGGAAGTTTTGGTGGTTTGAGTCCCCGTTTCTGTTGGGTGTGTATGTATATATATATACACACATCCTCATGTTTTTTGGTTAAGCTATGTTAGAAGCTCCGGATTTAAGTTTTGAGATCTCATTTCAAGTGGTTTCAATTCCCACATTGGTCGGTTCCTCATCACGGACAACCTCATCCCGAGGGTCCGCCTGATCTGGAGAAGAAGCTGGAGCCCCAATGCCATCAGTGGGGGATCAACCAAGGGTTCCGACCAAATCAACATGGATATGGATCCGAAGGGTCAAACATATGATGTTACGATATGAATAGGGGGATGAATGAAGATACACACATGTATATATATACACATATATATAAAAGTGTGTGTGTGTATATATATAAAAGTGTATATATAGGCTTGTCCAGGCTTCTGGAACTGCGTAAACCTGAATACGATTGGGGGGTGGGGTGGGGTGGGATGTTAACGTTCATGTTATATACATATATAAGTGTATATATATATATATATTCACAAGTGCAAGCCTCTCTGATGCGGTACAGTACCCGCAAAATGAGATGCTTAGCAGTAGAAATTGCAAGTCCAGTTGTTGTCTTAAGTAAATCTTGATCCTGGGGCTCATTATACCTTGATGTAAACATCAGCCTTTGCGTTGTTCACCACTATTTCACCACCAAATCAGCTGATGTTGAAGATCGTAAACGCACACCTATCTAGATGCATTTTGATAAACGGGTGTTTGCGCCAACATCCACCATTTCTTGTGGATTGAATCAACATTTGTAGAGCCCATATGATGGTTTTCTCATGATTTCTTATCTGGGTACGTACAGTGATTTTGATTTCAAATATCCGATTAGAGAACCATTTGGATATGGGTCGACACTATTGGGCCACCAAAGCCTAAAAGCAATGACAAAAATGATGATATGGGATTGTCTCCAACAACCATATTAAACCGTCAAAACGAGCCTGCCCACAAAACAGATGGTTTAAGACCAAACAAAGAATCCCAAATTTATTCAAATTTGTCTAAAACATGATGAAGTTTACCACATGACCATAGATTTTTTTCATAATTTTTGGATGATTTATCAGATTTTATCAGCATGATTTATCAACCCAGTTTTAGGACCACAGGTCATGACCTGTGCCGAGGCACTGGGCTCACGAGGTCACGGAGCGCCAGGGCGCCTTGCGCCGGGCTGAGGCAGAAATGTGGATGTTTGAATCGCGAAGGGAACATGGTGGACCATTGTGGAACCGAGAAAAACATATGTTCTACTTAGCGTACAACATGGTGATTTAAGAAAAACATCGAATAATTGAGTTTTAACCAACAAAACCATGAGTTGTTTTGGCGAACAGCAGAGTGTGATGTAAGCAACAACAGTTATTTAATCAGCGAATGGTGTTCATTAGCATACCGTGTACGAAAAAGGAACTTCAATTGTGGGGATTGAAAAAAATGGTATACTGCTGTTCCGATCCCCAGAATGAATGATATAAGAATCAATTTGAATATGAAGTCTTTGCTTCTTATTGCTAGTGGCTTTTGGCTTTTGACCCACATCCACATAGTGCTTTATGGGCTTGTAGTTGGATCACAATATTGGTTGATTTAGGATGATTTGGGCTTACAGTAATATGAGTTTTGTCATTGATATGGTGGTTATAGCTACTTTGAACACGTATTGCCAACAACTATCGAATAATCCGTAGGGTATTTGCCTTTATGGAGATCGTGGTGATTTCATCCTCCGAAGCGGGATTTTGAGACAAGAAAATATGGTGGCTTTTAAACATGAGAACGATGCCCAACGATTTGGATCGCAGCCAACAAGAATGATTATATTTGTCAATAGCCGCAACCACGGGCAGGGTATCAGGGCCATAGGTGAAAATAAATCGATTTCGCCATGGTCTGGACATTTGGCACATTTGGCAAGAGCCCCCCTGTGCTCACAACAGAGGTGGAGGGTCAGAACTAGATTTTCATCCACAATGGTTGGAAACCAAACAAAAAGCGATCATAGGTTTCCCGCACGGTTGGGTATGGCATGACCCCAGACATTGCCAAGCACTTCTCCTATAAAGGATAGAGATAGAGTTTTTTGTTGTCTAGAGTCCTAGTCCTAGTTCCTTGTTTCAATCCACCATTTTGAAGGATCTATGAATGCTTTCTGTTGGTAAAAACCTAACATCTGCTGTTTTAACATCTCCCCACGGAACCCACGAGTCAGATTCACCGAACTTTTCAACGCCAAGTGGCGAAGCCTGCCAGATGCGACAGCGTCGCATGGACAGCTGGGTGACGGAAGCGCCCATCCGACAACTGCCATCCACATCAAAACTCACCGAGGTGCTGAGTGTTGGGTTATGATCTGGTAACCATGGGGGATTTTCAAATGCCTGAACCCATTGGGGTTTAAAGCCTTGAAAGTAGGAAGATTTGAACGATTCCACCATGGGGTTATATAAATTTAGCAACTTTGCGGGATTGAACCAATCAAAATATGAGGGGTAAGCCTGGTTTTAGCATTCAAGCGTGAAATTGGTAAACTTCAGAAATTGTTCACATCCTCACATCCACTCATAACCTATTCTGCTCATTGGCATATGAACACACATTTCCTATCCCCATCTTTGAGTTGATTATTTCCAAAATGCCGCCTGGTAAATCACCATATATGATTATATACAGTGTTGTTTCAATCACGTTGGTGTTGACTGAATCGCAACTTTTGTCGGCTGAATAACCGTTCTTGGTGGTAAAATCTAATGTTGGCTAAATCGCAATTCTTGGTGGTTAAATCATGTTAAATCCAACGTTTTGGTTGGTTCATGTTGGTTCCATCGGCGCAGATGTGGGCCGATGCATCCATTGGGCCTTCGCCGACCTCTCCAAAGCTCTCTGAGGCTGGGAGGGCGAGCTTTTCGGTTACGACCTAATTTAGCCAGATTGGTGAACTGTTAGTAAACATTTGTAAGCCATCCAAAAATAAATGCCAAATTTCACTTTGATCTGGAACACCGGTTGACTAACTAAGGAACAGTGGAGTTGATCTACCCATTGACACGGAAATCTTTCTGCACACAGATTTAAGTATCAATGGGTAGACCATTTGATGGGTAGACCATTTCTTGATGCCCCAATACTTTTTCATGAACCCCCAACGGTAGAATTGGGAACGAACTGTGGTTTGCCAAGTTACCATACAATACCATATAGATATATTATATCCAATGAGGATTGCCAATTTATGACTGTACACTTATCCTTGGGTGGACCATATCGCAATCGCATGTTTTGTTGGTAAAACTTGCACATTTGCTTGCTACATGCCATACGCAAGATGAGTTACTCCGAAAATTGATAGACTTCAAAACTTCAAACATGCAATTCTGCTGGAGAAAACGATGAAGCATTTCGTCTTAGGGGTGCCCCCTTTTTGGGCGAACCATGGCGAAGCGTTCCATCATATCCAAATTATGTGATCAGTCTATCTCCATGAAATCCCATCATCTTCAACTATATTATATAATATTATACAGGATGGTGCCCCCCAGTTATAAGTTGGTTTATAAACCCCATTAACTATAGTTATATCTACCATAAACCATAGTTATGGGAGTTATAAACCAACTTAGCTAACTATGGGGCACCACCTTGTATACCCATAAAATGGTTGATCAAACCCAAATGGGCTGTACCCCACTGAAATCACATTGCTGGTCCGAACTGGTGGTTAGTGAATTGGCCACAAAAGCATGTTATGTTTTTAGGAATATTTCCTATATACTCCATTGTAGCCCAATGATATGTAGAACGATCTCCGCATCAAATGGTGTATCTGTATCCCCATTACATCCCAAAAAATATCATCATCTCTGTTGATTAAATCCCTGTTCTGGGTGAAAAAAAGCCATAGTCTCAACCCCCAAATGGGGATTATAGATGATTAATTTATATTATAGTTATATATATATGTATCCAAATCATCTCCCTGGCAGACCACCCGGCATGCGATGCAGCTGAGCGCCCTGAATTGCGCGCAGGTGGGAAACCCATGGTTTTTGGATGGTTTTCGGGGCTGCGGCACCAACATGTTGGCACCCAAATGGGATTACCGTCCATCATAACCGGCAATTGTTCATCTTTTTGGTGTGAACATTAACGTAGATATACCAAAGATGTGATCCATGACCTTTTTCTTTTGGGAAGTTTCGTGAAGAAGGGGTAGGTAGAATGTGGTGGGTGTCATGTAGCAAACATAGGGGTCTTGCCACTGCAATCGGCAGGAATGGAAACATTGGGTTTCCACGCTGCACAAATGGAGATTCTGGTGCAACAAAAATAAAGATTCCAACCAACAGCAACAGGATTGAGATATTATGATGATATGATGATATGACTTATGGTCCTAATCAGCGAACGTGGAAGAGCTAACAAGCATCAGCGATGGAATGCAAACGCCCACAACCGTTGGGTCAGATGGAGAGGGACATGCAACAAGACTGAATAGGAGAAGCTTGGATACGACCAACCATGCTTGGCGTCCGAGGAAGTTGCAACAAGCAATGCGGATATTTGGGCGTGTCCTGAACCTTCTGCGTTGCTGCACAATCCCAAGCATGGTAGATATTACTCAGATACCATCAATATACCAGCAGCAATGTTTATTTCTATAAATTGGGGCAGGGTCCAGGGTTTCAGCATCGCCAAACACATGCATAATAACAAGGGGAACCATGATTTTGATCAGAAACTTTGGCTTCCCTGCTCCACAAGTAGACGATGGACACCAAATCATCATTTTTTTCCGAAACACTCGGAACCTTCACCCATTGAAACCACATTTTGATCTTCCAACATCCATGGGCCCATGGCGATATTTCTTTGGTTGGATGAAGGTGGAGGGTGAAGTGGTCGGTATCCTTCATACCCTGGATATATTTGGCAAATCAGAGAAACTTCTGCACTTGGAAAGCGTCAACGGCGAGATTCTCAAGAACAAGTTGCACGCTATCTTTTTCTTCTACTGATAAGACACACGTCAAAAGGAAGATGGGAATTTATATAGTTGCTCCTATCCAAAATTATGAAATTTTCCAGAAAAAAGGTGAAGTATTCAAACGCTCAGGAAAATGGCGGAACCTCCAAAATTTTTCCAGCTTCGACCGTCAAAATCCCATGGCAAATGGATGTCGTGGATCCTGTTTGGTTCCGCATTTCGGGGCGCCATACCCGCCATTTCGCCATGGCCAGGTGAGCCGGGAAGTCTACCGGAGGACCTAAATAGGGGGGAGAACTGCACCAAAAATGGAGGTTTCAGCAACGAAAACCACAGGGATTCCACACATGATTTCGCCTCCAAAAAAAGGAACTCAGTATTCAAAGTTGATCTTCAACAAAATGCAAGGGGATGTGTTGTACCGGAATATTTCTTCAGTTTGGGGGTTAGACAGAAGAACTTTTTGGTGGTTGCGGTAACCACCCCATATGAGATGTTTGTAGAGGACATACAAACTAGAAAGGCCCGAAATTTCTGGACATAGCAAAATCACAACTTGCAGTATAGTTTAGAAGCTGGGAACAAAGTGGGGACCCATTGGAGCCCTTCAACATTTTGGTACAACTTCATTTGAGTCTGATTCCACTGATTCCTCAAAACATGCTTCAGAATTACAAGGATCAACTGTGATCAACATCTATTTATAGGCCACAGGGTGTGATTTTTTAAACAACATTTTTCAACATTAGCCAGGGATCCTGGAAGCTCGAGGAACGGCTACGTGCTCAGCCGAACGCCAGCACCACGGCCGCAGTTTTGCGCCCGAGTGATTTCAAAGGATTTTCCCCATGAATCTGCCAAGGAATCTCATGATTCTCATATCGGAATATCGGAATATCAATGAATATCATATATTTCCAATTAATATTTTCTATGGCCTTAGTAAATCTTAAGATTGTGCGCATTGCGAAGCGACAACAGAGAGGTATTCAAGTTGGGGATCCACATGCCACGATCAACTCCCGGGCAACAATTCTTGGGCAAACACGGCAGTCGAACACCATCAACGAATCAACAGATCTGGTATCTCTGCATTTTTGGCGCTTGAACTATGCATAACTCCATGTTTCAACTATTTCACGCACACACACACTCTCACACACATTGTATTGTTTGACTATGCTAAACTATGTTTAGCTCTCCTTAACTCTGTTTCACTATGTTGAACTATGCTACAGGATATCCCCAAATGGTTCTTGCTTCGACTCCTCGTTGATTCGCCAGGCGCCACTGCGGTCGAAATCCCTGTCCTTGCAGAGCGTGCTCTTTGCTCGAGAGGCAGCGTTCAGGGGCGTTCATGGACCCTTGTTTTTTCAGGACCCAAACTGGGATCTCCTCGTGACAATGCATCAAAGAAGTCAATTTCTGCTGAATTCCCCGTTAAAACGTGTTCTTCTTTTCCGGCAGCCAGGTTTGTTACCTGCGGGTATCCAACGTTAAAGCACAATTTGGACAGTTTTAGGGGCAACTTCAGAATGCCTTGGTCCCGGAAAGACTGGGGTTCTAAGCACCACATCTGTCCATTCCATTTTTTGATGCCCCACAAGTGGCCCTGGTGAAGGCACTGGCTCTGGAGTTTCTGGGGATTTCCCAGCTCTGTTGGAGTACTGGAGGATATGAACGGTTACTTGTGATCCAGTCGTATAATTGCTAGTTATATATATATTATATTATATTATATATATATTATATATATATTATATTATATATATATATTATATTATATTATATATATAGAGTTTTATTACTTCAGGAACCATCAATCCGTGTGTTTCCATACTGCTCATTGAGTCCACTACCGGCCATCGATGTTGGGAAGGTGGTGAAGACGTCGCCCGAGAAATTTCAGCGCCCGCGGAAGTGGTCGCCTAAGCCATGGGGAAGTGGGGCAGCTAATATCAATGGATTGGTTTAAGGGAAAATCTACAGGAAACCATAGATTTTCCCATTAAATATGGGGCTTTCCTGTAAATTTTCCCTTAAACCAATCCAGTGATAATAGTATCCCCCAATAATCTGGTGGATTGGAGCCATACACTTAAGATGCTTAGTGCGGTTTGAGGGAACTAGATGTGCCATGGTCAACGGATGGATTATGTATCCATATTGGGGGATGGTCATCAATCCGTTAATATGGATTCACATACCCAATGTGATTCCCATTATGGGATAGATGACCAGGACCACATCATTTTTTGACCGTGGCACAGATGGGTTTACCTCATTCCTTACAGATCCAGCCAAAAGCCAAACGTTAAGACTGGGATCAGCAGATCACCAAGTAGGTATGGCCTGGGTCGCGAGATTTGAATTCAGGGCAGCCAAGATAAGTCAAGGTGACTAGCTAATCGGAAGCGTGACGCGATTTTGTTTGTCAGATTTTAATGGAAAACATGTCCTAAAAATAGCATCTATAGGCTATGGATGTCTATAGATTGTCTATAGTCTATATTTTGGCTAGTGACCGTGATACGACCTTATGGCTGTGTTAGTGGGGGGACCTCAGACCCTACTTCTGAAGCATAGAGCCAACCCCCGAGAGCCTGCAAGCTCAGTAAACCTCGGTGAATGGAGATTGATAGAATTGTTGGCAATGTTGATGGAGGAAAGTGTTCTATCCCACTTAGACAGAACAAAAAGAACCCGCCCTTTTTGATGGGGTATCGAGGGACAGCCATGCAACTGCAGCCACCCCTAGGTATGAGATGGCATGGAAGACGATTCCAGATAGAAGGCAATGCAGCTTTGGGTTGCCAGTCGTGCCGTGTACTTCGCAGCCCATGAAATTATGAGGTTCATGATCACTTACATCAGCTGTTTGCGGTTTTGTATTTTTCTTGTTTTCTATCCCTGTTCGGCACTCATTCTCTTTGAGGTGGCTCAACTACCAAGCAGAATCCAATCCTTAGGTCCTTCTATTCTTGTGGTTCTCCTGGGCTGCGGCTCAAGAATTTTCCCCCAAATTGGAAGGCGTCAGATCTTCAAGATGACCAAAGAAAAAGTTCTGTGGGTCAATTGGTACCCCATTTTGGGGTAGCCAGAGCCATTTATGGCATTTTTCGGCCACATGCTATTTGCTATCCATCGATTTCCAACTCCTATGGTTTGGGCAGACGAAGTGAGATGGACTGCGGGATTTAACAGACCATTCTTGTTCCCCTCCAACTCCAACTGAAAAGAAATACAGGGAAAAAACTATAATTTTCCATGATTGTCCTTTTTCCATGTTTTGCTTTTTCCGTCTTGATAACCTTCCTGCTCGGCTCTGTCCGTTCTGCGCAGGTTCGTTTTTGATCCCAAGACTTTCCTCCCAGTTCCGCGAGGCTTGAGGATGCGGGGAGTTGAAGTTTGGTGCAACCACTGAACATGAATGGACACATACTGTGTAGACATCACAGGATCCGAGGAAAATTAGGATATATAAAAATAATATAAATATAGATATTCCTAGCACAAAACACACAAATGTTGTTTCAAACATGGATTGTGAGCCATCAGACATGGTGATTGAGCCCATCAAGCAAGGGGGCGTCGTACCACCAACATAGTCATAGCATCAACACAAATCTGGATTTGCAAAAGTCAACAACATCTTGGAATTAGCAGCAGGGAACGAAGTCTACCAAGAAGAATGGGACATCTCGAAGTCTACATTTTCACGACCCAGAAATCTGCTAGTCTTCGTCAGTTTTCTCCACTCGCAGGTGGCTGGGACATGAACGACCCCAGCTGGCCAGACGTGGTTCCAGCGGGGATGCGGCAGTTCAAGCCCCGTTCGGATGGCCCAGTGGCAGATGGACAGATGGACAGATGGACAGATGGACCTGGGCACTGGGCACTGGGCACATGTCACAGACTGAGATACTTTGAGTATGACCAGTGATTATTAACCATCATTAACCATCATTAACCATCATTAACCATCTTGACCTTAGTATATATGGTACTATTGTACCGTGATACCCCATGCAATTCAATGGAATTTAGTGAGACCCCATGACTTGATCCATACCTAATTATTCGTTTTTTCAGGCTCAGGAGATGTCAGGAATTGTCGGTGATTTTTTTGTTGGTGATTCGCAGGTTGTTGACAACAGGCTTTTGACTATGACCTCGCTGTACTTGAATGGTCACCTCCAGGAAAAAAAACAGCTTCGAATCTATGCTCTGCTCCAGCTTGTAGATGACAGAATCTGTATTGTATACATACATACATTACATGACATTACATCACATCACATCCCATTGCATTGCATTGCATTCCATTACATTACATGACATTACATCACATCAGATCCCATTGCATTGCATTCCATTACATTACATGACATTACATCACATCACATCCCATTGCATTGCATTGCACTGCATTCCATTACATGACATCACATCACATCCCATTGCATTGCATTCCATTACATTACATCACATCCCATTGCATTTTATTTCATTACATTACATCACATCCCATTGCATTGCATTGCACTGCATTCCATTACATGACATTACATCACATCACATCCCATTGCATTGCATTGCATTCCATTACATTACATGACATTACATCACATCACATCCCATTGCATTGCATTGCATTGCATTACATTACATGACATTACATCACATCACATCCCATTGCATTGCATTGCATTCAATTACATTACATGACATTACATCACATCACATCCCATTGCATTGCATTGCATTCCATTACATTACATGACATTAGATCACATCACATCCCATTGCATTGCATTGCATTCCATTACATTACATGACATTACATCACATCACATCCCATTGCATTGCATTCCATTACATTACATGACATTACATCACATCCCATTGTATTGCATTGCATTCCATTACATTACATGACATTACATCACATCACATCCCATTGCATTGCATTGATTCATTACATTAATACATCACCATACATTGCATTGCAATTTTACATGACATTACATCACATCACATCCCATTGCATTGCATTCATTACATTACATGACATTACATCACATCCCATTGCATTGCATTGCATTCCATTACATTACATGACATTACATCACATCACATCCCATTGCATTGCATTGCATTACATTACATTGCATCACATCACATCCCATTGCATTGCATTGCATTCCATTACATTTACATGAATTACATCACATCACATCCCATTGCATTGCATTGCATTCCATTACATTACATGACACTACATCACATCACATCCCATTGCATTGCATTGCATTCCATTACATTACATGACATTACATCACATCACATCCCATTGCATTGCATTGCACTGCATTCCATTACATGACATTACATCACATCACAGTAAATACCATTGCATGAAATTCTATTTTCAGACCAATACATCACATCAATCCCATTGCATTGACATTCCTGTACATACATACAGCAATACCATTGATTGAATTTTTATTTCATTACATACATACATAAATCATTGATTGCATTTGCTATCCATACATGAATTACATCACGACACATCACATTGCATGCATTGCATACATGACAAGTTACATCAAATCACATCCCCGGCATGCTATTCCCATTACAGTACATCACATCACATTCCACTGTCATTGATTGCATTTCCAGTACATTACTGACTTACATCACCTCAATTCCCATTGCATGGCATTCCATTTACATTGACATCACATCCGCCATGATTATTTCATTAATTAAAACTCCTTGCATGGCATGATTCCACACATAAATTTAAGGGACTTACATCACATCACATCCCATTGCATTGCATTCCATTACATTACATGACATTACATCACATCACATCCCATTGCATTGCATTCCATTACATTACATGACATTACATCACATCCCATTGCATTGCATTTCATTCCCTTACATTACATGACATTACATCAATCACATCCCATTACATCACATCACATCAAATCCCATTGCATTGCATTGCATTCCATTACATTACATGACATTACATCACATCACATCCCATTGCATTGCATTCCATTACATTACAGGACATTACATCACATCCCATTGCATTGCATTCCCTTACATTACATGACATTACATCACATCCCATTGCATTGCATTGCATTGCATTGCATTCCCTTACATTACATGACATTACATCACATCCCATCCCATCCCATTGCACTGCACTGCACTACACTACATTACAGTACATCACATTACATTACATACCATACATACATACATGCATGCATACATACAATAATCATAACACAACCTACCATACATACAGACATACATAATCATACATACATAGAGACATAACATACAGACGTTAAATACATACATACAGACATACCTACTACTACTCCATACAGAATACATACAGACACTAGCAAAACACACAATACATAAATAAATAGCATCCTAACAGGTACAGACAGTACAACATACAACACGGACTAGACTATACAGACAATACAGACATACATACATACATGAGAGACATACATACATACATTACATTACATACATACTACATAATACAGCCATACATACGACAATACTTACACTACAGAACCTACATACAGACCTACATACAGACTAGACAGACATACATACATGCATTACATACATACATACATACATACATACATACATACATACATACATACATACATACATACATACATACATACATACATACATACATACATTATATATATGTATATACATACATATTACGAAACCTGTTGTTTAATAGAGTTCTTGAACATATTAGGTATATATATATACACATTATATAAACCCAGCTTACTGATCACTTCCTACATGGGTGTGGCTCAAAGTGGTGTGGCTCAAAGCGATTTACCTCGAAGTTTGATGGTCTAGTACCTCAACATGACCGATTTTGTGGTGCAAACCTCATTTTGGGTCGCCAGTCCTGAAATGGATCATGCAACTGCTCACTTCCAAATCTTTAAAATTCCTTAAACATTCCTTATCTAAACTAACCACCCTGGGATCATCCTGAGCGACTGGTTCACCAATTTCACCGCTGAGTTTCATTCGAGTCAACGGAATCGGTGGAGGCGTGACCTCTTGGAGGATCTGAACCAAACGTGTGGTGCTGGTCTATATGGGGACATGAATGGGCCTGTGCAATTATACTAAGATGTAGATTAGTATGTGTGTGTACATATTTAATTATATATATATACACATTCATACATGCGTAATCATGTGTACATATACGTATTCTCTTGCAATATCTCAACCTTGCAGCAATTGATTTTTGACCATCCGGAGAGCAAGGTAATTCATCCTGGCAAGTTGCTCTTGGAAATGGGTTTTGGCTGATTCTAGCAGAAAGGAGAAACCTCTGTCTGAGCTCTGGCTTCTATCAATTTTCCGGACTTTGCCAGTCCACATATACGTATGTCATGTAGGAATTACTGTGTTGCATAATATCATTGATAGATGTATACTGTATACATACATATATTTTATAGATAGTACGTACTCATTACATGCTGTTGTGTACTATATAGATAAAACATGATAAATCTACAGATAGATGACTAGATCATCTGGATTACAACTATTGTCGTCCTATGTCTAGCTTGGGTTGTCGCACCGCGATGGCTGGCCGCGCCCATCCGATGCGTTCCTGAGCCATCTCCCACGCGCATGATTTGTTTCGTGTCTTTCGTTTCTTGTGGCGCATTCATCTAAAGTAGGCTGTGATTCCTGGTTTCACGTCTCATTTATGCTTTGATTCTATCTACAGTTACATAGTTGTGTTCACCTCTGATCCTCATCATCTTTGGACATATCAACAGTTTTTTTGATTGCATCTGCCATTTTTGAATCAATGACTTATCATGTTCCTTGCTGAAACCCTTCATTTTGGGCTGTCAGATCCATCCATTCTTGTGACTTATTCCTTTTTTTGTGCGGTGAAATCCAGATTTTTGGTTGATTACATCACAAGCCACTTTTTTTAAATCGAGGATCTCTTCCTGTTGTCAACTTCACCAACTACGACCCCAACCAGGCCAAATCTCTCCATTCCCTGCAGCGCTGGCAGGCAGCAGCTTGAAGCACACCAAGGCGAGGGGCTGCGTTTCTCGCCCGGCCCATTGTTGGTTACTGGGCCAGTTACTGGGAAGCAGACGCCACAACTAGGAACGTGATGATCCTAGTGGTGCTTGGAAATGTGTAACAACAACACTAAAGTGGGAATTGATATATTGGCAAACGTGGGGACCTTGGCTAACAACGGGCAATATCACCGAGCAAACTATTCTCATATTCCCAGAAAGATAATTGAGATTGTTTGGATCAAAAAATAAGCTTCATTTGGGAGTACCAATGTTGACCATGCCAAAACAGTTCACGTAACCAGTTTTTCTTTCTTTAAAAAAGTGTTTCGCAGCCCCTGGAAGCCACCAGTTGATTCTCCATCTCCGTAGTTGACAAAAGCTATCTCCAAATATACTGGATATTACTGGATTATTAAAGCATCAAATATTGATAGAATCTCACCCAATTTCAAACTTTAAGCGATTTTTTCAGAACCGTGGAGCATGAAAATAGTCAGGTCACCCCCATAGTGGGTTGAATGGACTGTGGCATTCGTCCTCTGGACTGATCGAATCACCTTGGTGCTGAGAAACTCAGAGAATTCACATCGGATCAGAAAATCGGATTTTACCTGGGGAAACAATCCAGTAATCTATATCTATTGAATATGTGTATATATATATATGTATATATACGTGTATATATATATATTTAAGGGCTGCCGCCCCTGCCGCCGACCCCGGAAAAGTGAAGAAGCCGAGGGAGGTCCACGACCTCGATTCTGTGGCTATTGGCTGCTGGCTGCTACTGGCGCTGGCTGCTAGCTACTGGCTATGTGCACCTTTTGCGTGCTCTTGCCCACGTTCTTGACACCCATTGGTGCCATCCTAGAAAAACACAATTTTTCGTGCTGCTAGCTGCTGCACTGCTGCCGTTGCGCGTACTGCTGCTGCGTCTGCTTGTGTCTGCTGCTGCCTACTGATGCTTGCTGCTGCCTGCTGCTGCCTGCGGCGGCCTGCTGCCTGCTGCTGGTGGCTGCTGCTGCTGTGGTGCTGCTGTCGTGCTGCTGCAATCAAACAGCTTCCAAAGCAAGAAACAACTGCTGCTGCTGCTGCTGCTGCTGCTTCTGCTGCTGCTGCTGCTGCCCTTTTACGTGCTCTTGCCCATGTTCTTGACACCCATTGGTGCCATATAAATGAGAAAATTACCAAACGTGACGTCTGAAACCCTATAGAAATATATACAAGATATATAGAAGTGCCTAACGTGTCGTCTGACATCCTAGAAAAACACAATTTTTCGACAGATTCTGTTGCTGGAGGCTGCTAGCAGTAAAACAGTTTCGAAAAAATCACCTCCCGGGGGAAAACACCAGGGCTCTGAAGGACGAGCGAGTGCCAGAATCACGCCAAAAAAGTGCCTAACGTGTCGTCTGAAATCCTAGAAAAAGCTAGATTTTTGGTAGGCTGCTGGCTACTGGCTGTTGGCTGCTACTGGCGCTGGCTGCTAGCTATACTGGCTATGTGCACCTTTTGCGTGCTCTTGCCCATGTTCTTGACACCCATTGGTGCTATATAAACGAGAAAACTGCCAAACGTCACGTTTGAAACCCTATAGAAATATATACAAGATATATAGAAGTGCCTAACGTGTCGTCTGACACCCTAGAAAAACACAATTTTTCGATAGATTCTGTTGCTGGCGGCTGCTAGCAGTAAAACAGGTTCGAAAAAATCACCTGCCGGGGGGGGAAACACCAGGGCTCTGAAGGACGAGCGAGCGCCAGAACCACGCCAAAAAAGTGCCTAACGTGTCGTCTGAAATCCTAGAAAAATCTAGATTTTTGGTAGGCTGCTGGCTACTGGCTGCTGGCTGCTACTGGCGCTGGCTGCTAGCTACTGGCTATGTGCACCTTTTGCGCGCTCTTGCCCACGTTCTTGACACCCATTGGTGCCATCCTAGAAAAACACAATTTTTCGTGCTGCTAGCTGCTGCACTGCTGCCGTTGCGCTTACTGCTGCTGCGTCTGCTTGGAAAAACGCAATTTTTCGATAGATTCTGTTGCTGGCGGCTGCTAGCAGTAAAACAGGTTCGAAAAAATCACCTGCCGGGGGGAAAACACCAGGGCTCTGAAGGACGAGCGAGTGCTAGAACCACGCCAAAAAAGTGCCTAACGTGTCGTCTGAAATCCTAGAAAAAAACAAGAAAAAGAAAAAAGAGGAGCAAGAAAGAATAAGAAGAAGGAGAAAGAAAAGAACAAAAGAGAAAGAAAAAGAGAAAAATCTAGAGATTTTTGGTAGGCTGCTGGCTACTGGCTGCTGGCTGCTACTGGCGCTGGCTGCTAGCCATTGGTGCCATCCTTGAAAACCACAATTTTTCGTGCTGCTAGCTGCTGCACTGCTGCCGTTGCGCGTACTGCTGCTGCGTCTGCTTGTGTCTGCTGCTGCCTACTGATGCTTGCTGCTGCCTGCTGCTGCCTGCGGCGGCCTGCTGCTGCCTGCGGCGGCCTGCTGCCTGCTGCTGGTGCTGCTGCTGGTGGCTGCTGCTGCTGTGCTGCTGCTGTGGTGCTGCTGTCGTGCTGCTGCAATCAAACAGCTTCCAAAGCAAGAAACAACTGCAACTGCTGCTGCTGCTGCTGCTGCTTCTGCTGCTGCTGCTGCTGCCCTTTTGCATGCTCTTGCCCATGTTCTTGACACCCATTGGTGCCATATAAATGAGAAAATTGCCAAACGTGACGTCTGAAACCCTATAGAAATATATACAAGATATATAGAAGTGCCTAACGTGTCGTCTGATATCCTAGAAAAACACAATTTTTCGACAGATTCTGTTGCTGGAGGCTGCTAGCAGTAAAACAGGTTCGAAAAAATCACCTGCCGGGGGGGAAAACACCAGGGCTCTGAAGGACGAGCGAGTGCCAGAACCACGCCAAAAAAGTGCCTAACGTGTCGTCTGAAATCCTAGAAAAAGCTAGATTTTTGGTAGGCTGCTGGCTACTGGCTGTTGGCTGCTACTGGCGCTGGCTGCTAGCTACTGGCTATGTGCACCTTTTGCGTGCTCTTGCCCATGTTCTTGACACCCATTGGTGCTATATAAACGAGAAAACGGCCAAACGTCACGTTTGAAACCTTATAGAAATATATACAAGATATATAGAAGTGCCTAACGTGTCGTCTGACACCCTAGAAAAACACAATTTTTCGATAGATTCTGTTGCTGGCGGCTGCTAGCAGTAAAACAGGTTCGAAAAAATCACCTGCCGGGGGGGAAAACACCAGGGCTCTGAAGAACGAGCGAGTGCCAGAACCACGCCAAAAAAGTGCCTAACGTGTCGTCTGAAATCCTAGAAAAATCTAGATTTTTGGTAGGCTGCTGGCTACTGGCTGCTACTGGCGCTGGCTGCTAGCTACTGGCTATGTGCACCTTTTGCGTGCTCTTGCCCACGTTCTTGACACCCATTGGTGCCATCCTAGAAAAACACAATTTTTCGTGCTGCTAGCTGGCTGCTGCACTGCTGCCGTTGCGCTTGCTGCTGCTGCGTCTGCTTGGAAAAACACAATTTTTCGATAGATTCTGTTGCTGGCGGCTGCTAGCAGTAAAACAGGTTCGAAAAAATCACCTGCCGGGGGGGAAAACACCAGGGCTCTGAAGGACGAGCGAGTGCCAGAACCACGCCAAAAAAGTGCCTAACGTGTCGTCTGAAATCCTAGAAAAAGCTAGATTTTTGGTAGGCTGCTGGCTACTAGCTGCTGGCTGCTACTGGCGCTGGCTGCTAGCTACTGGCTATGTGCACCTTTTGCGTGCTCTTGCCCACGTTCTTGACACCCATGCCATCCTAGAAAAACACAATTTTTCGTGCTGCTAGCTGCTGCACTGCTGCCGTTGCGCTTACTGCTGCTGCGTCTGCTTGTGTCTGCTGCTGCCTACTGATGCCTGCTGCTGCCTGCTGCTGCCTGCGGCGGCCTGCTGAGTAGTAGTAATAGTAGTAGTAGTAGTAGTACTAGAAGTTGGGGTCGGCAGATATAGAACAGAAAAAATTGCTACCAATGCTGTGTCAGAAAATCCTTTTCCCTTTCGCGCTCCCCCTTGCGCAGCCGGGGTCGGCGGATATATACAGTATATGTATACATACATACACAAATACACGCCCAATCTGCAACTGGGTTATAGCCATGGGTCCAGGGCCTGAGCCATTCATGGCGCCATGGACACGCCAGAGGGGATGGTGATGTTCAATGAATCGTTTTTACATAGAAAATCCATATACATATACAGTGTGTATATATATATATATATACATAATGTATATATATATATATACAGTATGTATATATATAATGATAATATAATATATATATATAATGTGTATATATATAATGTATATTTATATATATACCATGAAATGGAGGGGTGATATTTGTAAATGTCACCTTCGACAGAAACCATGAAGAGCCGTGGAAATTTTAGGGCCTGCAATTGTCGGTCATCTCGGATGAATTCATTTCTATTTGTACCTCTACACAGAGTAGCTGGAGCTAAGTGTGAGGTCTGCTTGTTTATAGATTTCAAATCCGGGATTTAGGCGACCAGAGGCTGTATTTCTGGGGTGAACATCGATCTCCTTGGCCTTTGCCCCGTCTCACCTGACGCCAACTCAACCAAGTTGACACGGCGCAAAAAAAGGGTTGGACGCGGAAGAACTTGCAGAAGATATGTATATGTAATCATAGTACAATGTTTGCGGTACAATATATAATGCACATATACATATACATATACATATATACACATACTATGTATATATATATATGTATATACATATATATGTTATGTACACACTCGACAATACAGTAGCAACACTATACGTGTCATTTTGGATGTATGCTATACTTTTGAATTTCAATAGTTTTGTGGATTTTTTGGCGAAGGGCGATTTGTACTTTGAAGCTGCTTGGTCAGGTTCTGAACAGGAGCGGGGACCAACCACTCCGTTGCAACTTTATGTGTGTTTTTCCCCTTGTGTAAAGATAATTCTGAGAACACATACCTAATGTGGCCATCGTTTGTTCGTAGTTTTGTTGATTTAAGTTAGGTTTGAGATTTGGATGAACTGCCATGAACTGCCATGAAAAACATAACAACCACGTTGGGACAGAGAGTTTCGCCAGTTTTGTGGCCCGACTGCGTAACCAATCTGAGTTACTGACTTGAAGGAGTGGAGATGTAACAAAATGATGGGTGAATAATGTTTGAAATCACATGCTACAGCTAAATTTAAATCTAAGACTCTAAGACTAATCGTATCTAGACCAAATCAAATCAAATCAATCTGATCTAATCTATTTGTCTGTCCGTCTGTCTATATACCTATCTATCTATCTGTCTGTCTGTCCGTCCGTCCGTCCGTCCGTCCGTCCATCCATCCATCCATCCGTCTATCCATCTATCTATCCATATGTCCAACGGAAAGCTATGGACTCTTTTCAATGCATAATGACCCTTGACATCTACCTTTCCTGTTCCACTCTTCAAAATTCTATAAATCACGAGCCTGCAGTGATGTTCCCCTAAACTTCCCCAAGCTTCCCCAAACTTCAATGGAACCCGAGGTCCCAAAGGTCTTCCTTCCACATGCAACTGGCGCTTATCGATTTTCCACCGATTTTTCCAGCTCGAAGAACCTAGAGTTGACACACATGGGAAGCAGAATATGGGGTCCAGTGGTGGACCCCTCTCAGCCACCATTGCATGACCCCACCAGGATTTTTGTGATATTCGTGCCAGCAACAGGCAGTAGTGGCAATGATACTACAATTATCCGCCAATCTTCGTGGTAGGGAACTGCAAAAAAAAGTAGACGGTATCATGGGGCACACATCTGAGTTGAAGTGTTCAAAATTATTGGTTAAGAGAACGTGGGACCTCATTGCCCAAATAGTTGAGCAAAGAAGGTTTGTGATAGATTCTACTGATTCAATTTCACTTAATTTTACCACGGTACGATTCCCGCCTTGAGAACTGAACATCTCAGACTTAAACCTCAGGCTTAAATCAGAAATCAGCTGAAACCGAAACCGCCCATGGACGTTGTCGTTTCCGTCGAACACGTCGCCACCGCGGACAATGCGTACCCTGGCTTTGCTTAAGGTCTTTTTTCCTCGTCTCAATAGAACATCCATCATTTGGCGTGCTAATTTACATTTCACAGTTTTGTTCCAATGGGCACTCCACGATTTGGTGGTTTGCCCAACAATAGACTATATGAGTCTTTACCAAAAACATGGGATGCAGTCACCATTTTATTCATGTTTTTGTTTGGATGCCACCCGCAAATCCAAGGGACACTGCGAAGCTTGGTCACTGCCTCGCTTACGAAGGGATTGCAGAGGACTGAACCTGACCGATTATGGCAATCCCTATCAACCTCACAAGGGACTCAAAATGAATATATAGAACCAATTTACAAGAACTGGTGTTTCGTTTGGGGGCATATTGGAGGGAAGGGATTCTTATGCACTTATAGAAGGTTTTCCATTGAACAAAAATGATTGCCAAGCATGGGTGACTGGTTGGTTTGTTGAGTCAAAAAAAAGGAATATTGTGGTTAGACAACACTACAGGAATGTGCAAATAGTTGCCATATTTGGGATCAACATGCACAACTCTCAGCTATTTTGCAGTGACCCGGGTGAACTGACCCATATGGCGTTGACCAAAAGGCCTCCTTTGGTCGTTTCAGATATGTTTGATTTTTCATCCATACCTGGGTTGATGATCCAAAATTGACTTTCAAAAAAAATGATCTTGTGACCTATTTGGCCCGATCGTGAGGGCCTCGTTGGCGCACGCTCCCAAAGTTGGTTTGTTTCAGGTTCATGACATATGAAGCTTTGTCCAGAATATTTTTGTCGGGTATATGATATGACCTAGGAAGATCGGGTTATATCAGGTTTGAATTGACATACATGGTGGTACGAAAGAAGATGGTCTTCAAAAATAATCATTGACCCAGTAAACATGTGGATTGGGTGAACAAGGATGCTTAGTGATTGGTAGGAGCCGTTGTCGGCCTTAATTCTCTGATTTTTGCCTAGTTATTGTCAGTTGCCATCAGCAGGGCCACCCAAAGTAGGCTGTCTTCAAGCCACAGGTTTTTTTTTTGAAAAGCAAATTCATTGGAATCAACATGAATCAACTAGTCCCTGCAAGGTTGACACCTCAATGATAGCTAGTTGATAAGCCATGACAAGCCCCTCTTGTGATTGTTGGTGGCTCATTGGGATCATTGAACTCGTTGGACCCCCATGATTTCAGGCGGCGATGGTCTCCGCACTCGTGCGAGCCATTGTGGCTGCTGGGATTTAAGCGGTTCAGCGTTGGGGGTTTTGAATGGGATACTGGGGATACTGTATGGGGTTTACATGGAGGTTACATGGAGCTTGTTTCTGCTTGGGCTTCAAACGAGGGGGGTCATAGCTGGTTGTTTGAGGAGAGGAACAGGTATTAGATCATGTTTCCTGACCCATTGGGAAGTACATCAGGGTTCTCTATATGGCTGTGGGTTAAGATTCAAGCTGCCCCAATTGCCGAGGGAGCAGCTTAATGGGATACACAATTGGTATCCAAGACTTGGATCGTGCTAAATCATGGGTCCCAGTTCCCTGTAGATTCTGCGATTTCCCTCAAACCAATTAAACCAATCCAATGAATAGGTGCAGTTCCAAGCAACAAGTGGGTACACAGGCATAGTTCCATGATTATGCAATGTCATACCATGTTATACTATGCTGTACTCATATTAATATATGCTTATATTACATATATATATACATAATGTGTATATATATATACACATTATGTATATATATATATAGAATATATATATATAGAATATATATATATATAGAATATATATATAGAATATATATATAGAATATATATATATAGAATATATATATATATATATAGATATATATGGATATATGTATATATATATATATGTAAATATGTATATATAGCCTCGTCCTCCCTCTTGGAACTGCGCACAACCCGAATTAGGTTGGTAAAACTTGTCAATTCCGGGACGAAATTTTGTCCCGGAATTGACAAGTTTCATTAGGGTCGTCGTCATCATCATCATCATCATCACATCATCATCAGCAGCATTATATCATCATCATCATCTGCAAGTTCACATGAACGTTAACATCCCACCCCATCCCCCCACCCCACCCCGCGTGTGCGCAGCATCAACTGCTTCTGCAAGTTCACATGAACGTTAACATCCCACCCCATCCCCCCCACCCCACCCCGCGTGTGCGTAGCATCAACTTCTTCTGCAAGTTCACATGAACGTTAACATCCCACCCCATCCCCCCACCCCATCGTATGTAGTTCCAAGAGGGGGGACGAGCCTATATATACATATGTCATAATATCAACTGACCCCCAAGTAGGTGCTTTTACCCCCCCACTTCTAAACCATTTGGCGAAACCTCTGGCATCCTCTCAAGGTTTGGTACATCTCACCCGTCCAGCAGCAGCAGAAGCTGCGGCAGTGGGGGCACCTAGCAATCGGCGGTTTGTCTCAACCTTGGATTCAGATTTGGGTAGGCTTAAACCTGTAGAATTTCTTGGAGAACGCAATTCATTGATATTGGACATTCTGGAATTTTCCCTTCAATAAACACTAGAGATACACAAAGATATGGAGAATTTATGGTTGGGAAAATGATCGGCATGTCTGGAGGGTGTTCCATATCCATGTTAAGTTTGTAGAGGGTATCAAATGGGGATATATTATGATATATTCTGATGAGGATATGGGAATGGTCATAGAATTGGATGATGGGAAAATTTACAGGAAACCCCTATATTTGATGGTAAAAACCATGGTTTCCTGTAAATTTTCCCTTAAACCAATCCAATGAAATGGGTGACATCAATGAATTCGTGGAAATCTATACCAAGGGTACTCCACAATCACAGGATTTCCCCGCAGCACATTTCAGGGCAGGATACCCACGCTACAAGCCTGAACATACCAATTTGTGTGGGTGAACATGCCCATGTCGGATTCTGAAATCGAGTTACAGAAATGTGTTTCCCATGTTCAATTTGAAAGATGCAGCGCGTCAAATTCATGCCATGAAGCATAACTTCTCGCGCTGAGATGCTCGCTGGTTTGGGACTTGATGCATGATGAATTCATTTGTCCAGGTCAAGTTTTAGTGTGTGAAATGTCAATTCACATGCAACCATTTGTTTTTCGAAGTCTCAGTCGATATTCCATAATTTATCATTTTCACTCCGATCCGCAATTTTGCAGTGCCATATGGGCCACCATTTTCCGCTTTTTCTTCACCGCTCGTCTGAGGTGTTAAGAACGACTCTCCAGAGACACCAGCAAAATCCGCCAAAGAGGCCAGATTGTGTGTGTCTTCAAAAATGGGGACCTGCAAAGAAAAGAATGGTATCTGACAGATAAAAACACTCGGGGATTTTGAGCAAAAGAACAAGACTGTAGCCGCTATGAGAGACGGAACAGGAGCGCAGAACTCAACAAAACGAAGATTTAGCAATCATCAACCAACAAATATCAATAAACATCGTATACAGAGTCACACACACACACATATATATATATATAGATAGACATATATATATATACATATATATATATGTAGACATATACATATATATATATGTATATAAAAATGTATGTATAATATATATGTGTGTATTATATATATACATATACACATGTATGTACAATATGGGGTAAGCCACACAGACTATGATGGGGACCCTTTTCAAAACAATAACATTCTACTGGCAGCGAGACTTCAAAGGGTAGTATAAGATCATGCCAAGCGCCGAAGCATTCGTATGAGTTGCGATTGTCTGCGACTGAATGCCTGGCAAGAGAAATATATCTATATCTATATCTATATATATATATATCTCTATATATATATATATGTATAATATATACATATATGTATAATTGACATATATATATATGTATTATTAATATGTATATATATATATATATATGTATAAGATATCTATGTATATGTATAATATTTGTATATTATATATATGTATATTATATATGTATGTATAATACATATGTATTTATATATATATATACATACATATATGTATAATATATATATTATGGTACCACCCCCCAAGACATACCTTTCAGGCAAATTTAGTGGTATTTACAGTGTTTTACTTAGCATTTTGAACTCTAAAACTGAGGGCATTTTTTGGTGATCAAAAATTGCAAATTTTTGCAAGTTTGTTCCCATCCCACCCTTCCCTAAGTACATGGGATCCAATATTCAAGATTCAAGATCCCCAAACAACTTCTTGAATCCAAGGGGGTAGGATTCAAGATTCAAGATTCAAGATCCCAAAAAACTTCTTGAACCCAAGGGGGAGGATTCAAGATTCAAGATCCCCAAAAAACTTCTCGAATCCAAGGGGGTAGGATTCAAGATTCAAGATCCCAGAAAGACATCTTGAAGAATCCTAGGAGGTAGGGTTCAAGATTCAAGATTCCAAAAAAAGCTTGAATCCGAAGGCCTTCAGCCTTCCATCTTGAATCTTGAATCCAAAGAGGTTGGGTTGAAGAAGTTTTTTCTGAGCCTTGAACCTTGAGTCTTGAATCCAAAGAGGTTTGACTGAAGAATTTTTTCTGAGCCTTGAATCTTGAATCTTGAATCCGGGTACTTAGAAGAATATTAGCCACCAGAAATTGCAATGTCTTGCAAATGACCGGCCTGTCTGCCAAGGACATTCCTCAAATAAACTTGCTTATCCTGTAAAAGAAAATTCTAAAGCCCATTATTTTTTCTTCCTTTTCCAAGCAAATCAATCAACTTTGGCAAAAATGACCAAAAACATAAATGCAATAAAGGTAATTCGATTCATCATAATGAAAGTAAAATAAACTGAAAAAGAACCTTCTGCAATCTTAAACAGTAATTTCTTTAACAAATAAGAAAAAACAAACAATAATAAGCAAACATACATGAGCGCATCTCAAAAAAGCTTGCTTGTCGTGTAAACGAAAATTCTAAAGACCATTATTTTTTCTTTGTTTTCCAAGCAAATCAATCAGCTTTGGCAAAAATAACGAAACATAAAAAAGGTAATTAGATTCATCATAATAAAAGTAAAATAATATGAAAATCTGCAATCTTAAACAGAAATTTCTTTAACAAACAAGAAAAAATAAACAAACATAAGTAAAAATGCATGAGCTCAAGCAATACCTCTTTTATCTACAGATCAACCAAAGCCTTCCCAACAAAATGTATTCGAAAGGGTCGCAGATAGATCGGCAAGGAAAACGTTCTTTAAAAACATGATTGCAATTTATGTTACGAAAAAAGGTAATAGACTATAAAAACGCTGAAATGCTATCACAGTTCACATCACAAAATGATATTATCGTTAAAACATACAAACAAACCAATCTGAAAAAACATATTCAGAATTAAAAATAGAAAAACATGATTAATTTAAAACTAGATCCTTAGAATATAGAGCTAAAAGAACCAATAAAAATATAGGATCTTTCGAAGTAAAAATACATATTCACCCAATGCTAGAAACTCCTATAGTCCCTAAAAAAATATCACAAAATCAAGAACTATAAAAGTAAGACAATTTATAATATGACAAAAATATTAAAAACTGATCTATTTTTTTTGTTTTTATTCATTAATTTAGTTTATTATCATCAAAATCATTTATGTTTTTGCAAAACTCAAGCACTCCTGGATTTAAAGCAATGAAATTACAAGATCATCTACATTATACAGATTAAAAAAAATATTTATTACAGCAAAAAAAATAAACTCTTCTACAAACAAATGTTGTAGATGCTGAAGAAAAATCTAATGGAAATGACGTAGATTCACAAGAACAAAAACGACAACTAACACCAAATGAGAATATGATTGGTTATTGTCAATTTACTATGCAAAGCTTGATTCATGAAATTGTAGGAAGATAAAAAAAGGTAATTGCATTATAAAATCAATATGTCTAAAAAATATAGCTGGAGATCAGTCTTATACATATCTATTGTAAAAAACGCAAATGAAAATGTAAAATCTCAAGATGCCTAACTAGATCATCTAATCTTGCACAAAGCTCAGCTTTGGTAGAAGCTAAACGGTTTCAAATTGCTACGGAAAATTTAGTAAACATGAAGTCCACCAGTAGTCATTTACAAACAGTTGTATTCATCGAAAAAGATAAAAATAATATCCTACACCCTGTTGTAAAAACAGATAACAAAATTTCAATCCACCTACAGTATTCCCCAAATCATACTGCTGCAAATCCTAAAGGTGACGTAAAATACGAAATGTTGTAGAAGATATTGAAAAGCAGACTTGCAAGAATCAGATCATAGATATAATATTCGTGTTGATATATTTAAAATGTCTGAAAACAAAAAACATCAAATATAATCAAATATGTCAAATATAGATGTTACAGCGCTATGCTGCAGCTACATATGTGGGCAGGATGTGTCCAGGCGCATGCGCCCAAAATACTTTCCTGATGCCGTGCTACAATAGGGTGCTAAGATAAGAAGGAAAACAAGGCATTCAAGGACATATCTGCTACACAAAAGGTACGTCTTGGGGGGGTGCATATATATATATATGTATGTATGTATGTATGTATGTATGTATGTATGTAATGTATGTATGTATGTATGTATGTTAGTTATGTTATGTAATGTAATGTAATGCTATGTAATGTAATGTAATGTAATGTAATGTATGTATGTTATGTATGTTATGTATGTTATGTATGTTGTGTATGTTATGTATGTTATGTAATGTAAATGTATGTAATGTATGTAATGTATGTGTATGTTTGTATGTATGTTATGTATGTATGTATGTAATGTATATGTAATGTATGTGTAATGTATGTAATGTAGTTGTATGTATGTATGATGTATGTAATGTATGTAATGTATGTATGTAATGTATGTATGTATGTATGTAGTAAATGTATGTATTGTATGTATGTATGTATGTATGTAATGTATGTATGTAATGTATGTAATGTATGTAATGTATGTATGTAATGTATGTATGTAATGTATGTATGTAATGTATGTATAGTATGTATGTATGTATGTATGTATGTATGTATGTATGGATGTATGTATGTATGTATGTATGTATGTATGTATGTATGTATGTATGTATGTATGTATGTATGTATGTATGTATGTTATGTTATGTAATGTAATGTAATGCTATGTAATGTAATGTAATGTAATGTAATGTATGTATGTATGTAAATATATTATATGTGGGGGATTTACTAGCGGACCAGCATTCATGGTGTTACGTTTTTTTTGCCAGATCTTTGATTGTTTGTCGAAACAAGTCCAAGTTTTTGTCGACCCTCTGGGTAGCTTGTTGCGAGGTGGGTGATACACCCATACCCACGCAACATCCGGGAAGATGAGGCATCCCAAATTGCATGGTATGTAACTGTCCAAATCACCACTTTTTCCTGTGCTTGAGGGTTGGGTGGTCCTGAGTTTTCTATTTTTCTCCTCGTATTTGGTCGAATTTTCATCCCCACCTGCTCGAAGACGCAGATGGAACAGGTCCCTTTTGACCCCTTGTAGGCTGGTCTTTGCCCTTTGTCGGCCTTGCGGAGATGCGTTTGATCAATCACCAGCAGGTATCCATTCAACTATCCATTCACACCAGGGAGTTAGATTCAGTCGAAATCATGTAGATATCCACTTACACCAGAAGAGTATTCTCTTCTAAGATCATCTGAAATTCCGGATATCCCAAGAGCAGCTGTTTGTATTGCCAGGTGGATCCGGAGGTGATGAGAAATATCCAAAATCTCATTGAGGGACTGGCATATAACAGCCCTGCGGCTTTGAAGGACTGGCCCTGTGACATGTTTCAGGGGGACCTCCACTCCAGTGGGAGATTGGTTTAGTTTCACCCATCCAACTCTAGATCTACCGACCGTAAGGGAGTACCCTTCACATACCTTCACTGGGTTCATCCCTTCCTTGTTTCTTATCCTTCTTCAGTTTGATTAAAGCTGACCCGCAATATATAGATGCAGAGATGCAACTAGTTTGTCAAAGTTGATCCCTCACGGATGCAACTATGCAGCTAAGTTTGTCACAATGAACCCCTTATCAATGACGTTGTCTGATTTATTGGCAGGGTTTTCTGTTAACCACCTCCAAAACCGAGTTGAGCTGCTTGACCTGTCAGGGGGGGTTGTAAATCCAGGCCATTGAAAAAGGAGCCGAAGGCAAAGTGACCCAGCCGGACTCAAAAATGGCAATGTATCCATCCACTCTCGTCTTTGCATCGGCAACTTGCAAATCTCTCCAGAATTATTTAGGGTTTGAAATTAGGAATGATATGTTGGGACATGCTTGTACCGGTTTATATAACATATATATATATACATATGGTGATCAATGGATAGACAGATAGATTGTAAAGAGGTATCCAGGCGCGCCTCAAGTTTCTTCCTTATGCGGATTCAGTACACTACAGCCATGGTTTCGGACACCTAGGTGTTTTAATTAGTAGCACATAGCATGTCTCATCTTTTGGCTGAATTAATCGGCCTTGAGAACAACCGCCCCGTATTCCCCAACAAACCCTCAATGGCTAATAGAATCACCCTTCCACTCCCCACAACAAAACCCGACTACATGGCTAGTTAAGAACAAACCCTCCTTATCCCCACAAAAAGCCCTGGTACCCCATCTTTCCCATGGTGTTGCGAGGTGCGGGTGGTAACAGACTTGGGGGTGCATCCGAAGTAGTACATGTCGAGTATCCCATTTTTTTATCGCGGTGTATCCAAGAAAACTGGGTTATAAGTTATAACATGCTATAACATGGTAATTGCCCACTTGCTAGCTGGGATGAACATCCAAGTATACAAAATCATGGTCCATCATATCCCTGAACAAAACTATGAAATGAGCCGACTTGGCCTAGCATACCATACCATACCATACAATCGCATCACATCACATCATATCACATCGCATCATATCACTTGAAAACAAATGACGTACACAAAGTTGCCTCCTGGTGAGGGGCCTGTTTGTGTTTCTAAATTTTCTTTGGTTCAATTAAAGGGGTAGCTGAAATGTTCCTTATTAGGCTTTCTTGAATTCAAAATTCAGCTAAATTTACCATTGGGAATTCTTAGCGTCTGCGGTTAGCAAATGGGCCAACCATTGAGCCATCCCAGGACCTCTTTGAGTTGAGTTGCGAGCAGTTCATGAAGTACGGCCACCGTCGTTCGGAGAGTCACTGGGTGGTATTGAGGCAGATTCGTTGAAGTTTTCAAGGACAAAACTCAGTGGAGTTCTGTATTTTTTGGTTTCAGAATTTCAACAATTTGCGTTTGATGACACCCTGATTTGTGGTTTCTGACTTTTGATTTTTCTTCCTAGAGCTGGGATGGTGATCCCGAATACCGGACCCATATTCTTGGAATGGGTTGCGACAAAGCACCAACCAGATGACTGTTGATTGATAGGTTCATGTCCCATTTTTGGCTGATTGTCCCAATGATAATGATACATGATATGCCTGTCAAGTCCTCGTAAATTCCACCCATTTTACACCCCTCAAGAACACACACCCAAAATGGGTTCTCCAGAAGGGTATACCCTCACAATGGAAGTTTTGGAAAATGGTTTACCTTCCAAGCCTGGAATTCCAGTGGGTTCGGCCAAGGTCAAAAACACCTTGAGGTCATGTGCCCCCTGCCTGTGGGGATATCCCATCTACGGCCAGTGTTGGTGTCCCAAAGACTGTTCCATTGGATGTGCATAGGTAGAACATCGCGACCAAGCATGTGATTCTGGTATACGAATGGACGAATGGGTATTTATGATACGATTTTATAGGATCTGGATGGATCTGGCACTTACTACACTTTTACGGTATGGTATTTACATGTACTTACTACACATTGTACATTGATTACATTGACCAAAAACGATCAAAAATAGCCGAACAACATTGGGGACTCAAGTGACTTAACAAATTAGTTGGGAAGGCTCGGCGCCGCCATCGGTTGCGAGGATTAACACCCACTCTGACCATGCTGGCACCAATATATACCAAGTGCCAAGTTCTTTCTTATAACTGCCAGTTCAACCTTGGCCGACGGTGTTTCTTCCCACTGGGTATCGTAGTTGATGAGGATTTTCAAATCTCCATCAGCATTCATAAACGACCTATATGATGACCTCCATTTCCGTGAGTCTTATGCCACAGCTTCAGCCAGGGAAGAGTCTTTCAGAACGAGAGCCAGCAGGGGACCCCAGGGCGTGTCGAATTGGTCCGTCTCGGGGCTGGAAGTGCAGCCCTCCGTCCTGCCGACAAAGCTCCATGGTGGCTTCTGTAACGAGAATGACCTTCAAATTGCTGCTTATTCCATGTTTGTGAATGGCTGCACATCTTGAAGGTGTGTTTCCGGAAATACCATAGCTATTTTTTGGTGCTTCCGTATTCATTTTTAAACTGCACCTTTCCAATTCCAGGCTTTCCAGGTGCAGATAAGTTACCCCAGCACAGTCAGATGTCAGGACAAATCATCAAAAATAGAACGGATGAAGGCCCTCTTCAGGCGTGGCCGGCGCTAGTGGGGACTGGAGATGATCTGACCAGCTGGGAACAGCCATACTGGAGCTGCCAGGGATGGTAGGATAAAAATTGGGAGAGTTTCAGAGCAGAGCAAATCACTGGATACTTCCTGTAACACATGAGCCCTACATGAGCATATGAGCCCTATTCTAGATGGTCAACTGTCATCCTTGCACCATAAGTTTTAATCAATGTGGATTAAGTCAGTTCGTAAGCCCCCCATATGATTTATCGTATGGTTATTCCATTTCGATCTTTCTAGTTTCCACATTTCCGACGGCGAATGGGCTTTTCCATTTCCGAATTCACAGTTGCAGTATGTTGCAGTTATCCCATCCCATTTTATCCAATTTTCCTATGCTGACCATGCTTACCAGGGGTGTCATGCCATTACTTGTGCCCAAGTAATTGCACAATCTCCAAGAATAAGAAGGGAAAATCAAAAGGAGCCTGCGCCTCTTTATGCTCGGCGGTCGTAGGAACGTTGCTGGGGCTCAAAGACCCTGGTTGAAAAATGGGAAGGGAACGCCCTGCTGAGAGTTATCATCACTACTTAAAAGCTCGGCGACAGTATATACTCAATGAGTTTTGACAAGTGTTCAGAATTAAATGTTCTCGTGACTTTGTGCAACGACATTGCATTTTTTCGGA
>CAMXCT020005523.1:398746-451408 GCA_947184155.2 Cladocopium goreaui
ATGTTGCCCAACAGCACTGGTCAATGAGCTGTCTATCGGATATCCAGAAACATATGCTAGAAGCCATTTGTTGGATGGCAGAATCTCGGGCAGATCATGAGATGGAGTTCTTCACCAAAATGGTGAAATTTGTATCGTCTATTGTTTGGTCCTTGTTGGAGCCAACACAAGGCCGTCTTTCTGGCTCCAACTTCAGCGTTGAAACGAACAAACATTTTCTCAAAAGACCGTCGTGACCAGTACAATGAACCTTTTAAATGCATGCCTCATTTCGAACAAGCACATCACACCCGGAATCACACCCGGAATCACACCCGGAATATATTAATTTCTACTCCACCCTGTTCCTGGGGTTGCCTCAGCTTGCCCCTCCGTTTTGTGATTGCTGTGAAATCACCTTTCTTGAGACCATCAGATGTTTTTGTGATTTTTGCAAGGCAACCACAAGTTTGAAACCCAAAGACTCCATTTAAGCATGAGAAAACCATGATATCAAAAAAGTTGGAGTAATGCTGTAAAACGTATATATATATACAAACAATTATATATGAGTAATCGACAAAATCAGCAGAAGTCTGAATTTAAAAGTAGGGAAGTGGACTTGGGAGGTTCAAATTTGTGTGAAACCTTCACAACCGATAGGCGACCACCCACTTTGGCCATGTCCATTGCGAGTAATAAGTAACTTTGTCCGCCAATCACACACAAACACATACACACATACACACATACACATATACACATATACACATATACACATATACACATATACACATATACACATATACACATATACACACACACACATATATATATATATATAGAGGACCGGAGTTTAAGATGTTAACCCCGTGTGAATTCCCGTGACCATTGTGTGCCTTGCCAGCATCGCGTCGACGACGAGGAGGTTGAAGGCGCTGCATCTGGCAGCCTTCATGACTGATTTTTTTGTAGGACCTGGGGTGGTTTCAAGGGCTTGTTATTTTGGGTTTGACCTGGGAGGGTGACATTTTGTTGGATGCATTCAAAATCCTCAGTAAACATCGGTAAACCAGTTTGTATGAGCAACCCAACTATCAGGCCCTGATTTAAAGATTCTATCCCGATTTTTGCAGGATTGCATCCCCATTAGCGGGAAAAATATGGAAAAATCACAGGAACAGCCTCCAATTACTGGGATAATACTGGGATAATACTGGGATAAATGGATGAAGCATGGTTTCCGGTGTCAATGATCCTTACCTGACACCAATCCATCAATCACCATCAACCACCAGGGATCCCACGCGGCACCAGGTGATGAACACGAGCCGGGAACCCAAAAAAAAGACTAGGGGTCTCTTTTTTGGGGAATAGATGTTATCATTCCTGTACTAATTGGATTTAATTGTATTAGTGATAGTTTTTGTACGTTTTTGTTGTCTTGATCATTGTCGACATTTCACACATTGGACGATCATTGTGTGTATCATGGATACATTCGGGGCAGATTGCTTCCCAAGAGAATACCGATTCTAGGCGGGTTTTTGTTTAACAGGACTGACCAAGCCACAGTGCCAATACCAAGAACCCTGGAATTCCAAGGGCATTTCCCACAAAGATCGTGCAAGGACTTGGATCTAACCCCGGCAAAGCTACACCGGAATCAGCGCCTTTTGTGTCCCTCCATGTGTGGTGCACAGGTAAGGAAACATGATTGCCAGTTCTACTTGTAGATCCCCGGGATTGCTTCTTATAGCATCGGTCTTGCTGGTTTTAACCCCAATATTGCAGGTAATATATAAATCTTGTGAAGATGTTGGCCAGCATTTTTTTTTTTCACTATTCTTTGAACTATCTCGGTATTTCCCAGAATTTTCACTCTTCTTGTGAGTTCCAACCCCAATGCATTGCCAGGAAAATCCAACTTTTTAATTGCTTTTGCTGGTTACATCGGTTACATCCTGTTGTTGATTACATCCCACCTTTTCTTCAATTGTTGCTGCAACCCACGTTTTGGTCAAAATCTTGGTCAAACGCCGCCAAGTCCCAAGGCCCATCGTTGTGAAAGACTCGAAGGAGTGGCACGGCACGGAGGCGGCTGGGGAAATTGGATGGTAGATCCACTTCTCATCCACATACCGTATAAACCGGAATAATAATATACAACTGTATGATATAACATATGGTATAATACACATGTGACATACATATGATATAATCATATATATATACACATACAATGTCATTTTTACATTCTCCAAAAAAGATCCATGGAATTCATGTTTGGGTTTAACATATTAGATCGGGAAGAGGATGTGGCGCTGGGCGCCAGAATTTCTGGTTGGTTCGCAAACTTGTTTCAAACCCAGATAGACTCGCAATCTGCAAACATCGACGACGTAGTTGTGTTGCTTTTGTTCGACTTTCATCTCTTACAGCATCGCTACAATGGTTTTTCACTTGGTAAATTGCAGTGGTTTCGCTTCATGCTTCCCCTTTCGACCAGGCGCATCCCTGCCACCAGCGCTGGGTGATGGATGCTGAGGCGCCTCCCTGGGCGGACCTGGTGATGGAGTGATGGACCTACAGGGACCCAAATTCTCCAAATTCTCGAGCATTGTTGACCCTCACTTTATATACCCTCTGGTAAACTAACATAACTATGGAAAATCACCATTTTTAATGGGAAAACTCACTATAAATGGGTCATTTTCCATGGCTATGTTAAATTACCAGAGGGTACTTACTCGATGAGAATGACAGTGGGTCAATTGGTTCCCCATTTTTGAGCTATAGCCAAATGTTCAGAATCCTGAACTGCATGTTCCAAACACAGCGTTTATATAATTTGGATGTTTTCCATTCCTGACTCCACGAAAAACCAAACTATAAATGGGATGGACCTACACGTAAAATAATCCCTTGGTAACACTCTCATTGAAAGCCCGCCCGGGCTTCCAATTTGGCCGCTGACTTGGCTTGTGCACTGTTTGGTTCAAGAAGAATCAGGGCAGTGTTTTCTGGCGGCCACTGGCGTGTGTCGGCGGGGCTGCCATGGCGGAGGATTTCTCATGGCTGTGTCTTGCCGGGGATGGGCCCAGCCAGTTGCCCCCCAAATATTTTTCACGGCCTGCAAATGACCTTTGTTTGAGAGAATGGCTCCCATCTGGCAGGGTGGTTTCACCCAGGAGTTTCTCTCCTATCCACCGGCCAAATGGTATGACCATGTCATGACCCCTCCAATTCGAAACAAGCTGCGGAGCCTGCGGAGCCTCAGGTCCGGAGATATTCACCGGCGAAACCGGGTGTTCAAGAACAATCAGGAGAATCCGAGCCCCAAACCCCACACCATTCTGACCATTCTGGATCCATGAATAGCACAGGTCATAGCCACCGTGTGTTCCCAAACACGTTGTTTTTTTGCCAACCGCCAACTACCCGATGATCATATCATAGATGAACCACTTGAATCCTGAAATCCCCAGCTTTAAGGGTGGTCTCAATAGCAGAAAACGAGTTTACACATGTTTGTATCCCGAAGATGTGTGGGGTACAGTTGTGCAGAAAAACATGTCTCCAAGTGCGAACAAACATATCCGACCATCCTTCATGTTATCAAAGCATATCAAAGCGTTTCTGTTCTCTTACAGCGTTGATGGCTGTTTCAGTCTTTATCGTTTGCTTGTTGGTGTTTCGTGGATATACCATCTGGTTATTTAACATAGCCATGGAAAATGGCCCATTTATAGATGGTTTACCTGGGTTTACCTATTAAAAATGGTGATTTTCCATGGCTATGTTAAATTACCAGAGGGTATAAGACTTGGCAGATCGTTCCACTTAGCAAGTCATCAGGATTTCTTGAGTTCACCAAGCACTTGCGATTGGGTCTAAGTACTGCCTCAGATCTCCTCAGCTGTTCCGACACGAAACCAGCTCCGGTGCTGGTCTCATCTGTTGCTGATCTCTGATTTTTTTGGGGAGTAAAAGTCTGCCTTAAAATTCCCAGACTCGATTGTGGTTTCAAGCATGTTTCAACCATGTTTCTATTTTCCATCTACGTGGGATGATTCACCGGTGGGCATTTCTTGGATGGCTCAAGCACCAACCGGATCCCATTTCAGTGGGCTAAGGTGGCTAAGATCCCCAGAAAATCTGGGTTTTTCAACGTGTTGAAACCACCAGAAACGGGGGCAATTTACAGCAGGAGAAACTGCTGTTCTACCTCAGCGAAGAGGTAACCCGCACCCCTGCGGTCTTTGAGCAGGCAGAACTCATTGCACATGGCTATGGCTTTGGGTACCAATCTGCAAACTGGGGTACCGGTAATCCTTTAGTATCCAATCATCATTCAGTTTGCGGGGTCGATCATTTTGAGCCATACCCATGTTCGAAATCACTCAAGGACTCAAGGCCAAAAGATTGGTATCTGCAACGGTCCATCTTTGCTTTTTGTGTTTTGAGGCCCCAGTTGAAACACTGTAATGGGGTCTTTGATGGGCAGATTGACGACATCTTGGTGTGGTGATTCGTTGCCATTGAAGAACATCCCCATGATATAGAGCAGGGGGTCCTAAGCAGTCCATTAGGGTGCCAAACTTGAAGTCCTAGTCATTTGTAAACCAACCCAATGACCCAATGACCCATCCCCGACCAGAGAACGACATCCATGTCTGCTTGGATCCCTGAAGTTTGGATCCAAATCTTATGGATTACATGAGGCGACATATCACCAGTTGCCTACCATTTCTAGCTGGTTCAGCTCCAAGAACTAGTACTGTAACTGTAACTGGTTATGTATCCTTCATGGCATCCAACTCTCACCAAACAGCGCCACCTGAAGGCGCAGAAGAACCGCGATGCCCATCAAAAAAGGCTCAATGAGATGCTTGAGGAAACCCTGCGGCAGATCAAGAAATGCCGCGCTCATATGCAGCAGCTGGGTTTGAACATGGGCTCGGTTTGATCATGGCACACTGGCTTCCCGTGTCTCAGGGCTCCTGGAGCCGATTCTAAGATGTTCAGGATGTAATTAGAGTTTTTGGGTCAGCAAGAGAGGGCCTCAGAGAGGGATGGCTCAAGGCTCAAGGCTCAAGGCTCAGGCATTCGCTGAGCAAGGCACCTTTCATCTCTGGGTCGGGGTCGACATCTGCTTGCCTTGGAGCCCCAACTAATGGCAGTTTCTCCGCACTTCTTCCAACATGTCTCCCCTCTTTTATATAGATTCTTGGGAGCCAAGCTTTGGAGAATGGTTGGTGGTTCCTTGATGTTTATTTTGTTATCGAGTAATTGAATATACCCCAAGACATATCAACATTTTCTTCAAATAAAGATCAACTTGTTCTTCATTACGACATCTTGTTTCTTCAAACCTCTCGAAGATCAGTGGTGTTTGGTATGTTTGGTCCGAAGCCCACGGATCCTACGGATCCTCCGGATCCAATGGCCGGTGAGGCAGAAGAAGAAACACGTCATGGACACCACGAAGTCCTACACCGTGGCCTGGCACGACGATGGGATCGCCCGAATCACCGATTTCGGTGACCTTTTCGCCTCGGATCATCCGCCTGGTGAAAATGGATGTATAGAAAACGCCTCGGATTTGTAAAACAAGAGTTTTACCAGCATTTTTCCCCATGATCTTTCCTGCTTGCCCGGTATTTCATCCCATATTTTGGGCAACCACCAAAAAGATGAGAACCTTTTTCACCTTGGGAATTGTCGATGGAATTAGCATGACAAAAAAAGCCCAGATATGTCACTATGTGATCGAAGCAATCCACTATTGGTGGGAATTTCACCAATATCCACCGAAACCAATGAAGAATCCCAATATATGTGGTTTGCTTTATATTTTTCGTAAGATTCCCAGAAATTTTGCAAAAAACACCTTTCAAAAAGCGCTCACAATTGTTCCAGCATTTTTCACGGCCTCCCCAGCTCTGTCGAGGCAAAGTTTCAACACGAGCTGAGCGGTGCGCGGCAGGGCCTGCGCCGCGACCTGCGGGAGGCCTTCGGAGCCATGAACGCGGCTACTCGGTGCGGCGTTTCCAGCGATGGAACTCCCAACAAGAATGAAAAAGAATGGGGTCTTTACCCCCTGGTAAACTGTCCCATAACTATGGAAAGATCCACCATTTTTCATGGGAAAACTCACTATTTCTATGGCCATGTTCAATAGCTATGTTAAATTACCAGAGGGTGTCCAACATCTTGCAGATTGCGTCAAGAGCCAAAAGAAGAGGACTTAAGCAACAATAGTGACTTGAACAACCGGTACCAAGGAGCGCGTCAACAGAAATAAGCACTCTGACACCAAACTTGGCAACGTGGGAAACGGGCTTTGAGGGAATGGTTTCAGGCAATATGCTATCAGGGAACTACTGATTGGTAGTATCCTCCGTTTCGTGACAGAGGGAAGTACATTCTCCTGTACCATGTGACCAATTTGACACATGGAAACTCCAAAATGTCACAGATCCCTTCACTGGTGGTTTCAAATTCTCAACCTACTTGGGATGATGATTGCCCAACGACTTTCAGAGTTTTTTGAATGGGCTTCTTGGTTCTTATCCAACATTTCATGTCTCCAAATCACAATTTTTGCGGGTTTAAGATCCCACTTTAGTGGGTCAAGATCCACATTGTATTTGTTAAAACACGTTGAAACCACCAGCAGAAACTCTCCATTTTTTCCCCTAAACCTATTGGTTGTTAGCAGGAAAACTCCTAGCTCAGGTAGTGGATGAACTGGGTGATCGGATGACCGAAGCCGAGGCCTGTACCCTAGAAATTTCGGGGATATCCGGTGGTTTCACCATGAATTTATGGCGGTTGTGCTCACCTCCAGTTGCCCGTAGACTTTGTCCCTGACTGGTGGCAAGGTATCCCAGGTATCCCAAATGTTTCGCTGCATGGAACATGTCCCAGGATCACTTCTGCCAATGTGTCGTGATCTATGCATGGAATTTTCAAGATGATTTTCCTCAAATTGTGATTCTGGATTGCAACAGTACGTTACCACGGTGGGACCATGGCCGGGGCCGATCAGCAACTTCTCGTGTGGAAGGCTGCCTTGGTGCGGCAACGCGAGGATCGGATACGACACATCGAGGTAGGGCATTCCAGTGGGGTTCAACATCCGGATTTGTATCCCATTACATACTGTACTCGTTGTATGACTATCCGTCAACATTATCACATTCTTACAGACCTCTGCATGCCTTCACAAAACCTTTACAAAACCTTCACAACCGGTGGCGGAAGACCCTCAACAATGATCCGAAGCAGATTGTCCATTTCTACAAGAACGGCTATAAACAGGGCTGTAAACACATTTAGAGTGCACTGTGCTATCATAATCTTTGCTGCAATTCACGCACTATTCTCCTGCTGGATTCTCAAAGAGCAACCTTCACAACAGATTTGGGACGACCTAGCTTTGCTCGTGGCATTTATGGGTAATATATGGTAATATACAATGTGGTCTCCCACTCATATCCTCTCCTCCTTCCGATAGACTTCAGTAAATGGGGGTTCGAAGACTACTTTACTTTTGAGATGAACAGTTTGCATGGTCTACGTTAGTTGCGAGGATGGTATATTTTATGTATATCCACCATATTTGCATCCCATTGCAGAAAATATATATAGTGACGGACAATCACTTAGAACGTATTTTGGAAAAAAAAATCTGAATATTACTGCTTTTTTTACGTTCTAAGCCTTGCACTTAGAACGTCGAAAACCATACACTTAGAACGTCCAAATATCAAGATTCATCACTTAGAACGTACCGGGGATTTAACACTTAGAACGTGTCTAGGTCACTGATGATAGTGGAAAGGCTTGTGAAATCATGTTGCCGCACTCAGCGAAGCCACTCAGGGACTCTGAAGGTTGGAGGGTTATGTTTACTGTGCATGGAAGGGAACCATCACAGTTGATTTGAAACGGTGGGTACCTCATCGATTTTCTCGAAGGTTTTGGATTGTAGAAGTATTTATATTATATACATTTATAATGTATGTATTTATATATATACAAGTATATATACATATCATATGGTAATTGTTCATAATTATAGTGGCGGACAATCACTTAGCACGTTCTAAGTGTTGGTTTACGTTCTAAGTGATAAATGGGCCTAAGTGATATTTTGACGTTCTAAGTGATGAATTTTCCCTACGTTCTAAGTGATGAAATTTTGCTACGTTCTAAGTACGAAAAAAAAAATTGGAAAAAATTTTACGTTCTAAGTGATTGTCCGTCACTATATATATATACATATATATATATACACATACATCCATTAAACATCCACTAAGCATCTATATACCATTATATCCACATATATCCACATATACTGTATCTCTCTCTCTCTATATATATATTATAGTAATTAGAAGGCTAGCACTTAGAATACACACTACATGATTATTTTTAGGAATTACTTTTTTGCTTGGTGCTGATTTTCGAGGTGTACGAATATTCTATGTGGGGGCCCACGATGCACATAGAATATATTAGAAACTACAAGATGCTGCAAGTTGACCATGAATCAAATAATTATGCTGCATTGCAATGTACACATTCAACATATTCACATTGAATGGTACAGTAATTGTTTTGAGCACCTTTCGGATTTCCCTAGGTGAAAACAACATTTGTCTAAATGTGGTTGGACATACTCGGGTCAAACTTATCAACATGTATACATATGAACACATTTATACGGCATGCTGCATATCAGTATCAGGTCTGACGATGTGACAACAACGTCTATGGTAGGATCGCCCAACTATATATGTTTATTTTGTTTGTACATCTACGTTGTTGAGCAGCAATGTTGTTCCTCTGCTTGCTTTTTTCACTTGTTTGCACTGCTTGCGCCTCATGTCAAACATGAAGATTGGAACAAATGCTGGAACATATTATAATTATTGTTATTATTATTATTATTATATATTATTATAATATATGTTTTAGGCCCCTCTCCACCAATCAGCCTCAGTGGATTCACATTCCGCTCCGCTTTCTTTTGTGGTTTGTTTTCTTTCTCTATTGTTGCTTCTTTGTTGCGGCGTTTATCCTGTTTGCTACCTTCCAGCTTGGATTGAATATCTTCATGTCCTTCATGTGTATATTTTTGTCGTTTCATGTTCCTTGTGTCACTTCCATCGTGTCCTTGCAGAGTTCCTTTTCACAACCTTTTTTGCTTGTTAGTTTCCCCCTCTCCTGGAGCTCACCAGGTATACTTTTGATTACTTTTGCATGTGCTTCCGAAGCTTCCCATTTGTGCCATTTTTCTATTGATGTCTTGGCTTTCACCGTCTTCGCAGAGCAAGGATTTGCTTCAAGCAGTACAGACATCTTGAATCAGGTGTCTTCCGTATTTTTTTCCTTAAATTCCATATTCTATGTGGAGGAAACTCAGGAATTAATTTTTCTATATAATTGATATATTCTCAGTGCACAATTGATTGTTAATATTCTATGTGTCAGCCAGCTACTATACATCCACATATATCCGCATATCTCAACATATATATATATAATGACATCTATAGTTGTTCTCTCTCTCTCTCTCTTACATTTATAAAATTATATATATATATACACATATATATATACTCAGATAATCACATATGTTCAGGGTACATGTTGTACAAATAAACAGATCTGTGTTTCCTCCTTATCTCCCGCTTCGCCATGGCTTCGCCAGGCCACCCTGGGCCCCATCCGTGACGAGTCGCAGCGCCTCAGCGACGCCCTGGCGGAGGAGACGCGCAGTCGACAGCTGCAGGACGTGCGACGCGAGGCTTGGCGAACTCGACAGGGGAACTCGTTGAACTCGGTGAAGGCTTGGCTGATTTACCCTCTGGTAAATAAACATAGACCCTGAAAATAGCCAATTTTTAATGGAAACTAGTCTTCCAACCCCTATCTGCCAGGGTCTATGTTAATTTACCAGAGGGTATATTGGATGGTAAATTACCAAGATGGATTGAGAGTTTGGCAAAGTCACTTTTGCCAGTTGCCACAATATTGAGGGTTTTATGGTAGAGTATTTGGAGGATAGCCGTCTTATTCATCCTTAAGAGGTTAACAATCCTTAACAACCCGAATCCGACTGGGTGAAACCCATGTGAAACCAATGAGTTGGATGATTCGGATGTTGCAACGACCCCCCAAAAAAGGGGATGATCAACTAGAAGTGACCATCAAACATGGGGTTTAAGATGATATTCGCCATATATGGTGGAATTCAGGATTTCGTTTGCTGATTTAAGCTATTAGAAGATTGGAGGGCTTGACTTTGAGTTTGGATTTGAGGTATGCAAATGGAGGTTTAACCCGCAACCATGTTTGGATTTGAGCCAAATAAAACAGGATGGAAACTACGTACAAAAGATTGGGATATTGCGACAACTGGGGAAGGTCAGAAAGGAGAGTTCAGCCGGGTCAAACATCATTATTTTACCTGAAAGATCCATTTTTGGTCGAAAGAGTGTTTTTTCCCATTTTTTTCCCTTGCCATCGCAGCATCGCAGATCCTAAGGAAAAATTGTTGGAGGACGAGGTCCATGCCTTCAATGCTCTACTGGATGAGGAGAAGTTCGACCGCGAACAGCAGCTCATGAGCCCCTCCACGGCGAACGTGGGCCGTGGTTTTTTGGGGAACTGGGGGTGTGGTTCGTGGGAAAAACATCTGGCCCATTCTGGCCCTAAATTCGTTGGACTATTTTTGTTCCAGAAATCGGATCAATTGTGTTAAGATATGGTGGTTTTCCACCCATGTAAGATTAAGGCGGAGAGTGAATCCTGAATGAAGGGAAGTTTCTTGAAGTAGATCAATTGGATATAATTACTGTGTATATCTATCTATATATATATACATGCTATATGTATTGTATAAAGCAAGATAATCTGATCAACTATATGTATATATACACACATCCATTACTGTATTGTCATTGAATATCCACAACCAACTCGTGCCGGGACGAGGCTACGAGCGGTGGGCCGATGCGTCTCAACAGCAGGTGGCCAAGAGCCAGTACCAACTGGAGAAGGAGGTCTGCCTGGTGCCGGATGGTGACTAGTGGTGACTAACCCTGGAATTTCAAGCGTTTTTTTGGGTATAGTTCTAGCACATTCATATAGCTAATGTAGCTATGATAGCAGTTGAACAATTTTTTGTAATCGTGGGATTACGCTTATTTATTGACCTGGGACATTGGCGTTGAACGAACCCTATATCTGTACAGTAAATGGTAATGTGCTTCTGACCCATCCACCAACTTCAACACAAGCAAACATTCATCTTGTCGCATTTCATTCCTTTCCAAGCATGTTTTGAACAGCGAGTGGCGTCCTATTTCCAAGTAGATCCAACAACCATTTAACTTGAACCACCGTTGCTCGAATTGGAGGTCCCAACCTGAAGTGCTGAATAATGTGACCTATCCATGGCCCTCGTTGCTGGTCAAATCCTGTTGAAAATACCATCTATGTACGTGTCTACATATGCTTTCCAGTGATCTCCCGATACTTCACAGATCATAAGTCTCAAATCACGAGGTTTGCCAAGATGAAACCTCCCAAGTCATCAAATAAAAAAAACACATTGCATATTTTGGTGGCATAGTTTATACAACTGTAAAGTTATATCATATATGCATATCTATATATAATTAAGAATATATCATATATTACACATACGTATATTTATATCATTAAGATATATCATTAAGATAATGTATATATATATACAAAAAATAATACTAATCTCAATACTAATATTAATACAAAAACATATACATATACATACACATACATATACATACACATACATATACATACATATACATACATGCACACACACACATACACACACATACATACATACACACACATACACACATACACACATACACATGCATACATACATACATTACATTACATTACATTACACTACACTACATTACATTACATTACATTGCATAATTGCATACATACGTACATACGTACATACGTACATACGTACATACATACATCCATACATCCATACATCCATACATCCATACATCCATACATCCATACATCCATACATCCATACATCCATACATCCATACATCCATACATCCATACATCCATACATACATACATACATTACATTCCATTCCATTCCATTACATTACATTAGATTACATTACATTACATTACATTAATACAGACAGACAGACAGACAGACAGACAAACAGACAGACAGACAGACAGACAGACATACATACATACATAAATAATAAATAAATGAATAAATACATAAATAACATATATATATACACAAATAATATGTATATGTATGTGTTTTGCATAACAATGTTCCAAATCACAGACTTCCCCGCCACGGAGCCAGGTGCGGGAGCTCACGAAAGACATCCGCGCGGATCACCAACAGCACAGCAAGAATCGGGTGGAGGCGCCCCGAAGCCTGGGTTTTCTGCCACGGTTTTAGCGTAAAACACATGGGATAAGGGGGCTAAAAAGGGATAAATGGGATAAGAAACATGCTTCAGTAACTATATATAATAACATTATATAACCCAGAAGTCTTAGAATAAGACTATGAATGAGACATGCTTGAACATATTTGAACATATTTGAACTGGTGAAGCCCAGCCCCACAATATGGAATGATGGTGGTTTACAGGATCCACATGGTCAGATGTGTTCGTACATCAGTGTTACAAACTGGTCAAGAACAACAAAACCCCTTCATTCTGCAAAGAGCTGGCCTTGGGCCTTGGGCTCCCAACTGTTGCGCCTTTTTTTTGAATTCAGCTAGATAAGACGAACACTTTTGGTTTGTCCAGCAAAATGAGGTGGATAGAATTCGCACTTTCTTTTTTAATATCTACGGTGAGCAAACTAGATGCAAGTCGAATCCAGTCTTGGTTCAAGGGATACGCACGGGAAACCCACATAGTTGATGATTGACAAAGCCACAAAGTCTCGAAAGAATTGATTCAGTGATTGATGGGATATGTCATATGACATATTTCTCCACAAAAGATACTGTACTTGAAAATGGCAAGAAAGATGCAATCATTTCCTGAGGTTTCCTCTAAGTTTCCCTTCCCAAGGATTTTTTCACTGCTGCAGCATGGCTCGGTGTAGGCGCAGCATGCCATCGTGGACAGCATCGCCTCCTTTATCCACAAGCAGCATGGAGTTGGGAGGATAGGGGATACCATCCTGGCTATATATAGAAAACCACTGTTTTTTTAATAGGTAAATCAACTATAAATGGCAATTTTCCATAGCTATGACAGGTTACGAGAAGGTACATTGTTTTTCAACTGGATTAAACTGGATACAGATTATTCCTCCAAAAGAATTCAAGACATCGTTGGCTCTTGTGGTGCTGGTACAGTCCGATTGATGATCAATTTTGTTGACCATTTGGCACCGCATTTTTGAGATACGGGACCAGAGGATATATGTTTAAAGTGAGAACATGCATCTTGAATTGTGCATCAACTGAGGCCCAACAGTCTAAGGGATGGGATTCCGAAAAACCACTTGCTGCTCGAAGGTTTTGTCTTCAATATATTTTCACATTGCATTCTTATCTAATCTCATATAGAGACAATTATTTTCCAACATTACACGTAGTATTTTGTCTGTAATTACTGAGGCACCCTCTAGGTTTTGTAATACCACTCTCCACGGTCATCTTCACCTTGTCTTTTCCCATGCCCGTCCCCAAGGTATCGAGAGCAGCTGGAACGGGACGTTTCTCTTCAAAATGTGTACAAACAATATATCAAATGAGCCAGGCTGGTGCCATGGTCAAGTTGCCACTGGTCGGAAAAATTGGAGCTTATGACTGGACAGAAACTCAGCTGAAGAGCCCTGAAGCTCGGCTGTCTTTGCTTTGACCAAGGAGCCAGAGTTCGTGGAGTGCAGGGCTTGCAAAGCAAGGCCTTTCTGTTCTCTCCATGGTAAATGTCAAGTGCATCGAAGGCTCCCGACTGTGTAGGCGTCTTCAACTTTATGGCCAAACTGATCAGGTAATTTTAAACTTTGGTTGGGTAGATTATACAAAACCGGGTCTTTTTTTGTAAATGGCGGCAGATTATACAATGCACCACTTTACTTTTTTTGCAGAGGATCTAAGATTAGCCATGTTTGGAGGCATTTTGCGTTAAGCTGCTTCAAACACGGGTAGATACGTGGGTGAAGTTTTTGTTTCAGCCCTTAGGCCAACAAGTTTCAGGGGTACATGTAGCTAGTTTTCCCGTGTTTTTTTTGTTCCCATGTTTTCCCATTTTGTTGGGGTTAGACACCACATAAAATGGTTGTGGAATATAAGCAAGCCTGACTTTGGGCAACTTTTAGGAGTAAACCATCCCAATTGGTTGTGCCCGGCTTGTGAGATCAGCAACTGAACTGTCTAGCGTCGAGCCTCTCAGTCTGCCTCGGTACTTTCCTCCATCCTGCAGATAAGAAGATAACTGATTGGTGGTTTCAATGTTTTTCTATTTTCCATTGATTTGGAATGAGAAACACGGTTCAATTTCCAATTGTACGCGCCCGTGCCTCAACCACCAAGCAGATAGGTAGGTATCACCTGGAGCTTCAGGAAGGAAGGAGCTCCGAAAAGATTTTTCTCAGAGCCGAGAGATCGTGGTCAGAGGAGGAAACCATGGGAAACAAATTACAGGAACCCCCAGATTTGGAAACTCGGCCCAGTGTGATCTTCGATTCTGGGAGCTGCATGCGTCGGTAAAATGGGCAAGTCCGGGGAGGTGAGAAGGGCAACCACTGGAAGGACTTGAGTAGGGCTCCGTATCTATATACAGCGTAACTAGGTTGGCAGAGAGGGAAGTGGGCGGAAACGTCGAACTGAGCAAATGGCTAGTCTTAGCCTGAAACATTGGGCTTCAGCGATATTCTGTCCCCTACAAATGGTTTTACGCATTCAAAATTCAAAATCGGCCTTTGAAAGGATACCCTCCTGTGCACCTCCCAATGGGACTTTTTTGAGGGAAAACACATTTCCACAGATTTTCAATTTGAATTTCCCCAATTCCTCATAGATATTCACAGGATTTCATAGATTTCCCATGGTTTCCGAATGATTTCCCCATTTTTGTTTGCCTTTCCAGAATTTTTGGTGCCACCACACCGTCTCTGCCCCTGGCAAGGTGGACTACCAGAGTGAACTCCAAAGAACTGAGCGAAAGGGGAGGAGCCCAATGGATCGGATACATGCACTGTTCCAAGTTTTCCCAACTTTTTAAAAACATGTTCACACACACACACGTTATCTTTGTGTATCTTTTTGTCATTTTGTGAAATGTGCGTTCACATGTTATATTTGAGTTCCATGAGCCGCATATGTCCTCTATGCAAAAAATGGCAAAGAGGGTGGCAAGCAACAAATACTGAGGGGTGGTAACCAACTGAAACGACACAGTATGAAATTTAACATTAGGATTCCTTCAAATTTCCTCTATAAACATAGCCCATAGTGGGTGTTGACCACTATCAAAGCACATTTCAGGATTTCAGGTGACGTCGAACTTCCAAGAATCATCAGGACCAGTGAACCATTATACCGAATGATACCACCATTTGTTGCAGAACCTGAAGAACCTGGACGGTCTGCCGGGTATGCTGGGCTGGTTGCAGGATTCTGGATGTGGAGACGAGTATCCTCTTGAGCAACTTGCCGGATCCCTGTGAGGTGCCGCAGAGGTTTCAACGATTCGCTGGATTTACGATGCAAAAAAAACCAAGTAAGCCATACATATACCAATTATACCATCATAGAATCTAATAGAATCATATACCTCAGTTTTAGGCAGCATGTTAACCAACATTTTAAAACTGAGTTGGTTTGGAATTAGGCCAACGACAAACCGCTTTCTCAAGTTATCACAAAACGACGCCGTTGCTCTGGGTAAACCGACTTGTGAGTGTTTGAGCCATGTGGATTTGGGATTTCACCAGCGCAAAAGGTTCAACTATGAACAATGGGTAAACCTTGGGGTTGGCAACCAGAATTTGCCAGCAAAAAGTTGGATTCACCTAGCCAAACAGAGTATAATTCTGGACAAACCTTGGGTGAATGCTTGCTGAACGGATAGTTTTTTGAGCCGTTTTGGTAGCGAAATATTTGATCTGGTATTGTACACGAGTCAACTTTTTGAAGGGCATCAAAGGCTAGCGATTGTTACGGATGATGTGCATCCCGTGTTGAGTTTAAGCACATATGTATATACAGGCAGATATACATCTGCATATGATATGATATATATATATATAATATATATATATATATTATATATATATATACATATATATATATATATATATTATATACATACAATACACACACACACAGACATGCGGGTTGGCACAGGATACGTCCAGGAATTGGGGACTTCCTGCGTTCATATCTAGGCTCTCTTCAGGGATCCTCAATGATGAGACCCTAATCCCTGGATAGTTAGTATAGTTAACACGGTTAGCAACCAGTGGATATACAGCTTTTGAACAACTCAGTGATGTGAACCACCAAGAAATCGCACATGGCACATGTTTTACCACTAGCTCAAGGCGCCTAGGGTTAGTTGGGCCGATAGGGCCACCAGTGCTATACATGAGAAATGCACACATGGGTCAACAGGTGCTCAGATGATTCTCACACTGCTTGAGATTTGGGATGCCCGTATCCCCGAGCTTCTTCAAGGGAGCATTTACATGAATCTTCCATAAAAACCATGAGTTTCCTGTAGCCAGGAGGAGATGGTGAAGGCTAGTCTCACTGCTTGCGGTGAAATTGCCCATGTTGAGATCTGTCGCTTGGTTGCGGTGAAATTGCGCTGAATGGTACGGACCATGGGTGAATCTCCAGTCATTCTGATGGAAGATTCATAGTCAACCAGAGTCGATGATGGGAGTTCCACTATCTGATTCAAGAATGACATGGTTACGCGGTGTTGTGAGTTGTGAGCCAAACAATCCATGATGGGATTCCAGCTCAACTACAGCCTTTTAGGTAGATCCTTCCAGCAAAATCGTCCAAGAACTCTTGCAGGCTTTATCCGCTGAGCAGTACTTGGCGGATCATCTCGCCAAACAAAGTTAAGAACTGCGGTTGACAAGTCCCTTAACTGGGGGTATCCCAATTCCAACTTTTTTTTGTTAAAAACATGGTAGAAAAAAAAACACTTTCTGGACACAATTGAATCCAGAACTTGAAGATGATAAATCCTATAGTCAAATCACGTTTTCCAGTGCCATGGAAAAAGATGCTGGAGGCAAACACCATCCCAAAAAACTCGTGGTGAAGCTTCAACCCGAGGCAATGAGTGGAAGGAGATGGTTGAGGCAACAAGGCGTGGTGACGTGGTGGTGCGCCTGATATGGCACTCGCCATATCCAAATCCAATGAACCCCATCTGGTTGGTGGTTTGGAACATTATTTATTTTCCATAATATATGGGATAATCTTTTCCAACTGACTTTCATATTTTTCAGAGGGGTTGAAACCACCAAACAGCCAACTCACAATTGTAGACATCTTGCTTGGTTTATGCGTAGCATAGTTAATCTTGCCTCGCAACTTGGTAGGTATTCCTCTTTTCCGAAAACCATGTTAAACTACTCCAAATATCACGCTTCTGGTGAAACCCGGTGATTCCCGCGAAAGACAAGGATTTCTATTGGTTTAGCATCCCATATCCCATGTCTGCTACTGTTGGTCTTCCTGGCCCAGGGAAGGCCCGGACACCATGATGATGAAGGCAGCGATTGCGCTATGGTGGGGTAAATGATGACGCGACTTCACTGGCTCACGAAGTCTGGTAAAACATATTTTTATGTACAATACATCCATACATCCATACATAGATACATAGATACATAGATACATAGATACATAGATACATAGATACATAGATACATCCATACATAGATACATAGGTACACAGATACATAGATACATAGATACATAGATACATTAGATACATAGATACATTAGATACATTAGATACATAGATAGATACATCCATACATAGATACATAGATCCATAGATCCATAGATCCATAGATCATCATAGATCCATAGATCCATAGATCCATAGATCCATCCATCCATCCATCCATAAATCCATGCAACATGCATGCATGCAGCACATGCATACGTCCAGACAGACAGATAGACAGCCAGCCAGACAGACAATCGCACAGCGGAGCCAGACAGACGGCCAGCCAGACAGACAGACATACACTCATACGACATATATATATATATATTTACATTACTTCATACATATGTATAGAAGTATAGACAGTATAGGTACGAATATGTATGTGTATATTTGGATGTGGTGAATAAAACTACCCCAATGGGGCACATTTTATTGCGGTGGACTTGCCTGACTCTTGGCGCTGGCGCTTGGTGAGCGATAGTTGCTCGCAGTTTGACAGGAGAAACATCGCAACGCAGTGCATTCCTAAGCACAGAGGATAAAGTAATGTTTGTTGCATTATTGTAAACTCAATGGGATCCTTGAATAGTTGAATCTATACATAGTCATAGATGTATATAAGTATCAACATAGACACATGCTGAGATACAGTATGTACATGCATACATGTCTCTTTATACTTTATACATCAAGATCCACATCCACATTCACTCTTGTGGTCTCCACCATGTACCATCACTTTTTTGCGCGGAGGACGGAGAACTGGTGCGGAAGCCTCCTCCCAAGTATTCCTTGCTCTTTGGTTGCAGCAGGAGGATGTGGATCTTCACAAAGAAACATTGTAGGGGGCAAACCGCTGATTGGGGGTTATTGCGAGAATTGATGGGACTCCCAAGTAACGGTCAAGTAGAAACGGATGCCATATGGTATTGACGGCTGCTCAGGTGAAGCAGTGTCAAGGTTCACTGATAAGCAGTGGATTTTGTCCAAACATGGGCAACAACTGGCAATTTTACTTGGGGAAAATGCTGATACCAGTGGATTTTGGGACACCATATTTTCAGAGAAAACCATGTGCCAGAGCCAGAGTCAAAACTTGGGTAAATCGCCCATGTTGGGGCTTGGCATCAATCCATCAATAGGGATTTGTATACTCATCACAAGGATACATCTCCAGTGTCAGGGTTTGATTTTTCATCCATTGCATGGAAATCGAAGCTTTAACATCTGATTGTGCAACCACGCGCTCCACGCCCGTTTCGGTACTGGGCCCCATCGATCCGACCTGAGTCAGTCTGACCTCGGTGCAGGTCCTATGCTTTGATCGAATTCAAAGAAATTGCAGGAAGACAGAGAGCCATGAGGAAACTGCCTCTTGGCAAAGTGCTAGGGAAACCTTGGATGGTGGTTTAACATGGTTTAACGCCTTTAAAAAAAAATGCCAGATATCGGAAGATCTGTGAACAAGCCGACACGCATTTTTCGTCCACATCAGATCGACCATGGAGTCATTGGACTCATGGACCCACAAGTCTTATGATCTGATAATATCATCAATTTTGGCGATGCCACTTATATCAACCCCTCAGCTAGGGATGGTCTCAGGGATCATGCCCACGATATCGGTCACGTTGCAAGTAGCTGAGCTGATTTTTGTGAGACAATTTACCGGGAAGCCATACGGGAAACTTACCATTGCCAGGGCACCGTTTTCAAAATCAAGTCTATACAGCAGCAAGGACTGGGGTTTGATGAGTGAATATCCAACAACTGATAGGAATGTGGCCAATTAACATAGGAATACAGCAAACAATCTCTCAGCACCATTTGAAGTGGGGCTAACGGGGCTGAATTGGGGGGGTGCAGCTCGTTGAAAGTGGCGGTGTGTAGACACGGTGTCGCGGATGATGGCACTCAAAACAGCTGGTTCAAAATAGTTCAAATAGACTCACGACATCTACCGACGGGATCTGTTCTTTGCCTCTTGCGGCTCTTCCGGGTCCTTTCCCGTGTCCATTGCAATGGGTATGGCGAAGAACTGCTGATGTTTTGGCAATCCCAGCGTTTCTCATGATTTATCAGGGCTCCTTATCACTCCCACATGCCCAGTACAGTCAGCACAGAATAGAAGGCAAGCAACTTACTGTAACATATCGAGGACACTTGACTTGTGTGCATTATCATATCTTCAAGATTGAACAAATTGCGCTTGCCACATATTGCCGCTGTTTGTGGGTTGAAAGTTGAACACCACACGTTTTGCCTGAAATTCAAAATGAGCTGGTTTTATCCTGAGGTACATGGTCTCACATCGAGTGATTCTTGATGAACGTCAAAATCTTACAATCTAACCTCAGAACCTCCATTTTTTGTCAGTTCAACCCTCATGTTTGTTGGCATCCCGTCTCTTAAAAGATGGTTCTGGCAGCCGACACCAGCTGCCCCTTGGCTCTTATTATTTTCTCGCCGAGGTGTCGCTTGCACGGCATCCTCATCAATGAGGTGCCTCTATTGTTTGGTTGAGTATTGTTGATCTATAAGACACAAATGCATACAAATGCACTCTGACTATATAAGCAGAGAATATATAATCCTGATTGGTGGTTTGGAACATTTTATATTTTTCCGTATATTGGGAATGATAACCCCAACTGACTTTCATATTTTTCAGAGGGGTAGGTACACCACCAACCAGAATAGATTTCATATGGAAGTCGATCTAAAGGTCCTGGTAGGGATTGTTAATTACAAAGGCCGCCAGTGTTACAACATAAGACTCCGGGAAAGATTTTTCTGAGTAAATGTTTATTTGGGCAAAGATATTGCGAACGTTTATCTGAGGTGGCTTAACCTCTTATTTTCCGAGGTGAAGTGAACACCTTCTGAATTAGTAGTGGGAGGCATAGGACCCAAGTACTATATCGCAATCAAGTGGAGCTGGATCCCCAACCACGATTCAGGGTGTTGATTTTTGGGTGTTTTGCAAAGGTTTTTGTGCGAAAGTTTCGCGGAAGTCCCACGAAAGCAGTGGCGAAAGAGAAGGTGTCCATGGAAGCCCGTAGCCCCACACAGCACCTTTGCAGCGTCAAGGAGCCTGGAAAGCAACGAAACTCTGTTGTTCCTGGTGGAATTTTCCCAACATAGCCTTGCATTTACCCTTGGCTGCCTCCCGGATCACTCTCACAGTTTCCGGTTGCATGCTGTTTGAGTACGTCTCAGCAGCACAAAAGTGGATAGCCACAACATGCGGTTCGGTTCGGTTCGGTTTGGTTCCTAATAGGTAGGAATCGGTTCGGTTCGGTTCCGCGGGCTATCCGAAAACGGCTCAGAACAGCAAATCCGTCATTGCATGACACGGCATGTTCCGCGTTTGTTTTGGCTGTATTCGGTGTCGTTTTGGCTGTTTCGCGTTCGTTTCTGTTGTCCGTGCTTCCTCAACGAACGAAGACACTTTAGGCACTTTGCTGGGATTTGCGGCTTTGTCGGGTTAGTTGGGGGAAGCGTCTCTCTCTCTCTCTCTCTTCCGTTTCTGTTGTTCGTGCTTCCTCAGCGAAGGAAGACAATTTAGGCACTTTGCTTGGATTTGCGGCTGTTTTGGGCTCGTTTGGGGAAGCGTCTCTCTCTTCCATTCCTGTTGTCTGTGCTTCCTCCACGAACGAAGGCAATTTTAGGGGTATTTACGCACTGGACGGGCGAACTCCGAGTATCCAAGAACCAACCATGGAACAATACCATACTGTTCTTGGTGCTTCCCCATGCGGAGGCTGCGCATGGCATGGTTGCGGTCAAACAACGCTTGAGCCCGCTGATATGAAAGTAAAAAACACACCTGATTCCACCAGAATGTCACCAAATCCAACCCGGTGAGACTGGCCACATTCGTTCTTTTTGGATGAGATTCCAGGATGTACTTCGCCATGTAGCACCCCTTCCCAATGCTTGTGACTTGTAGCCATTCCGCTGCTGGTCACGCCGCAGGTGCAGAGAGTTAAACTTTCGTGCTGGGCTCAGGGGGGCAACAAATTTCGGTTGAGCAGTTTCCAATACGCTTGGCAATGGTCCATGGGAATGACTGCTTGATGTTCGTGGATGATCGTTTCGAAAATGGGTTGTATTGGGAGCGGCGATGATGAACATTTTGAGCAACAAAAAATCAAAATAGCACCCTTCACCCACGGAAGTGCTGATCTCCATTATATTGTATTCATTGAATCATGCTTATAGCGCGGTCAAAAGTGGGATATCATTTTATATAGGAACAATCAAGAGCCCCCAGATAGTCTTTCTTGTCGCCAATGATGTTTACAGTACCTCATAGTTTCCAGGTTTCTTTTTTTTTGAACAAAAAATCCTGGGATTCTCCCTGGAAGTAGGCAATCAGTATGATCAAAACTGGTTTTAGTTGCTCACATTTTTTTGGGCGAAACCTGTAACACTGGGAATGGTCAGGTAAGTTTGTTGTTATAAATATCACAGACAGTCATTGCTATTATCATTATCATTGTGATGATGGTAATGATATCATCATTGTCAAATGATACCATCGTTTTCCTTGTCACAACAAGATGATGACGGTGATGATGGTGGTGATAGTGATGATAGCGATGATCACGGTGATCACAATGATAATGATGATAATGATGATGATGATGATGATGATAATGATGATAGTGATAATGATGACAACGATAAATATATATTATGATGATAATGATGATCATGATGATACTGATGATAGTGATGATAATGGTGATGGTGATCATGTCACAGGCTATTGTTCTTGAGAGGTCTAGTAACTACTGCCTAGTACTCGCTTTCGTATGCCACGGGGATGCCAACAAGATCCAACAACAGAAACATGTACCCAGCACCTATGTATCTCATTTGTTTGTTGTTGAAATCCAGCAAAAAATCGTGCTCCCAGTAACTTGTAGTGTTTCCAGGTGGGTAGTTTCCAAAATTCCGCCCAAAAACAAATTGCGAAGGATCCCCCAGCTGGGTATGGTTCACATGTATACAGTATACACATACATGGACTCCATTTTGGGAAACGGCTAGATCCAACAAAAATGACTAAGTCCATGGTTCTTTAAGGGTACCCCATGACTCCAGTCAACATGCCCATATCTCATTGGGATCATCTTTGTCAAGTGGGTGGAAATCAGCCAGGCGAAACCAACAATGGCAAAGCAACAAACTATTGCTGGGAATGCCAGGGAAACCTTGGTTTTTTTAATGTAAAGATGTCTGGGATATCCTCAAGGAACAGCTCCTGAGGAAGCAATGGAGTTTCCAAACCGTGGCGCGGCCCACCTATCCGCAAGATCTCCGTGACTTGGTTACGGCGAAAGATCGGCATTTTTAAGGCGCGAACCAGGTCACGGATCAGATGTTTTAATGGAAAAACATACCCTCTGGTAATTTAACGTAGCTATTGAAAATCACCATTTATAGTGAATTTTCCCATGAAAAATGGTGATTTTCCATAGTTACGTTAGTTTACCAGAGGGTATTGCCAGATGTAACCAGATCTTTTTGATTCTGGATTGATGTGGTATTCTTAGGTCTTGATTTTTGCGTACTGCTAGAGTTTGATGTGTGTGAGGCGAACATCATTGCCTTTTCTGTTTTTTTTTTTTCCGTTGTTTTTACTCGGAAAATCAACCCTTGCATGTCACACATTTTGGCCCTGTGTCCAGTTTTGTGTATATACCGGGTTTTGGATTTTAGCTATATGACCAAATATGATTCACTCACAAGAAAGGAGACATATATATAATATAATTATAATATAATATAATATAATATAATATAGTATAATATAATATAATTATAATATAATATAATATAATATAATATAATAATATATATATACATACATATTCAAGCATGGGAGGGGACATTACAGCAAAAAAATGATATTTCTTGACCAGCAAGAGATGTTGACATTGAACCAAAATCCAGTCGTCTGAATGGTTGCCTCAGATCATGCACGCTCGACGGGGATCATGATTAATCATGCAAAGACGATGAAAGGGATGTTGGAAACTGCTAACTTCCTGGTTCAGACCAGGAATAACTTTGGGTTTATCCTTACTCCATACTTGCTGTACTTAATGTACTAACTATACATTCACGAAGAGGCATAGAGCTCCAATTACCGATGAAACAAGCGGAATTGGATAGCCTACAAATAATGCCTAGCATGCTGTCGACGACTCAAACCAGCCTAGTCAAACCAGTTTTATGCAGGGTGAGCCAGTCCGGTAAGCTCTTTCAGCCAGAGCACCGTTTGTGTTTTGCTGATGGTGCTGGAGTTTGATCACAACTAAGCGCACATTTCTGGTACACATTCGGCATAATTATACCCGACTGCAGCTTTGAACGGGCTTTTCTTCATGTCAGTGTATCATATATATATATATATACTGTAACCCACTTCTAATTCAAAGCTCAGTTGAGAACAAAAGAACTGTGGTTGGTTGATATTGTGATGATATGTGGTTATACCATCTGGTTCCTCCTGCTTTGATGAGGAATTGTTGGTTCTGACTCACAGGACGAATAGCCATGACAGTAACCCCCCGGCGACCGAGGGACGTAGCCACTGATCCAGCAGGGAACTGGGCGGTTTCAAGACCCCCAGTTGAGAAGAGTAGGGGGTTATTCACCTAGCTTGTTGGAAACAATCACCAATAATTACCAGGGCTATACTATGGTATACTGTTAATTATATTGGTATACCACCCGACGGGAATCTCCATGAAACCATGAAGTCAGCGAGGTTTGAAGAGGTCCTTACTGCTTCGCGGTTTGCCAATTCACATGGATCCCTCAGAGGCGAGGGCTTGGAGAATTTAAGGGACATGTGGGGACTATGAGTTTTGTCCAACATGACCATTTTAACATCGTTTTAGCACCAGTTTAACATCATTTCAACAAGGAAACATAAGGAAACCATATTTTTATGACACGATTTATCAGAGACAGGTTCACGTATGGTACATTGCTCCCACCACCTGCCGGGACAGTGTTACTAGGGACCTTTGAGTTCATGGGAGTTGAGCCGAGTCAAGCCATACATATGGCCATTTCTTTCAACCAATGGTGGAATCAAACAACCTACGATAAGAAATCATGGAATCAGACTGCGGTACAATTGGTGGCAGCCACGGGACAGTGGTATACATGGATTCCATCCATGCTACTTTTGAGGGAATCGCATATACCGTACCCTCTGGTAATTTAACATAGCTATGGAAAATCACCATTTTTAATGGGAAAATCCACTATATAAATGGCCATTTTCAATAGCTATGTTAGTTTACCAGAGGGTATATACCCCTGAAAAAAATGGCCTCCAAAACATCCACCCGTCATCCGCCGCCTGGACCGCCAGGTCCTACAGGCCGTGCTCCGTCGCCTGACTTCGGCGCGCGGAAAGCTGCTGAACTGTCGCGCCTTCCGAGCCTCTTGGTGCGGCGGTCGATTTTTTGTGTTTAATTGGGGTGACTATCAAAAGAAAGGTATACAAAGTAAACAGGAAAACAGACTAGCCGCCCAACCTGTTTTTTATGGCAAGGTATCTAGGATTGGCCATGACAACGAGCCTGGAACATCATGAACTCTCCCCGATTGGGAAGAGGATTTTCCTATTCAACATGACTTTTTTTGGTTCCACGTTAGTTTTCACAGATAAACCAAAATATCAATAGACAATTTGGAGGATTCAAGTTGGCTTTTGTAGCTGGGGATTTTGATCGGTGATGTCTTGCCACTCAACTTTGGACGAGCAGCCTTTGGTACATATGCCTGAGAATTTCCCGGTGAAATTTGGACAAATCGTTTGCACATGGTAGATCTTCCACTGCCATGTTTGTGTTTTCCGGAGGGCACAAGGTACCCAATAAACTTGACAAAGGTACCTGTGGCGAAGTTTCTGCTGGGCTTGGCCATGGTTGTCCCGTTCTAACTCCATCATTACAGTACTACAACAACACTTGATAGATCCCCATTTTTCTTGGTTTCAACCCCACTTTTGGTTGAAAGATACCCATTCTCCTACTTTGCTGTGCATCCCAGTTGGTATTATATAATATTATATATACATGTATAAGTTATTTTTTGAGAGCCGTCGTAGAATTTAGTAGGGGCATTGTTCTATCAACCATGGAGTGGTTTAAAGGCTGCATCGCGCAAGGTTTGCTCAGAGTTGCCCAAGAGCAGTTTTTGGGTGAATTAATTTCGGGCACCCCCCATCTTGTATATCAATAGTGATTCATTACATATATATATATTATATATATTATTATGAATTGATTATATATATATATGCATACACACGTATGTATGCGCTTTGAACGACGTACTGACTGGAGTTTCAATTGTTTCTAGCCCGCCGGTCAGGCGTCCTTTTCAGGAGTGATCTACCGAGGTGAGAGGCGGCGGTCCGTTACAGCGCCTGGAGGTTCAGGCGATGATTGGTGGGCGGTTCAGGTGGTAATCGATGGGATCCCAACTCTGAAGAATCATCGATGCTTCATTGATTTCATTGACGGTAATAACCATGGAATACAGATGAATACACACACATATATATAATTTAAGCACATATATACGTATATATATATATATACATAGGTGGTTCGATGAATACATGTGTATATATGTATATACTGTAGACGGTTCGATTACCTATTCAATTTTGATTCGTGACGTTCTTTTTTGATGGAATGCAGTACAGATGGTCCATGATGATGGTTGATAGTGATTGTTCATACTGATTCATGGTTCATACTGTGATGTAACTATTCCACTGAATCATGAATCATGGGTAAAGAATGCTCACTCTCGAAAATGAGATTAGCAGGAAGCTTTGGCTTATTTTTCTATGCTGGGGCACCATTTCCAATACGAATTTGTCACTCTTGGTCATCGCCCGTTGATTGATCCTGGGCACATTGAGAAACCAGGTATACAGTGGGATAACCACAGAAACGGGGTTGGACTTACGATCGGCATGGTTTCAACCAGAGATCGAGGGGCCCGCACATCCAATGAGGATTTGATGATGATAGAAGCACAATAGGAATCAGTAATTTGGGAGATATCACCAACAAACGTCTGAGAAGGCAAAGCTACATCATAGCAGACAAAACCCAACAGTGACCGTCATTTGATCAGCTGGATCATGTGCATCCTGGAGATGAAATTGCTGACAGTTAACATGGAAGAAAAACATCAAAACATGGTTTTCAAGCACATTTTGTATTTATGACATATGATCCAGCAGGATGACATGAGGATGATCACACATACTAAAAAATCACTAACGGTAGAACAGGGCCAAAACACAGTACGATAGACTCGATAGACCCCACCAGAGACTAGTTCCATCACCATACTTGGTGTGATTAAGAAGGTAGATATCGAATTTGTCCATAGGTGAATAATCCCAAAGAATCCTGCACACAGCGAGATATTTTCAAAACATCCATTTGTTCTATCCAAGTGTTTTGTGCATGATCAAGAAACTGGTTGGTGAAAAGGCTGGCTGGTGTAAGAGTTGATTGGTGCAAGAACTGGTTGGTTCAAGATCTGGTTGGTGTAAAAATTGGTCGATGTAAAACTTGGAGGAAAAACACGGTTTCTGCGGAGGCCTGTTCTTCTTCTTTTTTGGTAAGAACAAGTTTCTGGCAACAGTCTGTAGCCAGAGAGTGACTCACTACAGCTACACAGGTGGGTCCTGATGGATGTGATGTTGGTGCTGCGCTCAGATTCGTGGACTCCAATTGCGATAGCCCTGAGATATCCTGAGATGTACTGTAAGCCTAAGCAAGACACATATGGTTTTCACATGTCACCAACCCTTGGGATTCAACCGGTCCAACCTGGCGACGGTTTTTAATCGGATGTGATGTTCCCATTAAAACAGTGGGACATCCCAGCCAGACATGCTTGATTACCGAAGGGTATTCTGGTGCTATCCTCAGGATTCCAAACCACCCCTAAACCACCAGGTACTGCAGGCAATATTCAGAGACAAAGGCACGGAGTATTTATATCCAGCACCGAACAGTACCGGAATCCAAGAACAAAAGTTTCAGAAAAGTGACATGAAAGCAATGCCCTGCCACATAGATATAATTTCTCTCCCACTGCGGAACATATAAACTGTATTCAGCCACGGAAATTATCACCTGCAAAATGATGGGCCTATGCTGATTCTGGTTTGTTGAGCCAATCGAAGTCGGTGATCCCGGTTGTCGGTATGTGGTTGCATGTAGGGTGGATGATGTTTATCCTACCCATTTCTGAACGTAATCATTAGCCATCGACCTATCGCATATAGTTACTCAATGTTACTCATATGTTGGCTTCATGATTGATGACATCATTACGAATTGGTCACTGTTGCCCGAAAATCTTGATTCGCCAGATGTGAAGTCTATTCATCACTTACTGTTTGCCAATGATTGTGGGCTCATCGGTTTTGAGTGTGGTAAACTGTCAACACCACAAACCATCACCAATTTTACCAGCGTGTCCCATTTCAACCATCCCAATTGGAGCTTCTTCGTTTGCGCGGGTGAACTTGAGAAAAATGGCCCACCAACCTCTTATTCTTACATGTTGTTACATACCATTATATTTACTAATGTAGAGTATTATTCACTGCTTGTTATCATAATTTTCATATTTTTCCTAACCATCCCAACCATCCCACACTCGCTGAAAGATGCTGAAAGCATTGAACATCCCAAATACCCTCTGGTTATTTAACAGTTCGCCATGGAAAATCACCATTTATAATAGGTAAACCATCTATAAATGGGCCATTTTCCATGGCTATGTTAAATAACCAGATGGTATATCCAAATATCCCAAGTCCCAAGCCGCTTCCGCAGCTTTCCGCCGCTCAGATCAAGAGCCTCCGGAGCTGAGCCCAGCGGCCGACCATGAGGCCATGGGGATGGGATGAGGCCGAATCTCAACGACCGAAAGGAGAAGAATAGGATACCAATAGGATACCCTCTGGTAATTTAACATAACTATGGAAAATCACCATTTATAGTGAAATTTCCCATGAAAAATGGTTTGTTTTTCCATAGTTATGTTAAATTACCAGAGGGTAAGACATGATGATGATCATATTGACATATATTGACAGTTGTGAGAATGATAACTCCAAAGCATCAAGGATAATGGATAGCATTCAAGCAAAAAACATGTAGGGATCCTCAAGCGCCTCCAGTGCTTCCAGATCGGGTTCCCACATGTTTAAACCATTTTTACCATAAATGGCAAACTGTGGCATTGCTGTAGCAGAAATCAAGGTGTTGAACAGCAGGAACGGAGTCGAACCAGGGAGACTGGGAATCTCACCAGAAGAAGTGCACGTTTTTTCCGCACAACACTGCGGATTTATTTAACCAGAAATTATTGGATTTTTCCACTGCAATGGATTGCAGTAGCCTCAAGTAAACAAACATGACAAAATATGAACATCTTCCTTTCCACAATGCCTTGTTCGAAAATGAACACTGTTCACACTTGTTCATTCTTGAAAGGGAACACCACCAGACCATCAAAACCGCCTAATGATGATCCCACCTCCATTTCCGGTTGCAAATGCATCATTATTGGGTTCACACATATTTTCAGAATGATCAGAATGCCTTTTGAATTCTGATCAACAAGGCCCCTTCCAATGGTTCTTTGAGCATGGTGATGAAGATCTCGACATGGGAAACGGATGGAAATTTAGACGACTTCGTACAACTATATAATAATTTCTGGACAACAAATGTCCATTCAATTCACCTGTTTATTGTTCCAGCACATATTTTTGTTGCTCGGATGAACAGTTGGTTGTCGAAGAAAGCAGTAAAATAAGAAACTATAGAATCTTTTTCCTCGAAAAGATATAAAAGATATCACCAACTGACTAGCAAAAAACAACTTCCGTTCAGTCATTAACTTCCCAGCTAGCGCAACATCCCTCAGACCTTGGACGACACTCTCCGATGTTGCCCAGCGGGCAATGGCGGTGAAATGGTGAGGGCCCAGGTTGGGGCAGGTTGGTGAAATGTTTTGAGTCCCCCAACCACCCATTTCTAAATGCCAAAAAAACATCCGATGAGACAATTCTTGGCAACTCCCATGTTTGCTTCCGTGGTGCCGAGGTGCTGCGCTTCAAGAACTTTCAGGCGACGACTCGTTGGGAACTGAACGGTTCTTTCTCGGTTAGCTCTGGCGTGGGATGAACGTTACAGTTGCGAGGGAAACCCATAAAACCCATAATCCAATGTTGGTTTCCCCACAATTAACCAATTATTAACCAGCACATACCAGCCAAATCTTTTTGATTGGTAAAGTCACCATGTGCCAAGGTTTATACCCATAATGAATCTACCGTGGCAAAGAAATTGCAAAACACATGGTGGTTGAACAAAAGGGGTATCGAACCATTTAAACTTAAGCAGAGCATTTGATCAACAAACACAGGGTTTTCAACGAACTAACACATGTGGAAACCATCACAAATCAAAATTGGGAAGTTTTTATGCAGCAATGGATTCGAATGCAACCAACAAAAATGGGATGTATCACTAACAGTGGATATATTCCATCCCCATTGGAATTCCGAACCACCACACCCCAAACCACCAGGCAAAACATTGGTTCAGACAATGGGGAAGACACTTGGACATGCTTAGACATGGGGTTTTCCATGTTCTCGCAACAAACTATTCAAAACATTTCATAACCTGGAGATCCAATAATTTCTTTTTTAAAACCAACCATGCAGAGCTTGAAACTTCATTGGAACCCGCAATCATGGCGTCATGGGCTTTGATAATCTTTGATCCTGATTGTGATTGATATTCACCCCGCTTCGCGTGGGGTGGCCGCCCACACCGCAGGTTTATTTCGGTCCGTGAGAGGGGCTAAGGGTGGTTTTCCCCCGTGGGGGCTCCCCAAGCTAAGAATTTTCACTTTCCCCTCCCGTGGGGGCTCCCCAAGCTAGGGAATTTTCACTTTTCCCCCCCGTGGGGGCTCCCCAAGCTAGGGAATTGTTAGCTAGAGACATGCTACCAAAACAAGCGGAGCGCTCACGACTCCTATTTTTGTCTGTGACGAGTGGTGCAGTCTCTGTACAAACCACTCACCCAGAGAGACTTGCCAGCCGACATTCTGTCAGCGGCATATCCCCCCGGGTGGGTGGGAGGGCCAACAATCAAAATGGGCAAAGACTTGAGCCCAAAATGACAGTAGCAAAACACGCTAACCCTCCGTTCTAGTGAACATCCAAGTTAGCTAGAGACATGCTACCAAAACAAGCGGAGCGCTCACGACTCCTATTTTTGTCTGTGACGAGTGGTGCAGTCTCTGTACAAACCACTCACCCAGAGAGACTTGCCAGCCGACATTCTGTCAGCGGCATATCCCCCCGAAATAGGCATGGGCATCCGCCAAATAAAAATCTACAATGGACATGCAAAAGAAAACCCACATGGTATCGACCGTGAAACAAAGAATCAAGGCTGCCTCAGACATTCCCCGGCTCTCAGTAGGCAACCTGTACGTTGAAGCCTCCATGGAACACGGATGAATGCAGAATTGCCACGGCAAAGTCTCACTGGTTCCACTGTCGATCCTGATGGTTTCCATAGTCATAGCTGGACCAGCCATCTTGGTTGCTGCCTCGTTGCCCATCTCTGGTCCAGTTGCCCCAGTTGTCATCGTCTGCGGCATTTGCATCTCTCCGTTGTGTGACATCTGGTTGATGCCGTTGCCACTCACTGCTGCGTCTCGCTTGCCAGTCGTGCCATTGACTTCCTGCTTCCCAGTTGGCCGTGCTTTCAGCTTCAGCCTGGTTGGATGCAGCAGCTGGAGCAGCTGACTGGCGAGGTGGTGGAGTGCTGCGTGATCTATCGGATCGATAGTTGGCCTTTGTAGCTTTTCGGCGGGCCCGCTCCTTGTTCTTCTCTTCGAGGAAACCCGGCTTCAGGACTTGCTTGGAATACCCATGTGACCAGGATTTCGGGAAATCCTCAAAGGAGGCACCCTCCATTTCAGCCAAGGCTCGCTGATGTCGGGCGGCCCGTTGCCGGCCCTTTTGGCGTTGTTTGGCCTCCGCATAGGTGAAGCCATCCTTGAGATCCTTCTCGAATTTGCCTGGGTGCATTTCGGGCAGTGGACGAGTGCTGAACTCAAAGTTGAGCTCCTCCAGTTTGCTCTTGCACCGCTTCCATGCTTGGGAGCGAAGCGTCTTCCTCATCTCTGGGGGTGCTCGCAGGAAAGCTTCCACTTTCGTCTTGGTCTTCTCGAGCAGCTCCTCATCTTCTGCCTTCTCCTCAGGGGTTCGATCATCGTCATCACCATAGTCGACTTCAGACTCGTCAAACCCAAAGTGGTTCACCTCAGTGGGCGGAGCGCCCTCAGAAGATGATGCTGTTGCGCCTGAACCGAGTCCCATAGCTCTTGCCGGCATGGCATAGTTGGCTGCTGGCAGTGGCGGAGGGGGCTTCTTTGGTGCTGGTGTCTTCTGCATCAGCACTGGAGGAACTGGTTTGGGGGCTAGGGCTTTCGGCGGCTCCTTTGGCTCAGGTACCTGTTCTGGATGAGCTGGCTTTGGAAGTGGCGGCGGAGCCACCTTTGGGGGAGCCGAAAGCATGGGAGGCTTAGGAGGTGGTGGCTTCTTGAATTCGACACCTTTCGTCCCTGCCATTAGCCATGCTTTTGCGCTGGGATGCATTTTTAGAAGCCCCGGATGGTCTCCCAAACATGCCTCCCGGACCTCTTTTGGGACAGAAGTCATAGGTGGAGCACCTTCAATCAGCATCTTGGCCCGTCCTCTGTTCACGAAATCCATGAACTGGAGCAGTCCTTGCATCACGGCTTGATCGAAGGTTTGGAAGACTTGCTCAGACCCGGTCCCCTCCTCAGGGAGCTCTTCCCATGCCGGCTCGTCCCAATCTTCTTCATCGAATTGGTGGTCTTGGAGGATGTCCATGTCATCGTCTTCAGCTTCCACCTCAACATACACATAGTCATCCTCGTTGTCTGGGACGGTGCTCTCCGGTGGAAGGTCATCTTCGACCCAAGGCTCAGACCCGGGCTCCAACCAGCTCGAAGGGGCCCTATATCTGGATGACGTCTCTGACCACCAAGACTCAGACGGAGCGTCTGATCGTTTCACCCCTGCATCTGCCAGTGCGATGCGAGGAACTCGCAAATCGTCCACCATGCCCCCTCCAGTGTATGGTTGGGTCGCCCTGGGGAAATGCTTGGCCGGTGTTGGCGGTGCTCCCTTTGGAATAGCTTGCGTGGGTGCCATTTTTTGCATTGGTGGGGTGGTAGGTCCTCTGGGCCTCCCATCATCATTTCTTGGTGGCGGTGCTTTCCTTGGCTTCGCACTTGAGCTCGGAGTAGGCGGATTCGCGGGCGGTGGAGGTTTCCTTGGCTTTTGCGCGGTCCCTGCTGGAGCAGGAGGGGCTTTGGCTGGGGGCGGTCCTCCTTGCGCTCCTCCTCCAGGATATCCCTGTGAAGGGGGGGGCGGTTTACGAGGCACCTCCCGGCCTGCTCCTCCCGAGCTGCTGGCTCCTGCGCCAGCAGGAGTGGAGGACCGATCAAAACTTGATCTGGCTTGTTGGAATGATGAAGCTTGCTTGGCATAGACACCAGCTGGAACAACTGGGGAACGGCCTCGCCCATGCTTTGCAGCAATTTGCTCTTGTCTCCACCTCATGTATTGAGTGGCCATCAGTGGATCCAAGAGGATCTCTCGGACCATTCCCAACATCTTAAACTCCTCTCCTTTGGCTTTCTGGACATCTTCCCCAGCAGTTGCAAAGCGGTCTGGATGAGTCTCACGGGACCTGCGACGATATGCGGTGAGCACCTGAGCTGGAGTCGCACCGGGTGGAACACCCAGGAATTGATAAAGATCTAGTCCTGGGTGAGCTGCTACAAAGAGGTTCGCTGCATTGGCTCGATCTGGAGCTGCTGGCTTTCGTCCCCCATCGGCACTTTCATCAGTAGCATCCATAGCACCAGCCTTCACTGCAAACGATACCTTACGATCTGGTGCCCACGAAAATGCACGATTGGTGTTTGAGCCTCGAGGAGCTCTGGATGTTCGCTTCGTGGCAACTGGGCTGCTAAAAGGGTTTGATCCTCCATGACTGTTACGGAATAACTCATCTTGAGGGACCCCCAATAAACCAGGATAGGACTCTTGGGGTTCAGTTGGAACAACCGCTGGATGCCTACGGACCCCGGGGTCTTTTTGGCTGGGGAGTGTAATGAGGCTGGTACCCAACATCCCTTCTGAAATCCCTTTCTGAGCGGTATGATCTTCATAAAGGTAAGCATGAACAGCATCGGATGACCAATCACCGTACCTCTTAAGCCTTTCTAAGTCCCCAGTACTTGCGAAAAATGCAGTGGCTCCCCCCTTACGTAGTGAGTGTGAACCAGCGAGTTCGCCAGGAAACCCGGCGGCCAATGCAGCTATCTTGATGAAATGGGTGATGCCCTCTCTGTCAAGCCCCGTCCCGTCTTCATAGCGGAACAAAGGCGCCTCGTCTTCAGGGCTGCGCCACCGATGGGGCTGTAGGACCTGTAGCGCGGCTAAGGCTTCAACAGGGCAGAGATCTCCACCGGAGCGGTGGTGTGACCGTGTTTGGCCCCTACCATACTGATCGGTTTTTGAAGATCTAATCTGCACTACGACTTCATCGGCCTTGGCGCCTATGGTAGGCTGCCCATGCGAAAAGAAAGCAACATCAGCTGGGCGGAGCGCCCTATTCATGGGGTCTTCTCCATTGGTACTGGGCAAGAGTTCACTGGCCCGCATCATGAAAAACCAACCTGTAAGAAGGGCTCCTTTGATCATGGTTTGATCGACAACTGATAAACCGCTACTTTTCAAGTGCTGGACCAACCATCGCAACATGTTGGGGGTAACAGGGAGCTTTCGTTTTGGGGCGCCTTCCCAACGTTGTAGACCCGCAACCGCTGCCCACAACCGAGGTCGCCCGACCAGTGGATCAGGGTATCCTGCCGCAACATGTGCATAACGAATGGCTGACAACCTTTGTCTGACCCCACCTATGGACCTTCCCATGACTTGATGTAGAAATACTACAAACCGAATCAACCTCTGCTCGTCTTCAGTCCGAGCGGAGCGCTCTTCTCCGTCAAGGAACGGGTGAGTGCCCGAGCTGGCATTGTACAACGCCCATTGCTTCCAGCCTGATGCATAGACCCTGCGAGTTGAATCAGCCAGTTTGGCCAAGACAGCTTCCATGGCTACCTGGTCAAGCTCTGCTGTGCTCCCTCCTCGGGGGCGGGGGGTCCCAGTAGTCCCGCCTCTTTTGGATGCGGGCTGGACCAGCCTCTCCACTTCACTGAGTGCTGGCTTCACGGTGGTGCGTTTGCCTCCGCCTGCTTTCGCCTGGGTTGTCGCTCCCACGAACTCATGAGTGGGTGCCACTGCCACACGTGGCTCTTTCCACGAAGTAAGGAAAAGCTCGGAAGAGGGAGCCTTCGGGTTCCTCCCCCACGCTCGCAGCCAGACCTCTAGTTGCTCGTGGGCTTGGATCTCATCGGGGTCCAGGACTCCTGCCTTCCCATCGGTTCCAGTCAGAGCCTGCATGAGACTCATAGCCACTTGCCAGCCTGGCTCCCGGACTGCAGCTGCTATCATGCGATCCTTTCTCTTCGAGTCGGCGGAACGCCAATCCTCTGCGAGGCCCCCTTGCATTTCCCACACCTCTTCTGGGAGGAGAGGACGGACCAGACCCGTCCCATCTTCCAACAGGGTGCCTCCTGGGATCTTGAGACGCTCACCTGTGAGCCTAGGTCCGCAAGCTGGGCCCCGTGTGCTATGGACCAGGTGCCTGCTGCCGGCGCGCACGTCAACCAAGTGGCCGACTGGTTTTGGAAGCCACTTGTCTCCGGTGGTGATGAGGTTTGGTTCTCTCGTGAAAAGGTAGTCGGGCGGGCATAATCCCTTACCTGACTCCTCTGCGGATCGCAGAGGTAACATCTGACACTCGTTGACTTGTGCAACTCGCCATGCTTGAACTCTCTCCTTTTCGTCGGCCGTTCCTCCAAAAAGCCAAAGTCTTCTGGCCCTGGCAAAGAAGCTGCCGTGGTGTGAAGTCTGATAGTCGACCACTTGTGCCTGACCCCATTGAACCTGAAGCTGCATCAGGCGATTTCGGCTGGTTTCAGAGAGCTCCCTGGGCTGGTCAACGATAAGTCGTCCTCTCCAATCAGTTCTGGCGAGGGTTTTTAGAAGGATGTCTGCCTCCCGCCCTTTTGGGTCTTGAGTGAGAACACAGACGATCCAGTCAGCTTGCGCCTGGCTTGCGATCGATCCTCCGCCCTTGGCCCACCCCAGCTCGAACGTCAGTAGTTCCGACCCTAGCCGGATTTGGTGGAGTCCCCCTTTGAATGGCTTTGGTTCGATCTTGGCGGGGAAGGCATGCACGGTTTGCTGTTCGTTGGCCAGCTGAATGGCTAAAGCTGCACTCGGGCCCTTCTCCCCTGGTAGCTTCAACGTGGGGCGCATGGCTTCTCGCAGGAGTCCTTCCCAGTCCTCATTGAGCTCGAGGCGGGTCCAGCCACTGCTTTCCATTTCCGCATGGACCTTGTCTTCATCCTCCCTTGTCAGCCAGTCGTTGAGAGTATTGTGGTAGGGACGGACGTACGCTCCATCGACAGTGAAGCTATTCTCCGCTTCGAGCCGCTGGAGCAGCAGCAAGAGCGCCCTCACGTATCTGTTTGAAGCGCGCCTGGTACGTAACCATGCTTTGACATTCATGTTGTCAGTCACATAAAGGATCAGTTGCCCCTGCCAGGTTTCCTTCCGCGCCGCTGCCAGGACAATGAACGTCAGAAGCTCCATCACTCCGATGATCTCCAAGTGATCTCCGCCCCCTACGACTTCGCTCACGGCCCTGACGTATCTGCTGCTGTCCGCCATGTGGTAGCATCTATCCTTCCAATCAGTGCTTCCGAGCCTGGTTAGCGTGGCATCTCCTCCAACGAATCGGGCCGAAGCGGCCATGCCAGGGAGTGCGAGCCTTTCCCTTAACGGCAGGAGCTTGCCGAAAGCTGCTCTGAAACTGGTTCCCCCAGGCTTTTCCATCTGGAGGCGAACCCAATCGAGCGCATCCCAGAACTCAGCCCAGGCAGCCTCTAGCTCACTCTCGGAGCCCCTGGGTTTCACCCATTCATGATCGCCTACTTCCTGCTGCAGGAGCCTGTAAAAGACTGGTAGATAGGGTGCAATCTCCGGAGCGGAGACGGCCCAATACTGCGCTGTCCCTGCCAGTTCTCGGAGCAGCTTGGTACGAACTCGTTGGCACCCCCTTTGAAGCTGAGGCTCTCTTAGGAGATACTTCGCCTTTATTCGCTTCGGTTCCGGGAGGACCACAACCTGTTCTTCAAAGTCTAGGTGGAGGCCCCACAGGAGCTGGGATTTTGCCGGGGTGCCTTCTTCGGCGAGCTTGTCGAGATTGATGGCTCCAGGGCCCCAGACTGATACCATAGCTGCATCCATTGCTGACAGGGATCTCTGGATCCTATTCCCCACTAGTGGCTCTACCACCACGCCGTCATCCATCAGCCATCGGCTGGTGTAGGGAACCACATCGTTGAATTGAGGATGGCATGGTCGGAACGACCCGTGGTGCTTTTGGGCTGCGGTGGCCCATATCACGAACTCCCCTGGCGCTCCTACCCAACCGAACACCATCACCAGACTCAGGATCAGCACACCTAGAATCCTCGTGCAGAATTCAGGGACATCGCCCGGCTTGAGGAAGTGCCACTTGAAAGCCCTTGGCACATCGCGTTTCGCACACCTCTGTGGAACCTTCGGGTGTCGCACCCTCCACCAAAGGCTTTGCCTGACCACTGCTCTGTGCCTAGGCTGAGCGGCGGGTGGGTGGTCGTATTTGGAGCCCGAAGCATTCCTGGCTCGCATATCGTTGATGGGACGACCTTCCGCTGAGATGGTTCTGTCGGGGTTTTGCTTGGGCACTCGGCCGAGAGGGCTCTCGGCCGAGAGGGCTCTCGGCCACCTTGCTCTCGGTCAGTATCTGGTCGATTTGCCGATTTTCTTCTTGGTCCTCGGTCTCTGTGGAACACAGAAGTACCGCCCCATAAGATGCGTCTTTCCATGCCTTCTGCAGCATCTCTTCCTCGTGCCCCGTGACGGAGCCGTGGTTTCGGGCCTTCTCTCTCTTGGGGGTACTCTTAGCTCGGCTGGGCACGCCCTTGAGCACACAGTCTTTCAAGTATTGCTCGTGTAGGGGGCTGAGCCCTTTCAATGCTCCTTCCTTTGCCTTCTGGAAGTGTTCCCCATACTTCCTCAGCCTCGCTTTGTTGACTAATTCAGCTGCTCTTGGCACCGAGCCGGCGGCCCTCAACAACGCATTTCCTGCCTCTGTGGCTTTTCTCACTGCCTCCTTGCTGTAAGCACTCTGGCATACCTCCAAGTATTTCTCAGCAGTGCTTTGGCCATTGGCGTCGTCGACGCTGCCTGCCCTTGTGCCCTGCCCCTCAGCTTGCTTTTCGGGATCGGAAACAGACCCCTCCCCCCACAAAACGTACAAGGGTAGACCATCTGTTGGAGTTCGCATCCTGAACAGGTGTAGCCATGTGGGAGGCCTGGTCCATCCGCTTGGCCAGCAACCACCGGTGCCAAATGTTGGCCAAGGGTTCGCTCCAACGTATTGGCTGGATCAGCCGGCCAAGGGGGTGCGTCCAGTTCGGTCCAACATTTCTCTAGGGCTTTGAGCACGCTGTGCTCTTGCAGATATGTTGTCCAGCTCCATTCTTCAAAGGCTGCTCGGACTACCAGACCCCAGGCTGCACACAAAGCTGGTGCGTATTGCTGTGCCAGTCGAGTGAGAGGTACTTGAGGAATTGGACTGGGTCCCTTCAAGGGTGCGTGCTGGTGAGTCGGGCCGACTCCTGGGCACTGCCTACCAAGGAATAACAAGGCCCATGGGTAGAGTTCTGGGGAGACCAGCCACCAAGAATGCTTGCGATGAAACAGGCCCTCCTCAGTCTCAGGCGGTCCCAGACCCCAAGCGCACATAGCCATAGAGACAATTTTTGCGCCGGTGCGGCGGCGGAGCCTCTGCATACAAGGCAGGTCCCATATCTTGGGGTAGCGGCCCGACGGCGCGCTACTCTCCAATGCGAAGACTCTTCCGTTGTCCGCCAGAACCGTACAAAGTTCGGCTGCGAACTCTGCGTCTTCATTTCCTTGAACTTCAGAGGGACGAGTGCCGTCGCCTTGTGGGCGTTGCCAGGTCCTGCTGCCACCGTTCTTCAGCTGGTGGTCGCAGAAGGAAGTACAAACGACTCCAAGCTGCCAAGTGTTGGGGACATCGGGCCCTGGTGGAGCACCAGCTAATCCCAGCAATCGTTCTCGGACCTTCGGGTCACGGGTATCATGCTGCGGCTTAAAGCCCTTTTGCTCGATCGGGTCCTCATAGTATTCAATGGGTTCTCCGCACGGGATCCCCTGGTACTGAAGCCCCTTGGTCCATCCTGCCCATCCAGCGTACACCTCTTGACCAATTGGCCCATAGGCGAAGGCGAGCCTTTTTCGCAGAGGCACACCGCTGTTTTGAAGAGCCTGTGGATCATCCTGCAAGCAGGACTCAAATGAAGCCGGTGGCAACGGGAATCCTTCACCAACACGATAAGGCCTTTGCTGCTGTTGCTGGCATCTTGTGCAGGCGGGGGACTTGGCTGGAACCATCTGATCCTCCACTTTGCTCTGGTCCAAGATCACCCTCCAATGTTCAACTTGAAGTTCCCTGGTGACCTTGTCTGCAGTCCTCAGGTGATCCAACAGCTGCTGGGGCTGTTGTGGAAGAAGCAGGCGCATATGCCCCCGGTGGATGGTAACGAAAACTAGCTTCCCATTGCCAGCATCATCTCCGTGGAGCAAGTCGACCTCCAACCGACCAAAATAGGAAATCCTGAGGACCGCCAACGTGTATCCTTGCAGCATGGATCCTGTGAGGGTTTGCAAGGCGCGGTAGTCTTTCTCGTGGTGAGGATAGAGGCAATCATGGACGTTTTGACGCAAGAAGTGCTCGCCCTCAGGTATCCACGCTGGCGGATCGCCAAGGTGTGCGTGAGCCTCCACTGCTTCATCCCAGAGATGTTTTCTCAACTGGTTGGCTCTGGCTACGGCCTCTCGTAGTTCTACAGATGGATCATCGGCCAACGCTAACCCGACACCCACATGAAGAGGCAGGCATTGGCGCTCTTCTTCCAACTGCCCGTCTTGCAGTGGGACCTCGCTGTCTTTTGCGTTCAAGCGATCCTGGTAGTCACGGACCGTGACTGAGCCGATATGCGACAAGTTTCCTTGAAAGTTCAACAGGCCATGACCAATACTCTCGTCCCATGTGATGGGCGTAAATTCGACATCCGCTTGGTGACCCGCTTTTGGCTCGTGCTTGAGGAGCTCAAGTTGACGTCCGGCTTCCTTAGAGAGCGCGGGATGTCCATGTTCTGCCGCATCTTCGAGACACCGGTTCAGCTCCAGTTCATATCCTTCATCTTGTGCTGCCATCATGCGTGCAATCACATGGGACCTGAGATAATCCGTGGGCGACTCCAAGGCCGCCAGAACCCCTTTCTCCTCCAGCGACTTCCATCGTTTCAGCCTTTCCCGCTCCTCTTGGCTCTGGTCATCCCAAGCCGGAGCGGCTTCTTGCTCAGTGGGTTGTGAGGGTATTCGCAGCCAGCCCTCATCTGGGCCCTGAACCGCCTCTTGCAAGTCAGTCTCGAGATGGGTCAGAGGGATATCATAGTCTTCAGGTGCGACCCACTGGGTGTTCCCAACCTTGTCTTCTTCAGCTTTACCCTCAGCTTCCTTCCCAGCTTTGGCCTTTGGCTTGGGCTTGACTTTCGCTTTCTTGCTAGGTTGGATCTTGTCGGCCTTATCCGCCGCTGCCTGGGTTCGCAGCTGAGCGACCCTTCCGTCGACCTCTTTGGGATCGATTTTCGGCCCACCTTTGAGTCCTCCTCTTCGAATGACCTGCATGGCAACTGTGTAGTCAAGTTTGGCCAATCCCGGCAAAGGCTCGTGCGCGTGCTGGCACTTGTCGCCTCTTGTGCATCCCATGTGTGTGGCCGCATCCCAGCAGATAGGTTTGTTGGTCTTGGGATCCTTAGGTGCGTGCTCCACGGACCGTGAAGCTTCTCCTTGTGTAAGCCGTTTTCCAGCTGGGTAGGCTGATTTCATGCTGCCGCCCGCATATCCATCGGCCTCTTTGTCTTTCAGGTTAAGCTTTGGGGCTTTCCCTGTCCTTGGCTCTTCATCTTCAGCTGGACCAGCTGTCTTCTTCTGCTTGAGGTTGTGGTCGTGCAGCTGCTTGTGGAGCAGCCTCGACATTTGCCTTTGCTGCCTGGGTACCACAACTGTCTGGTAATATCCGTTCGGGTCGCCCAGATCCCATATGCTTGGAAACTGGAAGTTTGCTTGCCCATCCGCTCCCGGCGCCAAAGCTAGCAGCTTCAGGTCTTCAAGCCGTGGATTTTCGGTCCCCAGCAGAGAGCAGAGTTTCCTTCTGCTTTCTCGCAGTTCTTCGCACCAAGCCGCGACAAGTTCCTCAAAGAGCTCGATGCAGTAGGCAGCTGGGAAGGCATGCTCGTCTTCTTCATGGGCCTCCTTCAGGGCTTGGAGACAATCGAGCCTTTCTTGGATATGCTCTGTACCATAGCAGGATCCAAACACGCGAACTGAGTTTTCCGCGTACCTGAGCCAAGTGTTGAAGACTCCTGGTGGTCTCATGCGATTTTCGATCTTGTTGTCGGAGGACGGATTCCAACTGTCCAACTGCTCGGACCGAGCGGTAACGCAGTCACTTGCGTGCAAGGTATAGGTGTCTTTGCCACCCCACCACAGACCAGCGATGCCAAGTAGGACCCTGTTGGTCATCAGCACCGGCCATTTGATCAAGTGCAGCATATGGCGAGCGTGATTTGCCACCCTTTTCCCCGCGTGGAAAAGTTCCTTCCCGTACACTCCCGGTGCGAGTTCAACGGTCAGGGTGCCACAGCCTCGTGCCAGGAAGACGTCCATCTTCTCCGCCTCTTTGATAGAACTCAAGGTCCCTTTCGTGAGGTTTTTGTCGTCATCCTGTGCTCTTCTCAGACCGTCGATGGCGTGAATGATGCGGTCCGCGCTCTGGACTTGTGTGCTGTCTCCGAGGGCTTCTCCGAACGTGGCTCCTGCTCTGCCCTCCGGCATCTGCTCCGATGCTGGTTTCACGAGACTGTTTCGACCGCCTGACCCCTTGGGAAAGAGCGACAATCCACCTCTCTGGACCGGGGAGATTGAGGAGGAGCTCCTCGGCAGAAGTGGATTCGCCGGCCGGGGGACTGCTGGCTTTACGGTCACTCCTCCTGGCATAGTTGCCGTCACGGGTCTTCTTGCAAACTCCATTTCGCTTTGGTCGGCTCCCAATCCTGGTGGTGTCGTTGGCTTCGAGTAGCTAAGGCGGTGATTCCTCGCATACATCGACTGAGCCAGTTGCTCATGATCTAGGTCGAAGGCAGTGGCCACGGTCTGCAACACTTCGGAATCTATCTCTCCCTCAATGTGCTGGTCAAGAGCTCTTCGAGCCGCCTCCATTCTTCCCTGGCGATCTGAATCATCTAGGTCTGGGAAGGGTGGAATCGCCGGTCCCGCACCCTCTTCCAGCTCGACTTTCGGCTTTGGCGGTGTCATAAAGTCGTCGGACATCTCAGCTTCTTCACGCAAATATGCATCAGCATGTGGGAGGATCTCCCGGTAGAGTCTCCCCTGCCAGGCTTTACTTGGCTTCGCTCCTTCATCCGTCACCTCACCGTCCCAGGCATTCAGGGCCGCTGCTTGGTCTTCGGACAGGCGCGCGACCAAGACCGATATCCCTTGGCCGACTTCTTCGTCATGGGTATGCTGAAGGAACTTCTGCACCCAATGCTTACTAATTCGACCCGCCCCGTTGTCTCGAGGGGACCCTTTCAACAGCCTTCTGTGGATCACACACGTTTGCTTCAAGGAAGGGATGTGGACTTCGAGCAGCTCCTGGCTGCGCCCTTCTTCGGCGAACCCCTCGATGCGCCCCAACCATGCAGTCCACCTGGGTGGGGCCTCCGCGGTTTGTAATGACTTTGGTCTGAGGAGCACCATGCACGGGCCCTTCTCAAGCTTGCCTTCAATCTTCTTCTGGGATTCACTAGGATCGGCCGAAGCAGCCCTGGGCCCAAGTCGTTCAGCGCCGTCAAAGATGATCCGGCGGCTTCTTCGTGCAGGGGTGAGGCATTCTCCTTCGGACATAGATGCCTCGGATCGTGCAATGGAGCTATCTCTCTCATGTGTCCAGCTAACCCTGCGGGTAGGGCGAGCACAACCACCAAGGTCCGTCAGGTGGTGCTTGCAGAGGGGAACTCCCTGTTTGGCACCATCAACCTGTTCGTAGCAAGCCAACACGCTGCATTTTCGGCTTGAACATGCCGCCACGTAGAGCTGCCGATGATGGTCGCAAAGCCTGACGGAGGATCTCCTTTTGACGTCAGAGAGTTCTCTGTCCCTCTCCAGGAGCCGGACCGGCTCTCCGATAGCCCGATCTGCACATGGGTCTGTGGCCAATGCTCTCGGTTTGCCTCCATGTTCCAAACCGACTAATACGGCCTCACAAGGGTCATCTTGTACCTCTACTTCAGATTCAGATTCCGCATCCAAGGGTCTGACGACGGCTCCTTCGACTATGGTTCTGGGTGGCGTCCGCTTTGCCCAGAGTTGTCTGAGAATGAACCATCCCGTCAGATAGTACACGCAGAGACTAAGCCCCCGCACCATTCTACGTAGCCATCGACCCATCAAGACGATCACCCTGCGGGTGGACCACCCTGCATAAGCTCCCAAATCCACCAGCCCATTGGCATCCACCGAAGCGTAAGCTTTGCAATGTAGACCGGGTGTTGGTTGCAATTCAAGCGGACACCGCTGCTCGCGACAGAGATGGATTTTCCCCTCCTGTTCCAACGTTTGGCGAAGCGCTTTCGACGTGGAACCCTTCACTCCACGGAGACGAACCCATAACCCGTATCGATCCACACGTGCCCAATGATCCCCGTCTACCTTCAAGCGAGCTATTTGGTCATTCACCACAACAGCTACGTCATTGGGTTTTCTTTCTGAACCTCGACCCTTGACGCCTCGTTGGTAGAATTCGGAATCGACGCCCCCGCTAGAGGCGGGTCCACGGATATCCAGCTTTTCGTATGTGCCCCCAGGTCTAAGTTCGGGGAGGAGCTCCCCCACCTCTTTGGCTACTGCTCTGGTCTGTCTGCAGCAACATTTGCAGAAAGCTTGACAGGGCCGGCAGATAACCAATAGCAAGTAGAGAATCAAAATTGCTCCCAAAACCACGATGGCACTTAACAAACATCTGGCAACCCATGGCCAAAAATCTCCGCATGTCCACACCCCCAGCTGATCCAAGAAGTACAATCCCCACCCTCCTGAGGAGCTCAGGGTTCCAGGTGCTGTTGGTGTGCTGAACCATGAGGAGCCTATCCATGAACGGAAATCAAAGTGGAGGACAGAGTATCCCCACACATGGGCTATTCCTTCAAACGGGATTCCAGATTGAGAACTTTCCTTCGTGGGATCGGACTGACCTTCTGATACTTCGGGTTGATCTTTCCCATTGGTGACTTCTTCCTCCCTAGATCCAGTCATCCCATGAAAGACATCCAGGTACCATGGCAGGCCATACACAGAAGGGGAACCTACACTGGAAACTAGCCCTAATATGAGCGCCCAATTGCAAATGGGCATTATGACGATTTCGTCAGTATCCAACAATCAAAATGGGCAAAGACTTGAGCCCAAAATGACAGTAGCAAAACACGCTAACCCTCCGTTCTAGTGAACATCCAATTCACTTTTCCCCCCCGTGGGGGCTCCCCAAGCTAGGGAATTTTCACTTTCCCCCCCCATGGGGGCTCCCCAAGGGAATTTTCACTTTTCCCCCCCGTGGGGGCTTCCCAAGCTAGGGAATTTTCACTTTTCCCCGCCGTGACAGCTTCCCAACCTATGGAATTTTCACTTTTCCCTCCCTTGGAGGCTCTCCAAGCTGCGGAATTTCAAATAGCTAGACAACGACGCCTAGATAGTCCCCCAAATCCCGTGTTCTTTGAATGTGTTTCCATGTTTTTGCAATGGTTTCCTTCAAAGCACGGTACTTTACACTTTTGTCGCCATAAAACCGGTCGAAAACATCATGTTCGACAATGCTTCCAATTCCCTTATCTCCCCAACCGTTGAAAATACCGCTATTTACAGTGTTTTCTTCAATTTTTCCATGTTCCAATGCCGGTAGCCAACTCCAACATATATATATATATAAGAAATCCTTCCAAAACATTGTTTTTGACAGTGTTTTTCCAATGTTTCCAGTCAAACAGACGGTAATTTACACGTTTTTTGCCATAAAGGCAGTAAATCCTTCCAAAACATTGCTTTTGACAGTGTTTTTGTAATGTTTCCAGTCAAGCATACGGTAATTTACACGTTTTTTGCTATAACGTCAGTCCAAAACACTTGTTTTTGCAGTGTTTTCAATGCTCTGGCATCCAAAAACCCTGCAAAATCTTGCTATGTACAATGTTTTTTTCATTTTTGGCCGTTTTTCCATTGCCGGAAAGCTACCAAAATGACCCAAAATTCCATTTCAATACCCTCTTGCGCTCAGACACCCAAAAATCCTCGAAAAATGTCGAAAACACCACCGTATTCTGGTCTCGGTGCGAAACCGTTTTTGCCCCCCCCCAGCTAAAGCTGATATAGCGACTGCTATATTAACAAATGTCATTGAGCATTTAGTGTTGCTGTTTTGCCCCCCAATAAGCACGCCTTCACCGCCAAAGCGGTGTGGGCGGATTTCTAATTGCTAAGTATGGATACTGGGCAGTATTCGAGGTTAGTAAACCATGATGACGCGGATATCAACTAGCACATACGGGGAATTTGTGGGCAAGAATGGGCAAAAATGCCGTTATGCCCATCAGCTAGAGACAGACATCCACTGGTGAAGCCGGGGATTTTATGAACCCGTTGCAGATGTCAGTTGAATCCTAAGAGGGGAACTATGTCCATTACCCTCTGGTAAACTAACATAACTATGGAAAACCACCATTATCAATGGGAAAATCCACTATAAATGGCAATTTTCAATAGCTATGTTAAATTACCAGAGGGTAGCCAGTGTAGGTGTCCCGTTACGCCAACACATCCTTTTGGGGATGGACACCGTACGAAAAGGACCCATTCGGGCCCCAGGGCTTCGACGTTGGACGTTTCCAAATATGAAATCAGAGCACTATGATCCACAGATGGCTGAAAGACACACACATATATATATATATATATCACATCTGAAAATAAACTGAACAGCAACAAAGAAAAAGCTGCTCCTTCATGGGCATGTGATGTTATACACTTTGGCTTTCTGGGAAGATGATTGTCAAACCATCAGGGCATGGCACTTTCCACCACTGATCAAGTCACACGTTGCCACTGCTGGACGTAAGTCCTTGTGTGAAGTGGTTGGTGAATCGAAACTACTTGCACCCCCAGTACAGTTACAATATGTTACAATGGTATCAAGCTCTAAAATGGATTAAAAGGGATACTTTGATCAACGCTTGCTGGGTACGTCGAAAACTCACTTGCAGTTAGGAGAAAAGACGAGAAAAGACGAGAAAAGAGACGGGTTGTGATACCCACAGTTGATCCAAAACTCGTACTGTGGCGCACTGTGGCTGGACCTCCTGAGTACCACAGTGCCATTATGCTGGTGGCTGCGCCTCATGGCGCGTTGCTTGGTGATGCAATGCTGCTTGGCCAAGATCCAACAGGTCGTTTGACATGCCGTGTTTCTAGTTAGGGTTATTCCGTGTTATTTCTGCTTATTCTAATGGTTGATTGACCACCATGTTGCCATACTAAATGCCACCGCAGGAGGCCTACATCTCTCGAGAACGCTTGCAAGCTTTGGAGCTGGGAGGTCCTGGCGGGAGTTTTTGTTTTTCGGAGAGAGCTGGTGAAGTTTCTATGTTTGTTTGGTCATCTACCCGAAATATCCTGAACATTCCTGAACATATTCTCTGCTCCATTCTGTTCCCATTCTTGTATGCCGATTCATGCCCTACCAAAAAAATGATGGTGTATGATCCATGGCCAAATCTGTTGTGAAAAGTGGGCCTCAAATTTTGAATCACGGCCCCGTATCTATCATTGTTTGCTGGTTATACCTCCATGTTCGATTGCCATACTCGATATCCACATATGTATACATATGTAACATATGTATCTATATCCCAATCTGGTTGGTTCTATTTTCCGTTTCGTTTTTACCTGCAGGATTGATGTTTTTCATACCCAATTCTTGTTTGTGAAGAATCCCAATTCTTGTTGGTTATATCATGGTTATATCATTGCTGTCGAACATGATATACCCAGTTATCCCAGTTGATCCCAGCTTTGTTTGGTCATGTTTCCCCAATAGCAATGGGTCACTAGGGTCACTATTTCCGAGTTACTAGCAGATACTCCTGCAATGGGGGTTCGTTGTGCTTGGTGAAGCGATTATTGACAAATTTGTTTAACATGGTCTTCCCAACTAAACCTGTTGGCCAATGTGGTAAGATTTCTAGCAAGGTATTTTGTTTCTTTGTGGTACCCCTTTTCGAACCATCATTTGTTTTGTCATTTCTTTCCCATGATTCATTGTTTATTTATTCTTTCCTATCCCATTTGGAGTGATGATCCTCCACGATCAATAATGATTAATAATGATCGTCTTAGCCCATGAATCAACATGAGCCAACATCATACCCAATTTTATCATAAACACTAATCAGCATCTAATCAACATCTACTAACGACAACCAATGATTTTGCCACCAATCCAGGCCGCCGCGTCTTCGTGGGCTTTCCGCCCTGGCGGCCGCAAGCCGTGTGGAGCGATTGCAGGTGCAGATCGTTTCGCGATCGCCACGAGGGCCACCATGGGGACACCATGGGGACATGGGGCCGGCCATGAGATATCACTGGTATCACTGGTATCACTGGTATCACAAAAAATTACAAAACAGTGGGATCGACAATAAAGCATAGGTGCAACGGAATGTAATATAATGTAAGTAAGCCGCATTGAAGCTTGAATGATGCTTGGTAGACGGTCGAACATTGGCGGATTTGCATCGAGAAAAATAAGAACATTCATCTTCGAAACCCCATATACCAACGGCCATGATGAAGTGGGGATGGGTCAAAACCCTGGTACCTAGTGAACCCCTATAGCTGGTAAATGGATGTTCATCCCACTAAAAATGTATCTATAGGTATGGACCCATACCCAAGTGTCCAGTTCACCTCTCTCATCCCCAAAGCTGTGGGTCGATTTTTAGGGTTCTCATCTTTTTCACGGGTGATTTTCCTCTTCAACCAATGAGTACCGGACCCCAAAGCCCCTGCCAGTTCTGCCAGGGCGGGCAGCTAGGATCCAAGGAAGCTACCGGACCCCAATTGTTGTGATATGTTGTGATATAGTTTTTCAAGAAACATTTTTTTTTGCGAAGATTCCATGAAGATAAGCTACTAACAGTTACTCTGCCAAACCAAAGAGCATCAAAAAGCCACGTACTTGGAGGAAGCCCCTAGGTGAAACAACAAACTGCAGGGGCCACTGACCTGTCCCTGACGCAGGGGCTATGACTTGGAAGAGGACTGACAGCGGCTGCGTGGGAGTGTCTGATGGCATTCACCCGATATGATAATATGGCCGTTTAATCTCATTTGGTTGGGAATATTAGGATCACCCAATTTGACTAGTGGGTTTCCGGACAAACCCATATAAACCGATTGGTGGATAGAGATTTTTAAGTTCTTGCAGCTTCAAACCTCACGTAGATCATGGTGAACCGTCCCTTTTTTGGCTGAACCTTGGTAAATGTTTCATAGCTTCGTGGAGTTCAGCATTTCTGTCAGAAAGACTGTACTTCACTTACCTTTCTGACGGGTCTCTAAGGTTTGACATGGACTCCCGGGTGACTCCCCAATCCCTTCCCTCTGGGGATGGGTGATATCCACAGTCATTATGCATCGGTTGTGGGCTACTATAAATTTAGATGTATATATATATATATTCATATATTTTCCATATATCCCAGATTTCCCGTATGTATATATATGTATATATGTATATATGTATATATGTATATATGTATATATATATGTATATATATATATATGTATATATGTATATATGTATATATGTATATATGTATATATGTATATATGTGTTAGTGCCACAGCATCCTGCAGGTACCTCATTGCTTCATCTGGCCATGCGGCCCAAATCCCTTTAGGAACCTTTCGTGGAGTCACGAGCGCAATGGAGTGGAGAAAGAGTCCGTGCGTTTGACCTGGAGGTCGTGGCAAGGATTCAGGTGAATCCATTTTGGGTCTACTGCCAATAACATTGGTAGCGGAGCCGGTCCGCTTAAACCGGCAATCTGGAATTCACTCAAGTCCCAGGAGGGACAACGAGCACAGCATCCATGTCCTCCGGAGCTTCCTCCTCTGAGAGCTCTGGGGGGATTCGCTACTTTTCTGGCGAGTCGGAGGACTACAAAGAGTATCGTAGATGGAAGCTTTGGCTGTCAAACAAGTTCAAGACTCTCGACAAGCTGCAGCCCGATGCCCGTGGGCCCTATCTGTTTACCTGCCTTACAGGAAAGGCCTTGGAGACAGTGGAGCATGTCGAGCCTAGTGAGTATCAGAAAGACGGTGGTGAGACGGTCCTTCTGAAACTGCTTGATGCCAGGTTTCCCGAACGAGACCAAACTGATGAACTAGCTGAGGTTTTGAACGAGGTGTTTTCGTTGAGAGCACAGGAAGGTGAATCTCTCCGTGCCTGGATCAGTAGAGCCACTGAGTTGTTTGACCGATGCGAAAGAAAGGGAGGCGTTAAGTTTGCTGAAGAGGCCAGAGGTTTTGTGCTTCTTCGCTGGAGTGGCTTGTCAGAGGAACAGCAGGCGGTTGTGAAAGGTAGGTCACTGGGTATTCTCAAAAGAGAAGAAGTCAGCAAGGCCATGCGCAGTTGTTATCCCGATTTCACTGTGGGCCGTCGCAAGGCGGTAGCTTTGGTAGAAGGCGATGAGACTGGGGCTGTACCCGGAGATGAAATTGAGATCAACGGTTTTGACGATGTAGAACTGTTTTTGGCTGAATATGGCACTGACTTTGCACTGGATGAAACAGACGAGTTTCAGGAGAATGAGGTAGCCGAAGTTCTTGCGTCTACTTGGAAAGAAAAACGTGCGGAGATAGCACGTTTGCAGAAATCAAGAAGATTTGACCAAGCAAAGGATCTCAAAAGATCTTTTCGAGTTGAGATCGAAGAGATGAAGCGCAAGACAAAGTGCAATCGATGTGGACGCGTGGGCCATTGGGCCCGAGAATGCCGCCAAAAGCGTTCCAGCCCACCTGCAGGATCATCGACGTCTTCCTCATCACAACCAAAGCCTGGAGCCAAAGAAAGTGGTGCAGGATATGTGGCTCCTGAGGAGCAGATGCCTGAGGCACAACCGGAATTCGTGGCTTCGGTGGGTTGTCAATTGACCTTGGTACAACGGTTGCAACAACAAGCGTACAACAGATCTGCCGCTGAGGATCAATCGACATGTGAAGTCACCACCGAGGTATTTTTGGTGAGTAGCCCAGGCTTTGCAGTTTTGGACTCTGGATGTGGTAAGACAATCATAGGTGACCGAACGCTGAAACAGTTTCAACAGCTTTGGAAGTCCGATGGAAGATTTACTCCATCGTTCAAATCTGAGACCAATGTCTTCAAATTTGGAAATGGTGACAGGGAAACAACATCCACAACAGTGGTGATGCCAGTAGGTCTTTCCGGCCGCTTTGGAACCATTCAAGCTGCCATTGTTCAAGGGGACGCCCCGTTGCTTTTGTCCCGTCCTGCTCTGAAGAAGCTTGGAGCGACCATTGACTTCCATTCTGATCGTTTGCAACTGTTTCATGGAAAGGTTGACGTGGCCTTGAAGGCCAATGCTGCTGGACAATATGTGGTGGACGTCATGGACTTCCCAAAGATTGACAAGATTCCTGAAGAGCCCGTCATTCCCTCAGAGGATCTGACGTCCAAAGAGGTGCCTGCCGTGAAGTCCTGTCATCCCCATGATCACCTTAACAATAGGCCCCATGATAGACATAATCCACCCGATCATAACCTTAAGGTTAAGAGGTCTGATGTCATGTCAAATGCCCCCTCGTCCGAGGGTGTACCGCCGTGTCAGTCCGATGTCTGTCATGCCGTTCAAGGGGTCCCAGTGAGTAAGAAGTCTGGGGGTATCTCTAGAAAACAACTGCGTAGCCTCAAGAGACAAGTGTCCACAGGAATCCAAACATCCAAGGTTGGTAAGAAGTATGCCGTGGTAGAAGTGTTCTGTCCACCGCGTTTTGTGCCAGAGGTGGAACGCATGGGCCTCAAAGGCCTTTCAATGGATACTTCAACTGGTTGGAACTTGGATGATCCCAAGACGCAGGAGTGGGTGTGCCAGGAGATGCAAGAACATCCACCAGAGTTAATGGTCATATGCCCCCCATGCACCAATGCCGGTGGTTGGTTCCATCTTAACTCCTTACATATGCCCGTTCATGAGGTGTTGAGGCGCAAGGTATTGTTGAAGAAACAAAAGGCCTTTTGCAAAAGACTCATACGTCAGCAGATCAAGTCCGGGGGGAGAGTCATGTTTGAACACCCAAGCCCGTCATGTTATTGGGATGATCCAGACTTCGCACAATGGTGTGAAGAACTGCATTCGTTTGTCACTCACATGTGTTGTTTTAACTTGCATGTGCCAGCCCGTGGCAACCAATCCAAAAGGCTCATCCGGAAGAGCACCCGATTGCTTTGCAGTCATGCTGACATGTGCGCACTCCGTCGCAACTGCCCAGGAGCCAGCCACCCAGATCACCGAGAACACAGGCAAGTCGCTGGTTCTGAGCCAGGCATAGGAGCCGTGAGCACTCATGCTGGGAGGTATACCCCTGAGTTTGTCAGAGCAGTCCTCGACACCATCCCACGTTTCCGGTGTCCCACAGAAGTCTTGGAATGTAGCCTGGACTGTTGCCACATGCCACCATCTAACGTGTTTGAAGCCCTAGCCATGCAGGAAGAAACAGACCCTGAAAAGGTCAAACAGTTGCTGATCAAGTTGCACCGGAATCTAGGCCACCCCAGTAACTTGGATTTAGTCAGGGTTTTGAAGCATGGACAGGCATCAGACTTAGCGATCAAGTTGGCACGTGAGCTCAGTTGTGATTTCTGCACTGCCCGCAAAGCCCCTTCAGCTCCAAATCCAGGTAAGGTGAGCACCGTCACTGAGTTCAATCAGCGGATTGGTTTAGATGTCAAATTTCTGCAAGGATGGAAGCCCAATCAAAAGATATCTGCACTGAACATAGTTGACCATGCCACCTCATACCAATTGATGTTGCCGTTCTTTGAGACTGAAACCTCAGCCTTGATCCGGAAACTTT